>JAVGVS010000016.1:364891-902960 GCA_032718565.1 Distichodus sexfasciatus
CCCCCTCCCTCTCCCTCTCCTCTTAAATATCTTTTTCTCCCCTTCATTATCTCACTTTCCTCACCTACTCTCCTTATTCTCTTCCTCTCCTCACCTCTCCTCTTCATTCTCTTCCTCTCTACATCTCACCTTTTCATTCTCTTCCTCTCTACACCTCTCCTCTTCATTCTCTTCCTCTCTACACCTCTCCTCTTCATTCTCTTCCTCTCCTCTTCATTCTCTCACTTTCCTCACCTCTCCTCATTCTCTTCCACTCTTCACCTCACCTCATCATTCTCTTCCTCTTCATTCTCTTCCTCTCCTCACCTCTCCACTCATTTTCCTCTTTTCCTTTTCCTTTCATATCCTCTGTTCCATTCTTCTTCCTCTCTTCCTCTTCTCTCAGTTCTCTGCCTCTCCTCGTTCCGAACATCTGAGTTTCTAAAGCTCCTAATCTGACCCTCCTCCCCACTCTGGTCTGGAGAATAAGAGTTAAATGTGTATACAAACACAAAAATACCTAAAATGGGGTGCAGTGCTGCCCTCTTGTGGAACTACAGATATCACAGCCTGTTGATAAAACAAACTGGCAATATTGTCATTCAGCTGGTGATTTTGAGCAATGCTCTTTACTCCTCCATCAGATGCTGGCAAATTCCAAATGAGAGGGACAGAGGAATAAAAGACATGATTTCAGCACTACACAAACCCACTGCAATACTCCCTTTTACCAGAGTTCCTCTAGTTTTTATCCCAGAAACTCAGTCACTCAGCACCGTTATCTACGTTGCAGATAAAAAAGTAAATGTTTGACGCTCTTTTGATTCCCTCACATCTCTGCCCTTAAGTGTCCCCACCTCACTCTCTCTCGCCTCACCTCACTCTCTCTCGCCTCACCTCACTCTCTCTCGCAGTCACTCAGCACCGTTATCTACGCTGCAGATAAAAAAGTACAGATTATGACACTTCACGTTGACAGGCCGCTGCACTTTCACGAGCCTTAACGACACATTCGGTCACGTTAAGTGTGAAAGGCGAGAGAGAGTGAGGTGGGGACACTTAAGGGCAGAGATGTGAGGGAATCAAAAGAGTGTCAAACATTTACAAGACCGCGGAGGGAGAAAACTCTGCTCGAGTGTGAAAGCAGATCCACGGCAAGGCAGCAATTTCGTTCTCAAAAGCCAACACGTGGATGACACATTCTCGCCGTTACCCCACTGCTGCACACACACACACACACACAATGTTTTGAGCAGCCACTTAGGACAGAGTGGCACATAGTGTGGAATCTTCAAAGCTGCTAAATTCCTCTTGAGAGAGAGAGAGACAGAAAGAGGAGCTTCTTTGGGGTCACGTGGCTCAAAAATGCCAGGCCAGGAGGCACCGAGACATCTGTCCACGTCAAGAGCTCCATCTGCTTTCTGCTCGGCTCCGTTCCCTCACAAACACACACACAAAACGCTGACCTGTGGTGTTACTTAAACACTATCGCACCTCCCGGAGTCTCTCTTTCACTCGCTTTCACACATGCTTAGAAAATCTGATCCGAAGACTCAAAAGGAGGAAGAAAAGGAGGTGAAGAGTCAAGCGAGGAAACTTTGATGGTTTCTAGCATTTAACGTGATGATCGTTTTCAAAAACTCTTTCAGACCCTTCCCTCTGGCAGAAGGTTACGCTCCATCAAAACCAAAACCTCACTGCAACTGGCCTTATCAATAACTGACCCTTATCTCCCACCCTGTACTGGGTTTTTTGCACATCTATATAATCATATCACGCTTCCCATACTGTGAACACAGCACTATTGCGCATCCTTGGTTGAGACTGTACAGTTGGTTATCTATTCATATTTAAGTGCACACATTCTCCACCTCCGGCTCAATCATGTCATGACTTTTCTCCTTCTGTGTTCTGTACATAACTCTGTAAATAACTGCTGCATAACCTTGCACTCTCTAAAAATGCATTTCTTGCCTTTTTTACCACAAAACCCATTTTCTTCTATTTATATCAGATCTGTAGAACGGCAAAGGTGCCGAAACTTGTCTTAAAGAGGGCCGTAAAAATACTGCCTTTTAAAGCTTTTTTACGGTGTCACTAGAGTGTGTTTTCGACGGCATAAAAAGTGTTGGTATATTAAGAGTGCTGCGAAAAACTAAACGTTTTTAATGAATAAAGCGCTGTAAAAATCGTAACAATCTAGGCAAATTGTGGCACCTTCGCTTCCACTGAATTTACAGAAAATGTACTATATTGTGATATATATATTGTTATCGTGATATAAAATTCTGGTCAAATCACACAGTCCTACACCACAGTATACTGTGACAAAGATTTTAGATTTATAACTTTAACTACCACTTTAAGAATGATAAGGAAGCTCAATGCAAAGTATTTTACACTTACAATATGAAGAACAAAGAGTTAATCTTTTCCAGAATTCATTCATTCATTCGTTATTCGAACCGCTAAATCCCAACTGGGGTCGCGGGGGAACCGGAGCCTATCCCGGGAACTCACAACCGTGGGCAATCACACTCCCATTCACACCTTATGGGGCCAATTTAAATTCGCCAATTAACCTACAGTGCCTGCCTTTGGACTGTGGGGACCCCGAGGTTCAAACCCACGACCTTCTCGCTTAAGAATCTAAAGAAAGTAAGAAAATAAATATGTAGAAAAGTATGTTTCCTAAACGGAGGAAAATTCATACTACAAACAGTAACTGTACATATGCATACTATGGTTAAAGTCTGCAGTGTGCCACACTTGACTTGAGAAAGGGTTAAAAAGTGCTGGCAGCGGCACTAAACGCTTGACTGGCACGACTGCAGCTCCCATTTTCACACTGATCTTAATGTCCGCCTGTTCTTTTTTAATCAGCCTTTTGCACCGCAGTGCTCCGTCATTCCAACGCACCCGTTTGACACCGGCCATAAAGATCGACAAACAGCAGGCACTGAAGAAGCAGCTTTTTTTTTCGGTTGCTGAATCATAGTCACTTGGCAGCGGCACCGAGAGGATACCAGAAGTTCCTCATTCTGAAGCACTGAGACGCGTTAAAGACGTGTTTTCTCTCTCATCGCTGATAGTTTAGACGCTGCACCTGTCATTGTCGTTCTAAACACCAACACCTATTTATCTGCAATTTTTTAGCTCGTGTCGGACGATAATATCGGAACGTTGAACGTTTCAGTCAGCCTCAACTTCCAACAGCAGAAATGCCAGTATAAGAGAAACCACGAGAATCGAGCTGTTACATACAACTCTGTTTGATCATCTGAGCTTTGCCTACAGGCACTCACACACACACAAACACACACACACACACACACAAACACACACACACCTTAAGAAAAGAGTGAGAGCAAAGCACACACTTTCTCTCATCACCACAGTATGATAATTCTCCTAAATATTTCAGCTACTCCGGGGAAGTGTGACATCATTCCCACTGCATAGTGTGTGTGAGAGTGTGTGTGAGAGTGTGTGTGAGAGTGTGTGTGAGAGTGTGTGTGGGCAAAGATAAAAATCTGAAGCTTGTATCACAGGCACAGATTGTGAGTGGAGCCAAGCTATTATAAAGCTTTGTGGTGCCACACAAACAGATGTTTCTATAATCAAGCACACACACACTCACACACACACACACACACACACACTCACACACACTCACACACACTCACACACACTCACACACACTCACACACACACTCACACACACACACACTCACACACACTCACACACACACACTCACACACACTCACACACACTCACACACACACACTCACACACACTCACACACAGAAAAGGTGAAAGCTAATTGGCAGTAGAAGCATGAAGTGCAAGACTCCGACAGAGGGCTGGATGGATCTCCTCCCACAGGGCTCTTCATCGTCCTCCTCCTCCTCCTCCTCGTTTCAGGCCCCTGTGTGAACTCGCTGAACTGGACTGCAGCTCTTCGGATCACACAGCCAGTTTACACCCACACACACACACACACACTCTCAAATATGCATGAGCAGCTCTGGCTAAGCATATGCTAACGGAGCAGGTCTCCTTAGCGCAGACTGTCCTCTGAGCTCCACGAAACATACTCAAGCCGGCGCTCGCTGATTAAATCCTGACTCATGCATGCCTCGGTGCTGAAAATGAGAGCTTAGCACAACGCTGCTGCTCGGTGATGCTATTAGCAATGCTACTCAAGAGCTACTGAAAAAAATATAGCTATAAGTTAGTAGCGTTATTCATTTTAGTCGGCAACTCTCCAACGCTGCATGCCTCACACTACACAAGGTACATGGTGCTGTTGCTTTACTTGTTAGATTCCACTCTTATTCGAATCCCTCTTCCTTCTCAATGCTGCGTTTGAGGCCGACTTGCTGAAGGGAATGCTTTAGGCCGAACAGAACGTCTCCTGGAGCACAAATAGGTATGTTCCAATACTCTGGACTTTTCAGCTAGAACTTGGAGCTTAAGCGAAACTCACATCCTTTAAGTTGAAACGTTCATTTCCAAACCCCGAAATTAGGAATTAATTGACGCAAAGACATTAAACTGTGTTACGTGTGAACACACGCCAACCAATAAAACTGAAACATCATCAATAAAGCAGCTTCTAAGAGTTCAAATCAGCACAGCACCAGCACAGTATTTTTAAAAAACTGTTGACGTGGTTCATAAATGGGGTCCAGACCCAAGACTGACTCACTCTCATTTAACATTTGGTCATGCATTAATTGATTCACTCGCAGAATTAATCGAGTCCAGCATACAAAGTGCAGTTCTACTTTTGTACCGTTTGCCTGGAACACTGTAAGTGGATGAGCAATGCATCCTAGACTGAAATCAGAAGAGTGTAGCGACGGCAAAAACTGTTCTCTAGAGGGCACTGTAACTCCACTGTTTGCTTTTTCTGTGTTTTTAGATATTTTATTATCAAAACAAAACTACATTTTGTTGTACTGTGGAAAATAAACTGTATTATGCAATGTTATTGTGGCAAGGATTTTTACAAATACATTACTACAGGCAACAATGTGAGTGTGCATTCTTTGTCTACACGTTGTATTTCTGGAGAAAAAATTAAATGAATCAGTTTTAAAAAATCAGTTCAGCTCTACACCATTTTACATAGCGCCATTAATCCGAAAAATATCAGAAGGATGGAAATGGGATCTTTGATGTTTTTGTGTATGTTAAACCCACGGTCAGAACTAGGGATGCACCGAATATTCAGCCACCGAAAAATTTCGGCCGAAAATGGCCAAAAAATGCATTTTTGGTTTCGGCCAAATGTTTTTTTTCATGCAACCGAAACAGTGATGACGCAAGCAACAACCGCAACCTGCACGCGCCAGATTGGATTAGAGTCAACATGTCTGCCGTGTGGGCGCATTTCGATATATCTAAGAAAGACACACGGAAAGCCGTTTGTAAAGCGTGCAATGCCGAAGTTTCTAGAGGGGGTGCATCCACAAAGACTTTCTCAACGTCGGGATTAATTTATCATATAAAATCAAAACATCCCGATCGCCATGCAGAGTATGAAGCACAGAAGAGGCAAGACCCTTCGAGCACACCCACTCCGTCTGTGGCGGACGTTTTTGAAAAGGCAAGAAAGTTTTCATTTTAGTGTTTTAATACACTGTTTTGTTATAGGCCTACAGAGAATGTTGATATATCTTTCAACACTTTTTAAAGCACTTGTTCTGAATGCACTTTGTTCATGCACTTCGTTCAGAATATTAAAATGCACTTGTTTTATGAGAGAAGATATTTAACTGTATAATCTTGCTTTTAGGCTATTCATGAGTGGGGCCAAGTAAAATATTTTATTTCAAATTTTATTTTATATTATGCATTGTTTGAATAAATATTTTCATATTTTTGTAACAGATTTATTTTTTGAACCGTGAATATTAATTTATGCAATTGCAATGCTTGACTTTAGTGAGGTAAGTACACACAGTCCCAGCCATAACAGCAATATTACAAAAAATTGGTATAATACTTTCTTTCGGTGTTTCGGTTTCGGTTTTCGGCCAAGTGTTTCCTCATTTTCGGTTTTCGGTTTCGGCCAAAAAAAAAATCATTTCGGTGCATCCCTAGTCACAACAGTTGGTGGCGTAATGGTAGGGTGTTCGCCCCGTGATCAGAAGGTCGGAGGTTCGAATCCAGGGCCAGTAAAGTTACCACTGAGGTACTCATGAGCAAGGTACCGTCCCCAAGCACTGCTCCCCGGGCGCTTGTTAGCTGCCCACTGCTCCTTCATGGATGGGTCAATTGCAGAGGTCACATTTCATTGTGGTGCACTGTGTGCTGTGCTGTGTTCACAATGACACATAATCACTCACTTTCACAAAAACTGAATATGAGCCAGGAATAGCCAAAGCCAAGCTTAGATCACCTTGTAATGCCTTTAACTCTGACACGTCACATATAGAGGACAGGTGTAGAATGTTCTACACACATGAAAGTCATGCTGCTGTCACATCATCAGAATAGTGGATCCTTGAACACACACACACACACACACTATGGACACACCAACGGAACCCTGCAAAGATCAAATTCAAGCTTTAACCAGTGACACATGACACAATCAATCAAGACATTCAATACAGCTTGACCAGCACATCACAAGAGCAGTGGAATGTTGCTGACAGGTTAGGTCATGTCCAGTAGGTCCTCTTTGGTGGTACTTAACATGTACCAGTCGGGGCAAGAAAAGGGCAGTTCCAGCTTTATGGAGAACAGTGGAAGTGAGTCAAGAACTCTATCAACACACTGCAAATATTCATCCTAAACTAATATTAGAGCTCACCCATATACAAACTGGTCTCAATAATATGAGGAATCTGAAAATCGGACACTGATGTGAACATTTTTCTGTGATTTTTTTTTTTTTTTTTTTGTGTCAAGCAAAGACTTCGTTATAAGTCGGGATGCACGGTAATATCGGACTTATACCGAAACTGGCCGATAATTGCTTTTCGGAGCGAGGCTTAGATTTGCCCACTATTTTTTGTACATCGTCCAAAGTCCGAGATGGAATTTTATACAGCCCGTGCTAACTTTCCTAAAATGTAGGGTGTTATTTTGTGCCCAAACTTTGAGCACACAGTGGAACTTCGCAAGCCTTTACGCACTGAAGTCTGGGCCTCACATAGCGAATGTGAGCTCACACATGGGCTGGGTCCCGAGTCACGTGTAGCAATAGTATGGTAGGTAAGGCGCCCTTATCATACTATTCTATGCAGTAGTGTGCATCTCTGGAAATAGCCGGGGTTGTAGCTTAACGGCTCTCTACGCACTAGGTAGTGCACACAGAGAGTCACACGCGCCCTATTTGACTTGGTACACCATATAGGACGGGAAGTGACTTTTTAAAACGCTGTGCACTACACTTGAAATATTCCACCCTCGCTCCACTCTGCTTTCACGCTCACTTGACTTGCCACTGTGTTAGAAATGTCAGAGTTATGGTGTAATTTCTGTGGCATGCAGTGGAACTTTGGCGAGCAAATATCTTTGTCTCTACACGCTCGACTCTCATTCGATGCCGTTCTCATTTATCGGCATCGGTATCAGCATTGGCAGATATAAACAAGAAAAGGAGTGGATATCGGCATCGGCCAATAATTCCCATATCGTGCGTCCCTATAATTATAACGTGTGCACACATCAAGGATCTCTTTTCCATCTTTCTGTTTCTTTTTTATTGTTGTCTGTTGGCTAGTATGAGCACTAATATAGATTTATCTGCAATTAATCAGATTAATTTATCAGTCAGGATCTAATTCATATGAGGGACATTAACGGCTTGAGCAGATCGCCCCAGTATCAGGGGCAGAACGAGAAGGCTTTAAATAGTGGGTAAACGTAAACAAACATATGCGGCACGTCAACATCACAGATAGAATCTCGTGTAAAAATCTCAAACAAATTCCACCAAAACATAACACAATTCCAACACCAAACACATAAATAAATAAAGAAGAAAAACACTGCGTAGGTCTACATGGAAGAAATACAGCTGTAGAATCTATACTACTACGGCTAACCCTGCATACCGTATATCATGTGAAAGCCGAGATTACGCAGATAATATGTTTGTTTGTTTTTTTTTCATGTTCTGCTGTGTTGCATCTTCCTTTATTCCAGTAACATGTATGCTGATTCTACCGTAACCTCACAAGTGTTACCTTTATAATGATACCAAAAGCATAAAAATAGACATTGTAGTTGCTGAGATATACACATTTTATTTTATATTATCTTTTTTTAGAGCAAAAATCTGCAAAACAGTCTCAGGCCTTAACAGGTTAAACGTTGGTATATGAAGTTTAATATTTAAACTTGATGCATAAATCTACCTCACATCCTGGGATACCTACATGTTGCTCATTTTAAAATAAACGCTACAAACGTACAAATCAAAATTCATAAGAAACCACGCAGCTTGAAATTCAACGTTAACAGAAGACATTTCATATCATTTTTGCAATGAAATATAAAATTGTTTTACATAAACATTGTATATACTGTTGTGATGGTTAACGCTAGAGAGGTTTATTTTGGTGAGTTTCAGCCTTAAAACCCCACAGCATTGTAAGTCTAGTCACCTATGGGGAGCCCATCAGCCTCCAAAAGTCATTTCCTTATCACACAGCCACTCTTGGCCACACACAGATTGAATGTGAGCCCAGGCATACAGAGCAGACGCTACTGTAACCTCAGCACGAGGCGTGGTGCCGAGCGTTTCACAAACACCGAGAGAAAGAAGCGGGAGAGAAAAGACACTCGGCACATTTTACATGATAAATGCATCTCTCTCTCCAGCCCTGCTGCTTCTGCTGTCACAACTACTGATACAATTACCCCAGCCGGAGATCTCTCCTCCTCGCTCTGGCTCGCCGTCACGTTCTCCGTCTCACTCTATGCAAATGCAAATGGAGGGAAAATGACTTTGGAAAAAACCCACCCTAAAATCACAAGAGAAAGGTTTCACCGGCATCACGCCGGGTGTTATGTGAGACAATGGTGCAAAAGAGACACCCGGGCTGTTTATCTCCGTCATAATGCGAGTGAAATCAGTCCCAAAAATGAGCTGCAGAGTAGTCAATAGAGGGAGGAGATGGACGAGATGGAGACCCAGAGCTAATTACAGACAAACACAAATGCCCTAACCATCCTTTTAGAGATGAATTATAATGAGAAAATCCTCTTTACCCGAGACTGATGGAGATCTAGATCATCATCCACCCAGACTACTGGCACATCATGCCTTAAGCCTTTGGCTGACACACATGCATGCATGCACACACACACTCAAAACATACACACACAAACCTGTGCATGCAACACGCACAAACATACGCATGCAACAAAATCTCACACATGCAACACAAACTCATGTACACTTTGGTTACAAACCTGCACAATAATAACACTTGTAACTAGGGGTGGAAATCGAAAACTGGTTCCAACTTAGAACTGGTTCCAATTGATCAATTCCATCGCAATCATACACCTCCAACGTTATCAATTCTTCTTAACGATTCTCTCATTTCCTAGCGCGAGCAAAAATAAAAAAAAATTCACTATAAATAGCATTTATTTTAAATGAAATTTTCACGATGTAAACGATGTTAGCACGCATGACTCTCAGAAGGAAGTCCAGCATTCACTAAAACGTTCCAGTTTTGTCAAATCTTCCCCTTTATTACAGACAAAACTATATTTTAGCTGATAAATAACAAAAACAATCAGCATTCTACTCACAGTGCAGATATTTACTTGATATTTTTTTATTCCTGATGCGTGTCCACGGTGCTATTGTGCTGCGGCTCTCATATGGAACGCCCTCGTGACAAAAATGTGCTTCTCTGCCAGAAATTAAAAAGTGTAAAAGCTTCAGTTTGAGTATTTCTTTATTTTCAATTAATCTGAATTTTTTTTTCAATTTTATAATGTTAAAGTAAATATTGAAAAATGCATTGTTATCAAATAATTGTTTTATATATCCAGATGGATTCCAAATGGATAAAGAAGTGGTTTTATTATTTTATTTAGGCTACATTTTGTTTCTACACTATACCCTGTCATGTTATTGTTCAGTATGTTCAAGTTGAATAGGTCTTGACCTGTGCAGACATCATTTTGGGAAAAATAAACAAAAAATGGTTGCTTTAGGTGCGGAAGACTGTGCAGAACTACTTTTTTGCATTCAAAAACTACTCAGGAATCAATAAGAGAATTGATAAGGATTTGGATCGATGGGCAGAATCAACAATGGCATTGATACTGATAAAATCTTATCAGTTCCCACCCCTACATGTTACATGGTTGAAGTATCCGTCTTCCACCTTCACTTTTCCATTTTATTTTGCATTTGTTGGCCATTATTAACAGTAAAACTAATGTATCTGCAGTAATTTATCTGCTTGTATTGCTCAATAGTCAATTCACAAGTCTCACTCTAACACACCTTTTGATATATATTATACACACACACACACACACACACACACACACACACACACACACACACACACACATATAAGGTCACTTTAATTTGCCTATATTTAAAATCTTTAACTCTTTAATGCATGAATTTGAGTGTATATATGTATATATATATACACATAAACACACACACACACACACATCCATCTGCATTTTAAAGCTGCTATCATAAAGCTGAAGCTCACAAACATCCACATACAACTGGTGGTTTCGTGTAATGCTTTTTCCACCACAACAGGTGCGAGCAAATTCCTAATTAGATGAACAGAGGAGGACAAAAAAGACATGATTTCAGCACTTAAACCCATTACATTACTCCCCTTTACAAGAGCAAGACGGCATTGCTGAGGGTTGCCAGGTTTTAAGTAGTGAAAATACTGAAAACAGGTCGCAGTGGTCAGAGCAAAATCACAGCATCCTGCAGAATGGACAAAAATAGCAAAAATAATCAGGGATCTGAAGTGAACATCACAGGATCAATACATCTGATGAACTGCAGACAATGTTTACCCTTAAAATGAAACGAACACCCATGAATGACAGCAGAATCATTACTAATGCTCCAAGGAGCTCCTGATTACAAACAAACTGCTTATTGACACAACTGTAACACAAATGGACAATAAGGCAAACCGTTTGTGTGCGCAGCCTCTTCTATTTATCTATCTGGATGCACACACCAAGTCAGCGTTTACAGTTGGGATAATGAGATCAGCATTACAGTCTACAGGGCCACACTGCAAGCTTCACACACTTCCCTTTGTTCGATCACATTTGGCTGCATTCTCAGAGACTGTGCTGTTACTGTGTGCTGTGCACCACGGACAGCTCCCTGAGTCACCAACATCAGCACCACGGACAGCTCCTTAACACCACTCTGCAACTGGGAGCAGCACGAAGTGTCTTTTAAACAGAAATTTCTATGAATTCCATGATGACCTAAACTGATAATCTATACAACTACTATTACTGATAAACAACATCAAACACGTATGATATTTAACACATTTAAAGAGTTGCAAAAGGTGTCCATAGACTTAATTTGCGGCATGTGCTCGCAATCTGACCACTACGTTATTTAGCAGTAGGGTACTTAACTATGGTCCAAAAGGTAGCTGGTTCAACACCAGCTCGATCCTCTCGTCACTACAACACTACTGTCACTGTGCCGCTGAGCAAGACCCTTAACCCCGAGTTGCTCCAGGGAGACTGTCCCGGTAATTAGGAAATGTAAGCCTCACTGGGTAAGAGTATCTGCAAAATACCATATAAATGTGCAGGTGCAGAAATGAGATTGTTATGGGAGATGGCCAGTAACTGGTAAATGCTGTAGCACTTGGAAAGGTTGGTTTTATTGGCCTCAAAAAGTTGCAGAGTTGCAAGAATTTATACACAAAGATATACACAAAGATGGTCAAGATGAACAAAGCCCTCATGCACATTATCTAAAGTCTCGTTTAATTAAGACTGGGAGTACATTTAACATATTGTGTGGATTAAACTTGTGGTCATGTTTTTTCCCCATACTGTTCACAGAGGTATGAGACCACCCTGGCACTAGACAGCTACACTGCATCTTAATTAAACACACATCTGTCTAGTAGCCAATTAGCACTTCCCTGACCTAACAATGACTTAATCATACAATACCGTTGGTGGGCAGAAGAGCACAACAGCAACACCGTATTCCACTTTATTCCTGCTGCGGTCATTCAATGACCCTCTGCGGCAATGATCCAAAAGCGATTTCGGGGATTTAATATAATGATCCATTTAATTAGGTGCACATTTACTTTAAATCACTGTACATTTTCCAAATCAGAAAATGTTTGGAGTACAGAATTTTGGTGATGGTTGTCTAGGTGTAGGATAGTCATCTATGGAGCAAAAGGTTGTGACTTCAAATCCAGCTCTATCCTACCTCCAGAACTACCGTCTATGACCCCACTACTGCCCCTGAGCAACACCCTTAGCTCCTAGTTCCTGCAGGGAGACTGTCTCTGTAATTAGGGAACCAAAGCATCTTAAAAAATCATAAATGAACCTTCAGCTCACAACCAGGCTCTAGCTTGATAAGGGGTTAAACATTAAGTATCTGGACCTGCTACTGAGATACCAAAATGTTTTTGTTGCTCTGTTCCTTATGTACAGGATGTGGATTTATGTTCATTTCTGTATGTTAATTAATGTTCATTTTAATGCCTTTATTCTTCTGCTCGAAGAGGGAGAAAATTGTTTTGCCCTCCCAGCCTGTTCTAAGCACTAACTGGTCCAGCACGATCCTCAGGCTAAACAACAGCCGCCGTGCCCCTGTGGAGGGATCTCATTAAATCCCACAGGATTAGTGGTGACTTGTAGTCATGCAGGAGCAGCTTTAACTGCTCTGCTCTCATCTCTGACCCCACCACTGGGAGGTGAGTATTTTGACAGCATATCTTCATTCCTATAACAACTGGATAAAGAGGCATGATGTGAGGGCGACTAGCAAGTTCATTAAAATCACTGCTACAAGACTTTGGCTGTTAAGTTTATCGTCATATAAACCATAACTGTGCTGTAGGAAAACAAATGATACAGGAGATAACGAGGCAGAGTGAAAATCCTACCTGCAACTCTGTTTCATAGTAAAGAATGCAAAGAACTGACAAATGGGATGAAAGCTATACTACAGTCTAAGCAATTAGGCCATTAGTTAGTTAGTAATAATTTGGATTTAGCATAATGAGGCCTGCAAAAAAATCTGAAAGGATCTGTAAGTGGAGCAGGAGCTAAACTGAATTTTAGATGTATAAGATGAACATTACCATCTCATTATTGAATATATATGCACCTTAAAATAGGCAGCATATGGTATTGCAGCAAAACAATTTTACCGGATTTCCATACCAACAAAATTTGGTGAAATGATGCTTTAACAACAAATCCATGTTAGTGCCACAAATGCTTTGTGTGCAGTCACACAGCACCCAAAACAACAATGTGAAATACGCAACAAATGAGGAGATAACACCTCGTCTCGGTGTGATAGGCAGCAACAAAGAAACTTTGAGAGGACTGTCTGAACATCACAAGGAAAAAAAGACTCTTGCTATTCATACATCCAAAAAACACTTACATCCTCAAACTGGCATGTGAGCACAAAGGTCAAGATGAAAACTGGGTGGGATTCAGATTTATACCTTGTCCTGTTTAGTGAGGGGTTTAGGTTTTATGACACTAAAAGGTGGCTGCCTATGGATGGCTGAGGTTGTTTCAGCACCTCGGAGGGAAATTTGCAGGGTGAAGCTGTAGCGGTATAGTTTAGAGATACTAACTGAGGTCAAAGTGGATGTTGTTGAAACTGTACATGCCCATATGCAGAGTGTAATGGAGGGCAGTTCTCTTTCAACCGCTTGGATTCTGGAAGCTCTAACCAACTGGGAGGAGGGTCTGGAAGTTGTAGAATTGCTGCTGCACGATGTCACTTCAGCATCATCACTGTGATGTGCATGATGTGAAATTAAAACACATCATGAGACAACTTTTTTGCCTGGTTCAACTCACCTGGTTCTCATTTTCCATG
The DNA here is from genome assembly GCA_032718565.1 of Distichodus sexfasciatus. NCBI lineage: Eukaryota > Metazoa > Chordata > Actinopteri > Characiformes > Distichodontidae > Distichodus > Distichodus sexfasciatus. The sequence continues at coordinate 378,964 of JAVGVS010000016.1, forward strand.
ACTAAGTCTGCTGGGTATAAGATCATGTACTCTGATTTTAGTGTTAATGGATGAAGTTCAACAACTGGTTTATGCGTAAAAAAGTCCTCAGAATCATTCTAGAATGAATATTAACGAAGATAAGCAAGTAGCTTGGAAGGGAAAAATCTGTCTCAATATATATCACAGAAAAACATACTGCAATGTCGATTTTTCAGTATCGTTCAGCACTAAGGAGTATTACCTGTACTTTGGGCCTCATTCTCTAACCATCCTTAAGATATTTGTCCTTAAAACTCACAACATTCTGACATTCCCAGCGCTTTTCTACTTGAGATTTGTGCTTGGGTAAGAACAGAATCTACAAATGGCGAACAGCAAAAGTTTGTCTTACTGGGTTTTCTTCAATTTTACAGTTGTAAAATAGACTATTTAAAAGGTCTTAACTTTCTTAAGAAAATATTGGTGAATAAGCCCCAGTAACTTTGTGGAAAAAGATAAATGATGCCGTGTAAATGTGTGCATGTGGTGATAAAGTCATACGCATTCACGTGCACACGCAAATCTTCACACCTCCATCGCACACACACCTATATGGCTCCTGCAGTGTGCGTCGGGACTGACGTTTACATCACCTCGGCTGTTCTCTCCCTCCGTCGACGTGCGGCTCACACTTTGAGCAAGTGTGTCTGGGCGAGAATATCACAGGAACAATACCGCAGCAGCGGCGGCAACGAGACAGGAACTAGCAGCTAGCTGGGATCAAATCTTCTCTGTGACAGCCGGCGAAGTGCCACTCACTCACTCACTCACTCGGCGCGGCACCGCGGAGCGCTACCCGCCCCTCGATTAGCCTCCAACACACGGCACTGATGCTGCCTGCAGCTCGTCTTCCTCAGGGAGCTTGGGGGCCGCATGCATAAAATATATTCACCGAGTTATGTAAAGCTATTCTGCTGCTTTTTAAACAGCATATGGGCTGCAGGAGCGTCACACAGCTCAAGGACGGCTGGAGACTTTATTTTTAAATTTTGAATACTAATGAAATTACACTAACGTCAAAGTACCGATATATATTTTTTGTGTGCTTTGAATAGAGCCATCAGATGTCTATTAAGAAACAGAACAAATATGAGTAAGTATCAAGCTTGTTTAAGCAAGGGGCTTTACGTTCGTTCAGTTTGTTCAAACATGCAACAGCTCCGATGAAATCGGCATAATGCCGGACTTGTGCTTAAAGGAGTAAAAAATGACTTGGTCAGATCTCTGCATGACACCGCTAATTGGGCTTTTGTCGCCAGGGAGATTAAGTGTGCGGCCCTGTGTGACATGGGGCAGTTTAGCCATCGTCAGATGCAGTGCGCTGAGGCAATATTGTGGATGTGGACAGAGCAGAGATGCTGCAATCAGAGACGAGCAGGGCTGAAATTAGTGTGTTAGTCACATTGGGCTGCAGTGGGAACACACACACTTGCGGGTGCCCATTAAACACACTCTCACAGCACTGATAAACGGGTCTGTCAACGCTCCCCAGCTCCGTCCGTGCTGAATGGCCCAATTTAAAACCAGACTTGACTTACAAACACAAAGCCAACACATACATTTTTGCAGAGTCTAGAAAGCACCAACATCAACGGTGTGTGTAACTATGCATGTGGAATATAATGTTAATCTTCTAAATTCAACCTTAAATCTAAGAAAGGAGCTCATTCAATTAAAATCAATAAACAGAGCAGAACCTTTTTACTCATACTGAGCAGCAAAGAAGCAGAAAGCACATTTTCAGGACATAATGGTATGATACTCGCCTGGACCAAGGGTTTGTAGGTTTAAATCCAGCTGAAAGTACTACATTTACCACATTTATCCAGCGCAACTTCCACTTCCTAATTTCAGGGACAGTCTCCCTGGAGAAACTTGGGGTCGAGGGTCTTGCCCAGGGACCCTCAAGATGAAAAGTGAAAGTGGGTAGTTATTTGTCATTGTGAACACACCACAGCACAGCACAGCACACAGTGCACCACAACCAAATGTGACCTCTGCATTTGACCCATCCATGAAGGAGCAGTGGGCAGCTAACAAGGGCAGCGCCCTGGGGACGGTAACTTGCTCATGAGTACCTCAGTGGTAACTCATTGGATTTGAACCTGCGACGTCCTGATCACAGGGCGAACACCCTACCGATACGCCACCAACTGCTGGATGATGGTGGTGCTGGTGGTAGGCTGGCTGGTAGGGTAGGCTCTTGGTCCTGAGGCGAGTGGTCTAGTGGTTAGAAGCACAAACACACAATCACACTCACATGCACAACTTACGGGGGCAATTTAGAGTCACCAATTAACCTACAGTACATGGCATGCTTTTGGACTGTGGGAGGAGTACCCAGAGAAAACCCACGCGAACACAGGGAGAGCATGCAAACTCCACCCAGAAAGGGCCCACAGCCGACCCGGGGATCAAATCCTGGACCTTCTTGCTGTGAGGCGGCAGCACTAACCTCTGCACCACCGGGCTGCCCTGCGATTTATATGCTTCGGCTTTTCACACAACAAAATTTTGGGGATACGGTACAATTAGCAGTTAGTGTGTGTTCATAGCAAATACAGTTAAAAGACCTTGAGTGTGAAATTTTACAGATGCAAAAAAAAAAAAAAAGGCTGACATCAATAAGCCATAACATTATGACCACTTGTCTAATATTGAACATGTCCTGCTTTTGCTACTACAAAAACACCCCTGACCAGTCAAGGCATGAAGCGAAAACTGTGCTGTACCTTAGGGCACCAAGCCATCAGAAGCAGACCAGTTGCGTTGAGGCCTCCATTGGACCTCCATAAACATGGTAACTGAACAGAAATTTTTCGTATAATAATGCAAAACCCTTATTTTCCAGTCTGACCCCACACAGAGAACCCCAATAATACAATATATGGAATGCAGAAAATTGAATACCAACAACGATGTGATCGAGCTTCTAAACCTCCCCCATCTCCACAACAAACAAAAGCCTGTCACAATGTAAACGTTCATTAGGCTTTTCCTATTTAGCAGGAAGGGAGGACAATGTGCATTGTAAAGTGTTCCATTTTCATCACAAGCTGCAGGTTTGGAGAGAGTCCTTAAAGCAGCAGCAGCAGCAGCAGCGTTCAGGGGCTTAGACTAAAGCTAATGTACTGCAACCAGTTTGGGGATTTGGGTGTCTGCTGCCCAGGCAACGGAAGACTTAAGGCCAGGCAGCGTGTCGGTCACACACGCAGGATGATGAGACGGAGATGGCAGCGCTCTGGGTAAAAGCGGCCATTTTTCCACACATTCAGCAGCGGTTTCTCTAACACCAAATCAAAGCTTCATCACCATGAAACAGTGTGACCACACAATACAATAGGACCTGAAAATGGAGGCACCGATCTGAGACTTGATGTCGGATATTGGTCTGATACTGACTCAAATCTAGCTAGATGAGATATCAGTAGTAATAGTCTGATCTTATGATATTTAAAAGTACCTTAGCTACAGCCAAGCTACTTCATCAGGTAATAATTAATAATTCAGCTGTAGAATATTATTAAAAACAGCTAAACAAGATGGTAAAAGTAATATGAAAATAATATAACATATAATTTTTTTATAATGTAATGTCAGATCATAATAACATTTCAATGACATTTATGCCTGTCAGAGTCTTACATTCTAATAAATATAGCCGCAGATTTTTGTTTCCATCTTGGCCCTCTTCGACAGTCAGACAGACATTTTATTAGTGAAGCACTGCTCTCAGATCACTATTCAGTGTCGGCCCAGCCCCAAAGTCCAGGTATCGGTATCAGGACTAAATAAGTTGGATCAATTCATCCCTAGGTCTTGAGAAGGGGTGAGACGATTACAGATTTTGATGGTACGATTATTGTCTGAGAAATAATCACGATTTCATGATTATTATAATATGCATTAATTAATTTGACCAAAGTACCAATATATAAGAAAACACAGGAACAATGCACAGTTCCTTATGTTTGTTATTTATTGCTGAATGTAAAACAGAAATAAAATACATTTTGTTGTTGGAAAAAAAAAGAAAATACAGGGGTTCTGCATTATATTTAACACAAAATTATTCAATATTTTCAGGGTTTTCTGCAGTTCTTCAAAGTGAAAATCAAAATGAACACAATCAGTGTCCCTGTGATCACCAGACGTGTGCAGACAATGGTCGAAACCTCACTTCCAGACAGGGCTGTAGCCAGGGTTTGAAAACTACCGAGGTCCATAATGCGCACACAAAGCACATGCTGAAAAATAACTTCACAAACAAGGCACCTTTGTGCTGCTTCAAAAGCGTGTACGCTAAATTTTTACAGCTTTATGGAAGAGCGCTGATGGTTACCATGCACACTCTCCCGAACGATCACTCGCAGTGTCTATCAAACTGCTTTCATTTTCACAAGGTGCGCGCACTTATCATTAATGATCAGTGTTCTCTCTCACGCACACACAACACATGCACAATACTGGCACAGCAGACACATATCACATGAACAATGCACTTTTCACCGAGACGTTTTTAACCACTTGAGTTGTTTACTTTTTGAGGTGATATATTTAGAGTCCACATTTATTTTTAACTCCAAAAACTCTAAAAATTACCACAGTACAGACTTCCACGTTCCTTGATATTTCATGTAAATCTTGTTACATGTTTCTCTGAGCTCGGTATCTTTACTGTTAGTGAGTTCTTGACTGTGTATGTCCCACCCCTTCCTCGATTTTGATTGGCTTGCAAGAGAGAAGTGACATTGACAAGTGCAGCGCTGTTCTAATAGTTGAGCGGATTTCAGCTTGAAGCACTCAGAGTGCTGCGAAAAAAAGCGCCTCCACCTACGTCTGTTTTCCCAGCTGAAGACGCTTAGCGCTGTGAACGCTGAAGCTAATAGGATTTGCTTTAAACTAGCCGCTGCCAGCGCAACAAAACGCAGATGGGAAACCTGTCATCTTCAATGACATCCTTGATGGAATAACCAAAAAACTGCCACGCTGGTGACTTACGACGTTTTTTCAGAGGAAACGAATGTTTGATTGTCATTGGTCCCTTATTAAGAAGCCGGTTAACCGCTGTTGCATGTGGCAGCCTCACGTGTGTACTGCTGGTGTAATTTTATTTTCGTTCCTCAGAGTTGCTCCACTCGGTTTAAGGTACCGGAGTAATATGTGTTTTTAAAGAATGTCATCATAATGAGCGTCAAAGCTCATAAACATGTAGAGGAGCTTTTACGATTAATTAACCGTTTCATTCTACATTGCAGGTAAAAGTAAAACCAGTTAATCGTCTCACCCCTAGTCTTGAGCAGAAAAAAAGGAGAGAGTTCAAGGCAAAAACTCACCGTTCACCGTGAGATGCACCCAGCTGCCGTTGTGGAAGGTGTCATACTGCTGCTCCAGCATCAGGACCTTGCACTCGTACCAGCCCTGGTCGTCCGAGCGCACCCTCTCGATTCGCAGAGACGCCTTCCCATGCAGGCTGGCCCGTCCTGTCCAGGGGAGACACAGATATAAATAAATATATCCCCCAAAAATAATTGGGGCAGTTGGTAGTGTAACTGTACCACTAAGGTACTCATGAGCAAGGTACCGTCCCCAAGCATTATTATGCAGAAGTCTTGAGCAAACCCTCTTTTATTAATATTTTGCTTGGAAAATGAGATGCTGTGAAATACTGTTCTTCAAGAAAGTCTAGTTCTTTGGAAGCAAATTATGAGGAAATTGGGGAAGCGGGGAAGTGGGGAAGCTCAAGACTTTTGTGCAATACTGTAGATCTACACGAGACATGCTCAAAATAAGAAAAGCATAAATCTGGACGTCGGAAAAACAGCTCAGAACTTCCACTTATAGCCCTGTTTGTCGTTAACTCCTACTGACCTCAAGAACCGAGAAACGCAATGACCTCGAGAACTGAGAAACTAATCTGAATGATGAGCAAAAAAGCGGAATGCTCGTCCACGGCCGCGGGCGGTAACTAAGCGCACACATTAGCTCACAAACCCGTGCGCAATTGTAAGCGCTACGGAAACCGTCAACAGAGCCGTGACACATGTAAACACTAAGCCTGATCCCAGGGTGAACCGGCATGGAAGCGCTGGAGGTTATTACACAGCTCGACTCCTGTAATGAAATCTAAGGGTTTCGTCTTTCCGCATGAGTGCACACATACACAAACACACAGCTCGGCCTCCTGTGCTGTGGAGCTGACGAGGGCCTTGCTCGGGCGACGCTGCTATTAGGTTGTAGATTTTCAGACGGAGAAGAGCGAGGAAAGAAAAAAACATGGCCTAATGTTGGGTGACATGACCTCACAGCGATATCACGATTAATCGAACATTTCAACATCTTTATGCTTAGGCTAATAAACGAATATCTTCATGGATAGGTTTGTGTCGATCAGAGGTTCCAAATCTTGTTGATTTTGATTCATGCCCAGACCTAACGTATCCGCTATGTTAACTGCGGCCTGACGACGACGCTATGAGTCGCTCCAGCCACGGCGTTGACCCCGCGCTTTTCCTCTCCGTCTTCCGAGGTCAAGTGGCCAAAGGGTTTTCTTCTTCTTTCTCTGAAATCTGGCCACTGCTCACAACAGATGGCAGGCAACAATATAACAATATCAGCTTAGGCATAGGAGAAATCTGAATCTAGACAACACAAGATATAATTCCGCCCTCTTTGCTCCCCTTGCCCTGTGGTTAATGATTGCAAGTGACAAGGATGCGGGTGAAGCTGCGTGAATAAGATCGGAAAAACGCAGTACAACTTTGCATGATTTTGTCAGTATAAGACATCTACGACAAATGCAAACATCAGCTGCTATGTCAGTAATTTCCACTAGGTAATAGTGGGCAGGTGGGTGGGTGGTGCTGGTGTAGCCGTTAGGATTAGATGTCGAGCGATACTGTTTATTCGGGGTCGATATCGATTATTGCTGGTTAACGAGGCCAATGATCGAATAATTTAGAAGCCATATGCAAAAAAAAAAATCTTTTTCCAAATGTAGAATTTTACAAACACCAAGCTCAGCTGAAACTCTCCTCTTCTCCTTCTCGGAGCTCGTGTGTGAGTGTGGTGAGTGTGGTGTGAGTGACAAAGCTTCAGCGTTGATTGGCTACTACTCATGTGACATAGCCGATCAGAGACTGTTGTGGGCGGGACTTTAAATGAAGCAACACGTCGAGAGCAAACGGCACAGAGAGAAGAGACGGCAGTGGAATCACAGTAGCGCACCTTGTAATTACTTAATGTGATTGGTGATGGTCAAAATTAATCAGCAAAATGCCTAATATTGGCCCCCGATAATCGACCCGTCCGATAATCGGTCGACCCTTAGTTCGGATACTCTCCTCTGGACTGATAAATGGCTCAAAAACGTGTCTTCATGATCGATCTTTAGCACATACACAGCATTTATCAGCCCGTCTCTTATCGAGAGCGCTAACAATGACAAAGATCCAGATGTTCTTCCAGATTTCTCCACATGTGCTGACACAGAGGCGTTACGTTGCCAAAACCAGCTCAACATCTCAAATCAGCTGCTCGGTCTTCCACGTCAACCAGGTGAAATCCTAAATTTATTCACAGGACCAGGCTGAGACGGTGAGCTCTGGCCTTTCGGGAAGTTTTTGGGGACGTGATAAAGTGGTGAGGAGAGCAGGACTAACAACAACGAGGCGCGCTGCCGGATAAAGATAGCACTCAGGTGGAGGTGTGATAGAGGTCAATACAGCACGGCTGCTTAAAGGTGTTCTCTCGCCCTTCATCCCTCTCTCTCTCTCTCTCTCTCTCTCTCTCTCTCTCTCTCTCTCTCCTTTCATCCCTCTCTCTCTCTCTCTCCTTTCATCCCTCTCTCTCTCTCTCTCCTTTCATCACTCTCTCTCCCCCTCTCTCCTTTCATTCCTCTCTCTCTCTCCTTTCATCCCTCTCTCTCCCTCCCTGTCTCTCTCCTTTCATCCCTCTGTCTCTCTCTCCTTCTATCCCTCTCTCTCCTCCCTCTCTCTCCTTCCATCCCTCTGTCTCTCTCTCCATCCATCCCTTCATCCTTTCCTGCTCTTCCTCTCTCATTTCCTTCTTTCTTTTTTTCTTTGTTCTTCTCTCGTTCTCTACCATGTGTCTTTTTCTCTTTCTCTAATTCTCCCTCGTTTTATCTCTCATACTTTAATCGTTCTCTTTATCTTCATGAGATAACACCAGTGCCATTTGCTGTAAAAAGAGGAAATCTCACACTTTCTCAAATAAAACTCAGCGTTCATCATTCCTTATTTTTGTTTTTTTGCCACCATCAGAAAAATGGGGATATTGTGGGGACACTTGATCTTCACCAGCGAAAGACATGAACCCCCTTCCTCCCACACACACACAGACAACCCTTTATGTGACTGGCCTACAGCCTGGGCAATCTGTTGACCCCAAATATCCTATTCCTATTAATGAAGCGTACAAAGACCCTAGTGAAGACAGTCTTTCACACTGCAGAGGTTCAGCTCAGAACGAAGCTTGTCCGATGCGGACCCCCACACTCGTTCACCAGAGACACATGCCCTCATTGTGGGAAGGAGATGAAAGCATCGAGTCAATCTGGACCACACTTGACCGGCCTGTCTGGAGCGAGATCGTCTCTTTTTACCACACAGCAAACAGGGGAGATGGACGACAGCGGCAGCGCTCGGGCTACAGGCCACAAACAAAGCGGCTCTGTGGCCAGATGAAGAGACGAGACGTTTGTCTGGAGAGACAGGCGCCGCCTTAGATCGGAGGAAATAAAAGAGCTCCTCTGTCCACAGGATGAGAGACGGCTAAAGTTAAACTAGGACTGGACAATAAATCGAAAAATTCATCGAAAGAAACACAAACTAAATCATTAATTAATCAAGGTAAAACGTTCATCATGACATTGATTTGTGGTCATATTGCCCATCCCTAGGCTAAACCCTGCTTTATTTGGCACAAATGCAAAAATGTCAGTTCAAAAATGTGCTAAGATTTGCTGTACGAAGTAAGGGTTGACCGATTATCACCTGGGACGATTATTGGGGGCCGATATTAGGCATTTTACGATTATCTGTATCTAGGGCAGCGGTCCCCAACTTTTTTTGTACCAGGGACCATTTTTTCCGCGGACCGGGTAGAGGCGCAGGGGTTCCAATAACGAAAACCTTGGGGACATTTGCTACCTTTTTCGCTGCAGCCTCTCCAAAAAGTTCACTGCAAATGTCCTTAGTAGCAGCCAGAATCGATTCTTCCCCGATAGTAAAGGGCTTCTTAGCTTTAGCCATGCTTTAGCCATTTCTGTAATCGAATAATCTATCAATTATTTTATCGATTAATCGAGTAATCGGATACATTTTTTTTAAAAATGACAATACATTTGTTATTAGGCTTATTGTAGCGTGAGTAGAAGTTTGTCATATACGCTTTATGTTGTTATATTCAATTGAAAATGAAGAAACATGAAGTTCAAGGGTCATTTTGAACCAATTTGGTCAATAAAATGAGTTGCTTTTGGCCTTTCTGGAAGAGAACTGCATTTCCCACAATCCCCCGCGCACGCCACGGAGCCGCATCACAATAAAGGGTTCAGCGCGTTCCGGAACGAACTATGAAAAAATTGATGGGAAAATCTCATTAAATGGCTGTATTGTGAGTGGAGCACTGGTTGTTGTGGTTATTTATCAGCTAAAATATGCGTTTTGTCTGTAATAAAGGGGACGTTTTGACGGAAACGGAGCGTTTTAGCGAGTAATGGCGCTTACGCGGGCGCTCGCGCGTCCGCAAACACAGCGCATGTTTACATCGTTTAAGTCATGAAATGCTTCGATTCTAGAAAATTCGCCTCGACCATTTTTTGTAATCGAATTATTCGAGTTATTCGAATAATCGTTTCAGCTCTATCTGCATCAGTGTTTAATTTTGACCATCACCAATATTAATAATTGATAGTAATTACAAGGTGCGCTACTGTGGCTCCACTGCCGTCTCTTCTCTCTGTGGCGTTTGCTCTCGACTCGCTGCTTCATTTAATGTCCCGCCTACAACAGTCACATGAGTAGTAGCCAATCAACGCTGAAGCCTCGCCACTCACACACGAAGGCAGCGTGAAGCTCCGAGAAGGAGAAGGAGAAGAGTTTCAGCTGAGCTTGATGTTTGTAATATAAAATTTTTTGACAGATTTTCTTTTCCCCCCCCCATCGGTTCCAAATATCAGTTATCGGCCTCGTTTACTAGCGATAATCGGTATCGATATCGGCCCTAAAAAAACAACATCGGTCGACCTCTAATGAGAAGCAGTAATGGGAAGAGAAGATGAGCAAACCTTTTTCGACAGGCAGAGTCATTGCTACAAAAGGAGCAACACATTTTTTGGTATTTTATTTGAGCTCCAGATGTTGGGGGTCTCCAACATGTCGAAACTTCCTTTCCGCACGAGGACTGTGTAAAATATTCAGCAGGGATTTCAGGACACGGAGGGAAATAAATGGGGGGTGGGGGTGGATGAGAGAGAATTCCTTCCCTTTTCAATCTCATTATTATTCCGTGTGAGCCCGAGCCATTAAAATTGCATATCCTGCCCCTAGCGACATCTGATAAACTCTCTGAATTTCTTTGCTTTCATAAATCTGACATGCTCTTAAATGACGCCCCTTTTTGTCTTGGCGCTGTATCAGTGATGTAATTCCTCATCTCAGTTTGAAGTAAAAAGAGTGCACATGATCACCTTTCCACACACACACACACACACACACACCATCTACTTTCCCAAAGTCTCCACTATGATCCTGAAGCTCTTTGCTGCTGCAGCTTCGTTCTCTTCCGTCTCATTTTGTCGCTTGAGCCTGAGCCACTGGAGGCATTTTAGAGAAATGTACAGGACGAGCCTCACATCCACACCCACGTCTTAAAGTTAATCCTTGCAAAACCATTGAGAGGAAGTCGAGTCGTTAATCCGACGGGGCAGTTGGAAGTGTAACGCTTAAGAAGTTGGCCCCGAGTTCGAAGGCTCACCAGTTCAAGTTCCCAACCGGTAAAGGTACCACCGAGGTAGTCATGAACAAAATACCGCCCTCAAGCGCTGCAATCCGGGTTCTGCCCCCCAAAAAAAGCTGCCCACTGCTCCTTCACAGAAGCAGGTGAAAATAAAACGACGGGCTGTTTAGTGGTGTGTTTTGAGCCATATCTGCTTTGTAACATGCTACACAACCTTCAATCGATTCACGATTGATTTCAATTACGATTATCATGCCAACGGTTCGATTCAATACGACATCTTGATGCATCACGATGCGTCCCATCAATTTTCCTATACTGCACTCAGATTGGGCATGGAGCGCAGATCGGGCAGTCATAGGTACTACCGGGACGTTCTTTTTAACTAGAATTTTTATGCCACAGCCAGAAAATCCCCAACAATGTCATTATGATATAGTCGATTATGGTCTCCCACTGCATCAGTGCAGAATAGTTCCCCGTCTGCATCGCAATGCATCGATTATGCGATTAATTGCATCACCCCTTTAAGTGAGGAATGCATGCTGGATGCGACTTAAAAGCATAAACCTGTCCTTTATACGGAACATTTGCTAAATCACAGCAGCTGCAAGAACATGATTTAAGTGCCAACTTCAGCATTTTCACTACCTTGACGGAAACAGAGGTTTATATTAAAAAGCTACGAACTGTCGGGACTAGTTTTTATATTACAGAAGGTGCATGTTTTAGGTTTATTAGGCGTTTTGTAGCAACTCATCTAAAATGAACTGAAATAAAAGATGAAAGTCTATGTAAAAAAGCAGCGAGTTTTAAGGTTGGGAAGTTTTAATAAAGGGTGCAGGTTTTTATCTGATCTAGACTAAAACTAATCAAACCCAATCTATTAGAACTGAACATGGACTACTGCTCAAATTTCATGCGACACAGTCCATTAACATTTTAAAATATTCTAACTGGAGTCATTTTGCTTATTACAGTATTAATTGAAAAGTGCCCAGATGAAAAACATTGCACATAGAGGGACAAACGGTTTTCACCAAAGACAACCAGCAGAGTTCATACGGAGAAGATAAAAGAATATCTGAGGGTGTTTTCAAATATAGTCCTCTTTAAGGGTGTTTTCACACTTGGTCCGTTTCAGCCCTCAAAGCGAACTCAGATCGATTAGTCAGCATTTTTTATGTATATATGTGAACACACCAAACGAACTCAGACCCCACTGAAACGAACTGAACTGAGACCACATCGGGAGGTGGTCTCAGTCCGGTTGGCTTTAAGTCCGCGGCGCGGTTCCTTTAACTCATGCCTTCTGAACGCAAAGTGCTCCTGGTTCGCTTCGACAGTTTTTGTTCGAAGAAGAAAAAAAAACAACTAGGCAGAATGCAAAGCAGTAAAGGTCTGAGAGCTCCATAAGAATGAAGTATGAACAGAAAAAGGTATAATAAGGTATGATAAGGGACATAATCATATGCTGATCCAACACAAACACTTTCATTCAAATCAAATCACAAAATACAACTAAAAAATAATTTGTCATTTTTGTTGCTGAGCTCCTCACTTGCTTGGTGAAGAACAGTACAATGTGTGTGATGTCTGATCCATGTTTACGTTTTGAGACTGAGAAGATGTGGAGAAACTACGTGTGAGGAAACAGAGACTCACCGGCATACTCTGGGTCCACATGGGGAGGGTAGAAGCGGAAGTTGATGAAGAAGGGGATGGGAACTCCGAACTTGAACCACTCCACCACGTAGGGCTGGCCGTTGAGTGGGTGAGCGACGTCACATCCCAGAACCACGGTCTCCCCAGCGCGGGCCGTCACGAACTGGGGCTCCTCTCTTACTCCGTGGGCACCTGCAGAGACACACACACAAACTGGTAAAGCAACTTAAACACACCATACACACGTGAACATCAGGGGTGGACTTCTGCTGCTACTTCTGGTCAGACATTACTTCAATATCAGTGAAAAATGCGTAGTCAAAGTTTGACTTGATTTAAAATACTTGTGTTGATTTCATTTTCTGGAATGCTTATCAGCGTCGCGGGGACCGGAGCATGTGCTAGGAACATGGGCACAAGGAGGGGACCAACCCGGGGCGGGCGCCAATACATCACAGGGCACACACACTCAGTCACACCTTACAGGGCCAATTTGGATTCGCCAATTAACCTATAATTTGTGACTCTGCACGGCAAAACCAGTCGCTTCTCGCAACGGAGGTTTCCGAGAAAAACGATTGTTTATGTTGCATGGGGTATAATTTTGGATTTTTTGTTTTGAAACAGTGGAAGGTCTATACTGTACTGTTGTGAATAAATTTCGCTGAAAAACTTACCCTTTCCATCCTAAAAACGTGACTTTCTCGAGGTGAGGAATTCAATTCCAGCAGAATGTTAAAAGTTTCTGTTTTGACCGCTCTACTTCAATATTTACGGTAAATCCACTCGTTGACTAGCGTGAAGATATTTCTCCAGAATCCATCTTCGTCTCCCGAGTTCAGTTAACCTAACGCAGGTAGGCTATCCGTGTGGCTGTGAATGCAGCGTAGGCTTCCCGTAAATACAAATGTAGCCGCGACCGCACCAAGCGTCTGTGAGTGCTACGGCGATAGTCAACTTCAAAGGCAGATTTCTCCGTTTCTCACTTGGCGTGACAGGAGAAACCCGACTCCTTTGAATGTTGATATCTCAGTCATATGTCGTCCGATTCATTCCATATAGGTAGCGTTTTGAAGGTTGATTTATGCCCATTTAACATAATAACTCAATTTTGAAAATTAGAACCCAGTGATTCTGAAACAATCTACTGATGAAGGTTGTCTGTGGTAAACGCAGCAAACATTCAAAACAACCTGAATCATTTCTCAACTCGAACATGGAATTCACACAAGGCCCTGGGCGCTCTGGTGAGACATACAGGAAATCCACTCAAATAAGTACAGATGCTCAAAAAACACACTTTACAAAGTACATACTATACTTTTACTATATTTTTGTGTCATTACTGTCCACCTCTGGTGCACAAACACTGATAAACAGGGGCCTACACACATGGATAAGTGTCAGAACTAGGGCTGCAACTAACAATTATTTTGTTAATCGATTAATCTGCTGATTATTTTTTCGATTAATCGATTATTAATCAGATTTTTTAAAAACTCTTTTTACTAAACCAAACTGTCTGTTGCTATTTTTCTATATTTATTTTTTATTCTCTAACATCATAAAATGGAAAAACTATTCTGATTAATTGAAAATGCAGAAATATTGAATCTTTGGCCATTTTTAGCCAATTTGGCCTATAACTCATTTTTGACTTATTTCTGGGAGATAACTACAGGAGAGTCACGTCGCAGTAACTTTGAGGACTCGCATCGGAATAATCACTTAAAAGATCAAGTAAATGGCTGTACTGTGAGTAGAACGCTGGTTGTTTTTGTTCTTTATCAGCTACAACTCAGTTTTGTCTGTAATAAATGGGAAGATTTAACTGAACTTCAGTGAATGACTTGCCAGAGAGAGTCTAACAAACAGCGCATGTGTTTGTTTTTGTGACGCAATGACTTCAGTTTTTGTGAAGGCAAGCCACGGCACTGGTTCTCGTCTCCTTCTTATTCTTCTTTTATGGCAGTCAGCATCCAGCTTAACGGTGCTTTACTGCCCCTGGGACTTTGGTTAGCTTACTGCCCCCACTTTAGGGGTAGACGCTCTACGTGTGTGTCTATAACAAGGTAGACCCAACCAATCGATTATTAAATAAGTTGCCAACGATCTTAATAATCAATTTTAATCAATTTAATCAATTAGCTGTTGCAGGCCTAGTCAGAACCTGTCTTCATTTCTAAAGTCACTGGTGGCTGAGCATGAGTCCGACCTTCAGTACGGCTTTATTAAGTAAATGGCCTGCATTTGAGTGGTTCTGTGTCACTAAAAAGGCTCCAGGCTACGAACCCATCGATTTCCAGTTCATTTTTTGCACGAGTAAACTCTACAACCGGATACAGTGCAGCTATTTTTATAATCAATACAGACCCTCATTCGTCCCTGTTTACTCCAGCCAGCGACCCTGAGATGTGCACAAGAACACAAGAGCACTACAACCAGCATGGAACCACATGAAGTGCACTACCCATGTCCAGTTATATTAAAAAACAAACAAACATGATCCTCATGCGGCACAGCAAAGGTCACCGAGAGCTAAGACAGTACAAATCAATGCTTCGGCTTTAAACTTAAAGCAGTTAAATCACTTAATTTCAAGAGCCTTTATTTGAAAGGTGGCGGGGGCTAGTACCGCTGAGATGCAATAATTAGTTTCTTTCTATTGCTGTAAAGTGAGTGATTATTTGTCATTGTGAACACACCACAGCACAGCACAACACAACAAAATCTGCATTTGACCCATCCGTGAAGGAGCAGTGGGCAGCTGACATGGGCAGCACCCGGGAAGCATTGCTTGGGGACGGTGGATTGTTAATGAGTCCATCAGTGGTAACTTCACCAGTCCAGGATTCGGCCCGGTGACCCCTCAATCACTCTGCAAACTCCCTAACTGTCAGCATTTGATTTGAGATAATACTTTTCAATTCTACATATTCTGCTGAAGCCAACACAGGAAACCACTGACGATAAAATGGTACAATATTTAGAACAGCAAATCACAGAATTAAAAAAGGAACAGAAAGATAAAAACAATCTTTAATTAATGAGTGGTGGCCTCTTGCAGTTCGTCCACTAGAGGGCAACACAGCAACTCCACTGTCGGCTTTTGGTGTTTTTATACATTTGTCTGATCAAAACCTTGTTATATTTTGTCACTCTGTTATATTCCGTTACTCTACCCCGAGTTGGCGTGCTCCGTGTCTTGAATTTGAAGACGTTTCATTTTATAGTTTGTGGCCATCAAGCCTGTTTCTGTTTGAAATAAAATAAAAGAAGCCTGCGTTGGTGTCAAAGCCTCCTGAGTCATGTCTACACACCACGTGAAACTTGCCGGATTTTTTTTTTAAGCAATGTGATGAAAAGTACCTAAAAAAAGCATAACGGAAGATACAAATCTCACTGCAGTCAATTACAGAAAACAGGGATGCACCGATACCGATACCACCCGCCATGAAGTTACTCGTACTCGGAAACAAAATTCCACGATATCTACTGTACTACCAATACCACATGTGGAAGATATGATGTAGTTATGTTCATCGCCATGCGGAGGCAGTGTAAATGCCACAACACTTGCCAAACAAACTGTAAACTGTGCGGAGATAAAAATGTCAGCCATCTTTTTTTAATAAAAAAGAACCTTCCACTTAGCTTTCCGAAAACTGGCTAAATCTGACATGCAGCACTCTCTTTTTTGATAGTTACAAAATGTTACAGAGCCAGTGTTTTAATATCTTATTTAATTGTTGTTGCTTTTTTATGTTTTGATACAGAACAAATAAATGGATAAAAAATTAGTGTCATTTATTTTATAAAATGACATAATAAGGCTCAAGTGTACTTTAATTTATATTTTGGTTTTTGAAAGTGTTTTTTTGAGTTTAGACCACTTGATACTGTAAAAAAAAAAAAAAAACTTCAAATAAAAAATCCTACTATTATTGTCATTGTTACTAATAACAGACCTACACAGGTATCGGTACTCGGTATCGGGACAGAAACCATGATATATTTTTCTGATTTATAATGCTATGAGCAGGGTAGAAAAGCAAAAAAAACCCATCATTTAAGCATACAAGGCGTAGGATATGGATTGAGCTGCAGCTTTCTGGCTCACAAAGAAGCTGAGAACGTGCTGCAAATATTGACAACGCACGCTGTGATGATGTTTTGTGCTTTGCAAATAACAGTAAGTGGAAAACAGAAAAGCCAAGGCCAATCGCGGATGACAAAGAGAGAAGAAATGAAGAAGCACTTTCAAGAAAGCCTTCGCAAGATCAAATTCTAAATTCCACAAATACAGCAAAGGTGAAGTGCCTCTTTTCTATAGTGCAGCTCTCTCACTCCTGACGGCTCTTAGACGGAGGAGTCACCTTGGCTGGAGGTCACCGATAAATTAAAGGCTGACTGACAGACACTTTATTGTGCAATAAACACCCATAATCGCCTTATTACACTACGTGCGGTGAAAGAGGACAAGGGCGTGGGGACTAAACATCCAATATGTGTTGCAAAACCCATTGTGGGGTAAAAAATATTATATAAAGTTAATTTCCATATTGGGGACTTCACAAATACACGCTCTAAAGCCAAACGCATTGCTGTTGCACGATGAGATAATTCATAGAGCGATGCCGTCTGTCAGTCAGCATCTCACTCTCTCTTTCTCTTCATCCAGCCCCCATAATGATGTGCTGATGAGAGACGGCACGTCCCTGTTCATATACCCCAGACTCCCCCTACCCCACCCCCCGCATCCACTACCTACTGCAGCAGCGCCTGCCGATTGGCTGCCGGTGACATCACCGACCAGCAAAACAAGCGCTGGAAGATATGACTTCACTGTATGCACAGATGAGAGCAACAAGCGGTTAACAAGGTCCTCGCCGTTCTCCTCCAGGACCGCTGCCGCTTACAATGAAAGACACGGGGGAGCGGGCCAGTCAAAGCATTTGATCTCTAGGAGAAAGAGAAGCGAGAGAGAGAGAGAGGGAGAGAGAGGGAGAGGTTCTTATACACGGACCTCCTATAGGGGGGGCTCAAGCTCAAAGGCTGACTAAAGATTTTTGGCTCTGTCATTACTGTTCATGATCATTTTGCGTGTGAATGAGATGAGAAAAGTGGCCGTTTTTCTTACAGAGTCGTTATTATATCATCATTCAGGAATTTTTAGATAAGACAAAAAGTGAGATACTAGAAATGTTGTTGAAAATGAGAATCATTGAAATTAGCAAGAAAACCTTTTATGAACCCGAACCCTAAGAAGGGATCTTATTTAGACTAGGTTTAAAAAAAAGAGTGTCTCTTTTAGAGACGGCGCTGATCCGATACGTTGATCAGATATCTGTCTGATAACGATTTAAATAGCTGGATCGGGTAGCGGTGGCAGTAAAGCTGGTTTAAAGAAATGACAATGAGCAGAACAAGCAACGCAACACGCTACAAACCCAATAACAAATCACACCATTATACTGTTTAACTTCCTTAACAACACCAGCTCTCGCTCACAATCTCTGTGTTCCTGATGGTTTTAGTGCTGCAGGATTAGGGACCATCACAAAATTACACAACTGTTTTTAAACAGATAATTTTTGAGATGTTATTTTAAAAAATAAATAATTTAGCATATACATATGGGTGTGGAATTATTATTAGGGCTGGGTATCGTTGCTGATTTCCTGAATCGATTCGATTCCGATTCACAAGGTCATGATCCGATTCAATTCTTGATTCGATTCGATATCGATTTATTTAGAGATTTCTTTGCGTCAGTACTAGTTTTGCTTGGTTATAAAATAACTTGTTTAAAACCGAAGTGTTGCCAAACATAGGCCTTAAGGCCAGACGGTGATTTGAGCGGAGCAGCTTCAGCCATGGCTCTATTTGGTTTCGGTTTCGCCGGTCTGACGTTTTTATAGCTCTCCTTGCGCGGTCGCGAGAAGTAGTGCATAGCCGCAGGAAAAGATCGATCCGCGAATTTTTGAATCGATATCGTATTTTTTGAACGAGAATCGATATTGATCGGTGAATCGATTTTTTGAACCCAGCCCTAATTATTATATTGTATTAGTTGGAAAACAGTGTTTAAGTCAAATATTTCCTTAAGCATAATACAATAATCTCTGTATTTAGCATTTTTAAAGCATTATTTTCTGTTTTCTGTTTAAAAAAAGACTCAGTGACTGTATTGGATTTGTATCGCATCGGCAGATATTCAAATTTACAATATCGGCATCGTATCGAACATAAAAAAGTGGTATCGTGCCATGTTTAGTCTCTTTAACTTTATTGCCAAGAACAAGTGATGTAATGCCAGATGACGAGTGCAGCCATTAAGCAAGACTTCATCAAACAGAATTCTAAACACCCCCCAGAAAACAATTGCTGCCTCTTCTTTTGGTGGTTACATAAGCTTGAGAAGCACAAAGATCAGTGATCTATGCAGAAACGTTTTCAAGGCTGAGTTCCTGACATCAAAAAGCTCAGCGATGAAGCTTTCAAATCGATACCAAGGAGGAGAAAAAAAGGGATGCAGCGTATAATAAACAGGACGGCTCCGGACCGGGCAATTACTGCTGCCCTGTCCACACTGTAATAGGATACAATGAAAGGCAGTGGTAAATGCGATTCTTCGTGTCTCGGTGAGGTGCAAAGTGCCCATGTTAGTGTGTGCAGAGACAGAAATGGGAGATGACAGGCGAAAAATGATCAAAAATATAGGGAGGAAAAAGGGCGTTTCATGGAGCAAATCAAATGGAATTACTTCCACTCCGTGGCCATCGTAATTGCGCCGCTCATCTGCATTCGCCTGCTGAAAAATGACTGACAATGACTAAAATATCCGGGCTAGAAGAACTAGCGAAGCCCTGGTGGAAAAGCCTTGACCTAGTTCAGCTCCCGCAGCCTCTCCTGCCACTCTTTACGCTCTGTGTTGACTCTACATCCTCAGAGAAGACCTGAATCTCCCAAACTTAACCTCGGTTTTAAACCAGCCTCTGATGACCAGGCTCCCCTCTCTTGCTGGGCAATATGGGCTGGTTTCTTGCTCATGGATTAAGCCAAGTCTTGAACTAAATTGTAGTACCAGTGGAGGTTTACCATTGTAACTCAAAGCTAGTCTAGGACTAGGCTTAATCCTGGACTGGGAAACTGACCCTATGAGTTAAAAATCACAGTTTGTTCAATCTTTGCCTTGATTTTACAATTAAAGGGATCCACTATTGATTTGACTTTTATCTTGGATTGGTCAGAAGCACATGACGGAACAAAACATATATTTTTAGGGGGATAACTGATGAACGCACATGAAGAAATCGGGGAAAGTATTAATTGGATTAACCAGTTTGAGCAAGATGACATTGTAAGAGGTTCTAAACATTCAATTCCTTTTTGCGTGATTGTCCAACCCTACTCCTCACTCTGCTTTAAAGCCAGCATTCTGTTTAGAAAGTGATATTAAATCCTGTGTGACTTTAAAATTACATGAGTGTAAAAAATTCAAAGACTAAACAGCCTTGTTTCCTTTTATGGCATTTAGCAGACACACTTCCAGAGCAACCTCCATATCCTAGTTTCTCTGAGTTAAGGGGCTTGCTCAGGCTTGCACCCGTTGATGGTAGTGCTGGAAGTAGGATTCGAACACACAACCTCTTGGACCAGAGACAAGAATCCTAACCACTTGACCACCATCACCACCACGTACAAGAAGTTGATTTCTTCTGGCCTCCACCACAATATCTAGAGATCGAGTGGGAAATCAATGTGCCAATATTATGGCAAGATATGAGCAGTAATTATTGGCATTTATAACATACAAATAAAATAAATAAAAGAAGGAAAAACTGGTCCATCAACTGTTATGAGTAAAATTAGTGATTATTTGTCACTCTGAACACAGCACAGCACACAGTGCAGCATAATGAAATGTGACCTCTGCATTTGAATCATCCGTGAGAGAGCGGTGGGCAGCTGACATTGGTTTACCCCCAGGGGATGGTACCTTGCTCATGTGGTACCAGTACCTCAGTGGTACCTTTACCGATCCAGGATTCGGACCGGCAAACGTTTTAACCGTTATGCTACCAACTGCCCCAAAGTATTACAATGAGGCATGGGATATGGTAAAGGCTCTTAAAGAACTGTACATTAAAAATTGTTGGAGGAAATGCTTGTGCTTTGTGTTTCTGACCACATTTTATGACCACATCCGTATCAGTTGCTGTAAATCCTCAAAAGTCCTACAAGCCATAAAGAGTCATATCACTGGTGAGCAGCTTAAGCTGTGTTTTAGACTTAAGACTCCAAACCAGTCTAGAAAACCACCTTAAGCTGTGTTTTAAACCCGTGACCTGCATCACACCAGCAATGAACAGCAAGCGACCGTCACTAACCAGCTTAAAATCCACGTTTTTTCATGCTGTTTCTCCCCTCAGCAGGGGTCTACTCTGGGCGTACTGAAAATGACTCTTTGAAGCAGAAATTCCTTTTATTTGCTCTGACAGGCAGCATGACCTCAACTACTGTCGAGGCTTTGGAGACATCGGGGAGGGAGCAGTGAGGATAAACAAAAACTGGTGGTCTGACCTAAATGTAGCCCACGGTGGGGAAAATGGCCGAGACTAAGAGCAAACGTGAAGCCCTTGTGTGAAAATGACAGTCCTTATGCTGACTTCCTACTAACAGGGCGGGCTGGCGGAACCGTTTTATTGATGTTATTGATGAACATTTTCTCTGCTCTAATGACTATGCCCATAAACACACACACACACACACTTTCAAATGGTTTGCTCGGAAGTGGAAAACACTACCTCCCCTTGCTTCTATAAATAGCAATAAATTGGTGCTTGGTATTAACCACAGAGTGAAGAGACGTGAAGGGCTGATGGACCTCTAATTGGGAAGGAGGAGTGGGGGGCAGTGTGGGACTCTTCTACACAGCGTACATGTCACATGAGCGGGCAGGACGACTGCCTCCATGTAACCTGCTGCCTCCACCGATGCAGATTAGGGGGATTATTCTCACCGACACATCACTGATGGAATCTTCGCCCTTTTCCTGCACAATATCGGAAAACAAGTTTTTTTTCCATAATAATCAAATAATCATTCTAGAATGGTTGGGGATGATTTTGATGGAAGAGCACCTGAACTAAAATGAAAAAATATAATAAAAAATATAGCCGCAAACGGCAACAAGCGGTGTCCAAGCAAAAGTCGCAAAAAGCAGCAGAAAAGTAGCTGGATTAAGGTTAAAGAAGCAGCTAAAACAGAAATATTCTCTATAAACCACATGGTTCAAGAGTTATAGGCCAAATGCAGTTGCCTTCGCTATAGCGCCAGTTATAGGCTGACCACTACGCTTTTCTGCCTATGCCAAGATGCACACCATTCCTACTTACTAAGTTTCAGCTTTCAGTGACTTTTTACGCTGCACAATCTGTTTTGTAGGGTAATAATAACAACAACAACAACAATAACGATAATAATAATAATAATAATAATAATAATAATAATAATAATAAAGAAAATTACAATAGGGTTCCATAGCAGTTTGTGCTTGGACCCCCAAAAACTTAAGAGCAGCTTTTTAAACCCTGAACACCTTTTAACCCCCCCTTCTTGAATCTTAAGGACCCTGAAATCAGAGTAAACAAAGTTCCATTGAACAGGCTTCTCTTGTAGATTACTCTAGAAAAGTAGAACTGCATTTTCATTGCTAACATTTTTTGAATAACATGAGGGCGACTGGAACAAATTATTTGCACATAACAAGAGCCCACTGCATTCACAAGGTGCACTACATACTGAATTTACATCATTTATCAGACTCTGTATTCCAGACCGACTTCTATTACCTAATTACAGGGACAGTCTCCCCGGTCTTGCTAAGCCCAGTGGTGTTTTTAGGCTCTCCTGGGTTCCGAATTTCCCAATGTCGTGGTCACCTACACGATTTTTCGAAGACCACTACTTACATCACTGTGCTGCCACCACCGTACTACTACACATGATGTGAGGGAGGGATGTAGGGGGAGGGGGAGAAAGAAAGAAAAAGAGAGAGGGAGAGATCTTAGAAGGAGAGCTTTTAAAACCACACTGCTTAGATTTCCTGTGATGTCAATGCCAGAGGCATCGTTCGCTGGTCTTATAGATGAACAAGGAAAGTGGGTCTTACGCAGAGCCTCTTACCCCCTGGTGCTGGTATTAGGGCCAGATGGCTGAGGGCAGATCAGACCTCCCCATGACCACTCAGAGAGCACTGACATGGTATAGTTAAGAAAATAAAACTGAAATTAAGTTTACATTAGTACAAATTTTGTAACACAAGGACACGTTCAATGCTGTAGTAAATAAAATACTGCCAAAAAGGAGAGAAACAGCATTTAATTTGCCCATCCTTAATAAGAAATATGTTACAGTAACCAATTGATGTAACATTTGTAACTGTTAAAAGTAATTAATAAAGTTATCAAGACATGATGTAAAGTATAAATGACAGTAGGTTTAGATCACAGTCCTTTGGTACCGCTGTACAGTAATAATCCCCTCATGAAGGGTTATAAATGATTCATAATCAGCTTGTTCATGAGGTTGTAGACAGTTTTATATGATTAATAAGCCGTGATAAACAAGTTATAACAGTGTCATTAGAGGTCGAACAATATTGTTTTTTTCATATCGATACAGATTATTGCTAGGTAATGTGGTCGATAACCGATATTTGGAACCGACATGCAACAAAAAAAGGAAAAACAGTCAAAATTTTGAATTTTACAAACACCAAGCTCAACTCGAACTCTCCTCTTCTCCTTCTCGGAGGCTTCAGTGTTGATTGGCTACTACTTCTGTTACGTATAGCCAATCAGAGACCGTTGTGGGCGGGACGTTAAATAAAGCAGCGAATCGAGAGCCACATTAGCGCACCTTGTAATTACTTAATATTGGTAATGGTCAAAACTAAACGTCGATACCGATAATCGGCAAAAAGATCGCATAATCGCTCTACCCTCGGTTGTCATACATTGACGCAGGCTCACTATTTGGCGAGATCTCATTTTGTTAGTTGCTCGGCTTCTCTCGTCCCCTTGTCTCAGGCAGAATGTTAAACTGTCAACATCATTAGCTATTTGTTAACATGCTGGCACCATTAAAACACCAGTAGAATTTTTGATGAGTTACTAGATCTCAGATATCAGTTATCTGCATAAACCAACCTTGCTGTCTGAGCTGATCATTTCCACAACCATCTTGATGTTTCATGACATTTGTATGACGAGTTACTGTTATATCTGGCCTTATTATAAATTATACAACATATCTCTGCAAATGGTGAGCCTGCATCAAGTTATGATGACTGTTATAACTTGTTTATCAACTGCTTATTAATACACAAACGTCTACAACCTAATTAACCTTTTCCTAAAGTGGTACCACTTTTTACTAGCAACTTTTTGACGACCATGAGTGCAGCCCAAACCAATTATTTGTGAATAACAAGAGCCATTTTAATTTCAACTGTGCACTGCATTCTACATTTATCAGACACTCTTACTCAGACTTTCCCCCTTCCTAGTGACGGTCTCCCTGGAGCAACTCTGGGTTAAAAATCTTGCTGAGAGGCCAAACTGCGATAGAGCTGGAATTAGTGTAGAGCTATGATCTCCTGACCCATAGGTGAGGACCACTACCACTAGGTCAACACACTCCAACACACTCATGGAGATATCTTATCTGAGTAAAGTGCAGGTTAAACGAGCATCATTTCATCTGCTGATTTAAAATCTATGTATTTGTTGCTGTTGGCTTCACATGCAGGAACAACAGTGAGTTTGTGGTGGTAGATGTCAAATGACTCATTTCATGCTAGACCCTGTATAGAGCTCTTGTGTCATATTTGTGTCCCGTTACACTAATATGTAGTCTTACTATCAACATACTATCAAGTTCTAACCCTTAACGATGATTTAAACCTGATATCTGAATGACTGTGTCATGTCATCATAATGTGGAAAATGTTGTTATTTTGATTTTTGAACATTTTTAATTCCCTTTGATATTTACTTCCAAAGGGCCTGAACATATCAGATAGCAACTGGCTCTACCCATTTAATCCTCTCTGTTCAACAGAGGCTCTAATCCACTTTATATGATTAAGCTCAAGCAGCATTTGGACTGAAAGAGAACAGATTCAGTCAAGCAAGCGTTGGGAGAGAAAAAAAAAAACACTACAGCGCTAAGAGCTCATGCCATTCACAAAACTCAAATCCCAAAATAGCCTCATGGAAAAAAAACGCCAATACGGGCAACTTTGGGCTTCGATTTTTCTGGATTTTTTCCCTTTTAAGTTTGAAGCATAAAACCTAGAGTTCGACCCGTACTGGTTTTTCAGAGTCGATATAGTTACTGATTATTGCTAGTTAACGGAACCGATAACCGATATTTGGAACCGACAAAACAAAAAACACCATGCTCAGCTGAAACTCGGAGCTTCACTCTGCGCTCGTGTGTGAGAGTGACAAGGCTTCAGCGTTGACTGGCTACTACTCGTGTGAGACTGTTGTGGGCGGGACATTAAACGAAGCAGCGAGTCGAGAGCAAAAGGCACAGAGAGGAGAGACGGCAGTGGAGCCACACTAGCACACCTTGTAATTACTTAATATCGGCGATGGTGAAAATTAAAGACCAACACCGATAATCGTCAAAATGGCCAACATCCGCCCCGATAATTGGCCTGGCTGATAACTGACAGACCCTAAATAAAAACAATATGCGTCTAAAACGCATGCATGTAAAATATCGTGAACTTACTGTACATGTGTGGTGTTACAACCACCTCGTTTAATGCTAGTTTGAAAAGATCCATTTTTATATCCTGTTAAAACCCTACACTTGCAAAGTAAAGAGAGATGGGCTTTACAGCGAGTCAGATTCAGGGCCGCCGGGCACTGCCGGGGTGTGAACGGAGTGTTTAATTAATACAGTGTGTGTAGTTGGTGTGTCCTGCAAGGCAGAAGAGCTGCACTCCCTCAGCAGGACGCAGGCTTGTTGTGAATGACCCTCAGTACAGTGAAACACCCAGAGGAGACTTACTAACCACAGAAACACACACACTCACTCAGCAACACACACACACACACACACACACAACCACGGTTTGGTATCTTTGTGAGGTTCTTCACTGACTCCCATAATGACTAGATGTAAATAATTCTCGAGCTACACATAACCCTCAACGTAACCTTGGTAACGGCCAATCAATGTAGTTTTCAAATGAAACATGCAACTGTGAGTGTTGGCACAAAGCCACCAAAAACTGATTCGCTTTAATCTAAAGAACATAACCCACAAACCCACACACACACACGCAGGTGTGTTTTTGCAGGGGAACTGCTGAGCGGAACCAGGCTGAGTAATATGATCTTCCTCATCCCACTGAGACCCTCCTCAAACAGCCCTCTCAGCGTAAACACTTACAGCAACGCAAGCCTCTGGACACTACGTGAGCCGAACAAAAGCCCCCACACAAGCAGACACACACGTCACCAATACTTCACCGAAACACAGAAGGTCACAAAATAATTTCTCTGTTCTCAGGTAAAAAACAGGTCACTCTGCGAGTTGCCAAATTATTATTATTAATATTATTACGTCACTATTGCATAATGTTGCTCCTGCCTCACAAGAGCAGAACTGGCACTCGTTAATAAGGTGTGCAGATCAGTCAGTTACGTTCATGAACTGTTGAAAGACAGCATTAAGTTGTCTTTAGTTGTTAGACTTGCGATCCGTTACGTATGACTGCCATGGTCTGATCAAGAATTCAAGTTTAAATTCCCATTTTTCAGCATCACGTAAAACGTTACTTCCTGTATGTCAGCTGCCCACTGCTCCTTCAAGGATGGGTCAAATGACGAGGTCACATTTGGTAGTGGTGCACTATGTGCTGTGCTATGGTGTGTTCGCAATGACAAATAATCACTCACTTCACAGAGATTGCTGTTGATTCTAAGCACTTCAAACTCGAACGAAAAGGAAATTTCCCCTGAGTTATTGTTTTTGTTTGGCTTCAAACATTTTAATTACATATTTTAAAAGACTTTGGCTAATATAAATGATTCTGTTTAAAGTCCCAACAAAGTTTGGTAGGACTGCGGTTCCGTTATTTAGATCTGTGATCCAAGACCGTGAACGGCAGTATCACAGTTTGCGGTTCTGGTTTTAGAACCATTACACCCCTAATACACACACACACACACACACACACACACAGAGTCTTGTATTACTATCTTTATGAGGTCCTTCCATAGACTCCCATAATAGCTAAAGTACATAATTTTACAGCTACACCTAATCCTAACCCTAACCTTAACCTCAGTAACCGAAAGCACATCTTTTACCTCTTTTAGTTTCGCAAATAAAACAAGCACATTTTCTATAAAGTCATTTCTCCTCATGGGGACCTCTCAAATGTCCCCACAAAGCCCAAAAAAAACAGATACTGTAAAAGTGATTTTAGGGGACAAAAGGTTCCCACAATGCGATGAATACATGGCCACACACACACATACATACACACACTCACAAACACTCACACACGTTGCTACTGGGAGGACATATGGATCAGGAATGGCTGCCATTACTGAAATTGGCAAAAACTTAAGTTGTACTTTAGTGCATTTCAGGAACAAAAATACACTGACTAACACTTCCACCTGATCCATCCACATGATCTTATTGGTTTAGAGCCAGATGATGGACACATGCTGCGTCAGAACAAAATGCAAGCACAGAAATGAGTGTGTTGTGTGGGGGAAATGAGAGAGCAAGGAGAAAAATGTGCTCGTGAAGTCCTGGTGTGTAATCTGTTAGACACATATTCACATCTCATAACTGTAGCAATTCTCTTTCCAATATCCGGCAGCTGTTGTGCATCTGCGTTTGTCGAGGCTACTGAGGTTAATCTCTCCTCCAGATGGGAAACGTATGATTAAGAGTCGGCGTCCCAAACTCCTCTGAGGGCATCGTCTGATTTTCTTCCCAACTTCTCGCGGGCCGCCACGGTAATGATGTTGCCGCCTGACTCAATACCCAACCAGGCAGAGCAAGAAACAAAATATTGGATTTCACTAATGAGGGTTTTAAAGCCTGTGTGACAATTGCCTTTTTTTCTAATTGCTGGCAAGTAATCAAAGCCCTGATAGAGTCAGAGAAATGCGCTCCGTCGCCACAAACGGCCCGCTGTGTCGATGGGCGTGATGGAACGGTGAAGATGCAGACCCGGGGTCAAACGGAACAACAACGGTGTCACGCGAAGGGCAAGCAAAATGGCCAAGACGTCAATAGTGAAGTCGCCTCTAAAATCGACGGAATAAAGGGAGGGAGATTGAAATGACGGCTTTGTTTTCACAGCTTCACAGCATTTACCTTCCCTTTATTAATATCGGAAATAATCCATCAAATTTGGCCTTGTGTCTACATATTTGACATTTTCAACAAGTAAACATATTTTCCAGCAACTTTAATAAGCTTCTATAAACTGTTCCATATCATCGTTTCTTCCTGAATCACTGGAACTAATCCAGAAAAGAAAGCGATTACTTTCTCGAGAGGTCGTGTCTAATGAAGCAAAATACATTTTCACAGACAAACTGACTTCAAAGAAAGAATTAAATTGTTTCTCACTTTTATTAAGCCTTACTCACACTTTTATTAAGTCTGACTACCTCGGCGGCAGAAATGTAATGCTACACCACAAACGTGATTATGTGCAACATCCAGCCAGGAGTTTAAAATGAGTTTGGAATCCATTTTTATCGCTTTACATGCACGCGCGCTGAAACGCCAATTAAGATACTCATTTATCGAGGCAGTCCGTTAGCCGTTGGATTGAAAGTGGCAGTCGATGAATGAATCGAGCTGCAGTGATTTCTTGTTGCCATGCAGATAGATTTCCAGTGTTACGGTCAGCTGACAGTAAAACCTGCACCTCACCGCCCACGTCGATACCGTGTGCCTCCTCCTCAGCATCTGGTGACGGTGAAAACGGTAAAATCAATGCTTTATCAGCACCACACCTGAAAAGCGCTACAGTTATGGCCCATAGCTACTGTGCCGTTATGTGTTTTCTGAACCCTCAGTGCAGAGAGAACACAGTGGGAGAAGATAGCAACAGCCTGACCATGTAAACAGTTTCCACTTTTTATTTAAAGACGCAATCAAGTAATGAATGAATAAAATAATACAATTTCGTATAAAAATTTCTATATTGTTTCCATCACCTAACGGATTGAACGGAAGGTTGTTGGTTCAAATCCTGAACGGGTAAAGGTACCACGGAGGTACTCATGTGCAAGGTACCTTCCCCCAAGCAATGCTCCTGTGATAGCTAACCACTGCTCCTTCATGGTAGGTCAAATGCAGAGGTCACTGCTAAAAGGTACTGGCCTACTGTTGACTTGTCTGTAATTAGCGCTGCCTGATATTATAGCAAGATTGTTTTCTTCTATATATGTGACCCTCCAAAACCAGTCGCTTGTCGCAACGGAGGTTTCTGAGAAAAACGACCGTTAATATTGCGTGGGGTAAAATTTTGGATTTTTTGTTTTTAGTGTTTTGAAACAGTGGAAGGTCTATACTGTACTGTTGTGAATCAATTTGGCTGAAAAACTTACCCTTTCCATCCTAAAAACGTGACTTTCTTGAGGTGAGGAATTCAATTCCAGCAGAATGTTAAAAGTTTCTGTTTTGACCGCTCTACTTCAATATTTACGGTAAATCCACTGGTTGACTAGCGTGAAGATATTTCTCCGGAATCCATCTTCGTCTCCCGAGTTCAGTTAATCTAACGCAGGTGGGCTATCCGTGTGGCTGTGAATGCAGCGTAGGCTACCGTAAATACAAACGTAGCCGCGACCGCACCAAGCGTCTGTGAGTGCTACGGCGATAGTCAACTTCAAAGGCAGATTTCTCCGTTTCTCACTTGGCGTGACAGGAGAAACCCGACTCCTTTGAATGTTGATATCTCAGTCATATGTCGTCCCATTCGTTCCATATAGGTATCGTTTTGAAGCTTGATTTATGCCCTTAACATAATTTTGAAAATTTGCGACAAGTTTTGCCGTGCAGAGTCACATATGCATATACATTTTAAAAATACAATTGTGACCCGATCTGCCGTAATGAGTCGGAAGTCGGCATTCTATTTATTTAGATACGGGCCGATTATGTTGAAAAACATCACAAAAATAGCGAGTTTTCTTTTTTGGAGACCAGATTAATTTTGAAGACCTTTTCTTTCATATAAGACCAAAAAAGAAAAATCGATATTTTAGATGTTTGTCAACATAATCAGCCTGTATCTAAATAAATAGAACGCCGACTTCCGACTCATTACGGCAGATCGGGTCACAATTGTAATAAAACCTTTTGCAGGAAATACTCACCTATAAAATATACAATAATAACTTTTATATATAACTATATCTACTGATAATAGAATAGAAATAAAAACAGAAACTGAAGTTGGATCCTTCATCCATGTTATGCGTGTTGTCACTGCGTAGTTTGTCCACTAGAGGGCAGCACTGTGACTCTACTGCTAGCTATTATGATGTTATACACCCCCTCCTATTTGTAAAAACCTGAACATATTAATATACTCACGAAAATAAAACCGATGTTTCAATCTACACTGTTTGCTGTTACCTTCATAGCGACTCATGGTGTGTGCATGTGTTAAAGGAGCCAATTTAGGGCCTGAGTCCACACGTTTTTTGCGCTGAGAACACCTATTTTTAATACAAATCCTATGAGCTTCAGCGTTCACAGCGCTAAGCGACATCAGCGAGAAAAAACGCAGGTGGAGACAGTTTTTACCGCTGCGCTCAGAGCGCTTCAAGTCGAAATCCGTTCAACTTTTATAACAACGCTGGGCTCGTTAATGTCACTTCTCTGTTGCTAGCCAATCAAAATCAAGGAAGAGGCGGGACATTCTCAGTCAAGAACTCACAAACAACAATGGCGGCGTCTCCTGAGCAGCTGGAGAAGCCAACTAGATCAAACGCTGTCGCTAACGCCAAGGTGCGATTTCTCTCCATTGTAAAGATAATCTCTTTTATGTCGGCTAAACTACCGCTCTCAAAGAACCACGTTACAATGTTTACATGAGACAAGAACGAACATGGAAGTGCCTGATGACACTTTTCGTAATTTAGCAACAACTAGTGCAGAGATAAACGCAGAGAAAGCACTGTGGAAGTGAGATCTTGACCGCTCTCAGCGCCACCCGGTGGACACAGGCCCCTATTGTTAGATTTCTACAAATCCACCAATTACTGAAATTGGTATCGATCTTAAAAAATCCCATAGGTGTAGATCATATCTGGAATCCCTTGTGCCTGTCTTCTCTCTCCTCACCTACAGTATCTCTCTCTCTCAGACAGAATGATCTGTGGTCCAGCTCTTCCACCACACTGTCACTAGGCCCATCTCTATAGCATAAGAACTGCTCCATCAGCAGTGCCTGAGCTCTCGCTGGCATGGAAACTGCAAATCTGACAACGGTGAGCGCACTCTAATAAATGAGATTGTGAACATGGTGCGGATCTATGGCAGATGCCGGTCACAAATCCTATATTGTTGGCAAAACGTTGGTCGTATCCAATCCTCTTAGTCTGCAACTTTTTCCCTGGAGTGGAGACTCTCGTCCGCTCTTAATCCGGAAGCCTCCTGCATGCACTAACCTCCCTCCCAACTTTAAGCAACGCAGCAGGAAGAGTCAGGATCTGATTAGAGTACAGTACACATACCAGAGACAACACACACACACACAAGCTGACTCACAGATGAGAGAGGAGGTCACAAAACCAATCGGAAAACAAGTTGCTCATCCTCAAGGGAACAGACACCCCACTCATTACGTAACACACATCCTCTCGGTTGCGGTCTGCTGCTGGGTCATGACTTTATGATGAGTTTGTTGACTTACACCTGGGTGATTTTATTATGTGACACTCAATGACTATCTGCACCAATCGGCCATAACTTCATGACCACTGCCAGGAGAATAACAGTGATTACTTTGTTACTTTGTTACAATGGCATAGACCAATAGAGTTGACTGATTATCGGGGGCCGACATTAGGCATTTTGCTGATT
The DNA here is from genome assembly GCA_032718565.1 of Distichodus sexfasciatus. Classification (NCBI taxonomy): domain Eukaryota; kingdom Metazoa; phylum Chordata; class Actinopteri; order Characiformes; family Distichodontidae; genus Distichodus; species Distichodus sexfasciatus. Next base: position 410,788 of record JAVGVS010000016.1, read on the forward strand.
ATCGGTATCAGTGTTTCATTTTGACCACTGCTACTGTGGCTCCACTGTCGTCTTTTCTCCGTGTGCCGCATGCTCTCGACTCGCTGCTTCATTTAACGTCCTGCCCACAGCAGTCTCTGATTGGCTCTATGTCACACGAGTAGTAGCCAATCAACACTGATGCCTTGTTGTCACTCACACCACAGTCCCACACGGACGCAGCGTGAAGCTGAGAGAAGGAGAAGAGGAGAGAGGAGAGTCTCAGCTGAGCTTGGTCTTTGTAAAATTCTACATTTTGACAGAGAGTTTGATGCTTCCAAAAATTTTGCCTGATAATTAGCAATAATCTGTATTGATATCGGCCCTGAAAAAACAATATCGGTCGACCTCTAATGACAAGGGCCAAATTGATTCAGAGCATCTCCAAATTTAGAGGTCACATCTTGTTGTGGTGCACTGTGTGCTGTGCTGTGTTCACAATGACAAATCACTCACTCACTCACTTCAAATATATGCTGAGCCCAGCTGGGGTGTTTCCAGTATTGAAATGAAATATGAAAATCCAGCTTTGACTGTTCTTTGCATGTCTCAGGTTTACAGAGAGGAGTGAAAAACTAAGAAACGGAAAGGAAACATGGCCAAAACGTGGAGGCTATCTTGAGTTCTCTAGTGAATTTTAAGTGACTATTTGTCATTGTGAACACAGCACAAAGTGCACCACAACAAAACTCTGCATTTGACCCATCTGTGCTTTTTTTTTGGCAGCGGCCGGGGAGCAGTGCATGGGGATGATACTTAATGCGTACCTTAGTATTAACTTTACTGGTCTGGGACTTGAATCGGCGACCCTCCGATCACAGGGCCAAGTGCCCAACTGCCCGTCTAGGACAATACGCTGCAAGACAGGTGAATGGTCAAGAGGTGGGTTTTGATAGCTATTTTGGTCTAATTTCAATTTTTACACTTTGGTAAATAATTCCATGGGTTTGGTGAAAACTGTAAAAGTGGTCATTTCTGGTCACTGCAAGGCCACTGGGTCAGTCTTTTGCATGATTTCATTTTTCTGATTTTCCCCAGAGGTAAAATCATTGCTTAACTCATATAATGATGATGAGGCATCTCCCATCTATTTTGTTGACTGTCATTAATTGCGGAACATCTCCCACTCTGTGAATACATTTTAGAATGGCATTAATTGAGTCTGACCGTCATTCCTGACCGAGTGCTGCCAGATCGTCAGCTGTGGGAGCCACCGCTGATATTTCAACTCGAACTCCTCATGCCGTTCTCATCCTCGCGTGGTAAAAGCTTTCAAACATGAGGAGGATATTCTGAATGGATACTAATGGAAGTGGTTTAATTCAAACGCAGCACAAAGCCAACACAAACACACACACACACACAACAACAATAACACTTGATTCCAAAAGCAAGGCTATTATGAAATGCATTTCTCTGTCTTGTGGCCGGTGCCGGTGCCACATATGGAAAACGGAGCCGAGCAGCCACATGACACCAGCACAATCTCAGCATCACCCGGCCTTATATAAGCTGCGGTTCGATTTGCTGGTAATATATCTCTCTATTTATATCTGACAGCTTTTCCCTGCCTACCTTCCCTCCACCTTTCCACAGTGTGAGTCTTACACATGTTCTATACCTCGGTCCTGTCTGCAATCTGCTGGGAAAAAAGGAGAAACCGGAGGGAGAGCTATTGGCTTAAACCACTCTTATTCCAGCACTTGAATGACTAAACTTTTGCAGAGTGTTTTATTCCAGTAGGCTAATGCTGCCATTGTTTTGCCCTGAGGTCAACCCGGATGCTCACGTCTTATAAGGCTAGAGAAGTACAGACTTTCAGCAGTAGTGCTTAATGGAGTATGGATTGAATGGAAAAAAAGCACCATTTCCGGGATTAACTAAACCGAGCTCGATGTTCCCTTAGTTACATTTTCGCCTGAGGCTGTATGAAAAGAAACGGCTAAACCAACACCGTACACCTCATCACTGTCTGTAGTTCTCTTCTTTACTGATTTTACTTGTTCTTAATTTAACCATCACTTACAGAAATCATATCTGCAAACTCGTTTCATTATTCATCAATATTCCCCTTGTAAAGACCTTTTTATTGCCTTCTTGAGGTGTCACTACAATACAATATCACTTTCTGCCAGATATGCACTTTGTAAATCTGAGAGATGCTTCTGTTCTACTCACACTTCCAGTGTTTCCTCTAGGTTTACAGCTTTGGGGGGCTGGGTGTAAGGTTCGGGTTATGGTTGGCGTTAGAAGGACACCGACACACAGACACGCTGGAATCATGGTGTTCTTTTTATGGCCATTATCCACAAAGTGTTCAGCTTTTTGTCACTGCAGCGTATCTTTTCAGAGCCTCTTGACATGGGAAGTAGCAGATGTTTTTGTCTGCTTTTTAGGTGGTTGAACATATTTTCAGACGCACGCTCTCTGTCCTCTGATGGGAGTGTGCTTACCTGTGTGTGTGTGTGTGCGTACATGTGTCAGTGTGTCTGGGTGTGTGTGGTTATTCATGGCGTTTTGGGGACCTTTTTGTCCCCTAAAATCACTTTTATTCGTTTTTTGGCGACATTTGAGAGGTCCCCATGAAGAAAAATAACAAACAGAAATAACAGAATAACAGAAAATGTGCATGTTTTATTTGAGAAACTAAAAGAATGTGCTTTTGGTTACTGAGGTCAAGGTTAGGGTTAGGGTTAGATGTAGATGTAAAATTATATACATCTAGTCATTATGGGAGTCTATGGAAGGACCTCACAAAGATAGTAATACGTAACTGTGTGTGTGTGTGTGTGTGTGTGTGTGCGCAGGCGGTGCGCACCGATGAGAATTGTAACCGCGCCACCATGTAGACCAGCGTTTCTCAATCCCAGTCCTCACAGACCACCGCTCTGCACAGATTCGGTATTTCCTGTACCGCCGCACACTGATCCTACGTTGCTAATTAGCTAATCAGTAGGGTCAGCTGTGCTACGAGTCGGGGAGCTCGAGTGTCTCGTGCTGCTGTGGGTGCGGGGAGCTCCCCTAATATAACGGTACTGGGAATACTGCACGTTAAACATTTCTTGACTGACCCGTGAATTTGTCAAAGCACAAGCCATTCCAAAGTCTATTTGTGTTGAAAATGTAGTGAATAAAATTAGAGAACTGTAACACTTTGGTTAATATCATTCACACAAAGCAAAGCACCACACACACATACACACCACATCCTTCTCATCCCGTCTCCCATAGAGTCTTGTAGTCACTAAAACAGGGCTGGACAATACGGTCGAAAAGCATGCAAGTCCGTGTAAATCATAAAGCATAAATCACAGCACGGCATATTTCTATCCAACACTTCTGAGAAAGACACCGGAAGCGCAACCCTTTCCTCGGTCTGATTTGTGTGCTGTCGAACATAAATGTGTCACCTTAAAACACGTTTGTCTCTCCATCCTCCCCTTCCTCCTCCTCCTTTCTGCCATGCTCCTTGTGTAATGGTAGCAGATAATTACAGGACCAGACAGCCCTTAATGGAAAAAGGCTAAGAGGCAGTCTTAATTACAGCTCCATAGTCAAGTGACGGCAGGTCGAGGAGCTCGTACGGTTCGCTGGATTGCCTCCATTTGCTAACAGCACTGACTGCACATATTTAAGATCTTGAGGTTGAGGTTTGTGATGGCGATCAGCATGTCATGTCAGGTTTTGCCAAGTCGGTTCAGCACCAAAACTCAGTGATCACAAGGTTGCCTGGTTTGAATCCCAGACCGGTAAAGTTACCACTGAGGTACTCATGAGCAAGGCATCGTCTCCAAGCACTGCTGCCCGGGTGCTGCCCTTGTCAGCTGCCCACTGCTCTTTCACGGAAGGGGTCAAATGCAGAGGTCACATTTCGTTTTGGTGCACTGTGTGCTGTGCTGTGGTGTGTTCACAATGACAAATAATCACTCACTTTCACTTTCTACTAGTGGGAACTATAGAGAGGCTCTGTGATTCGCCTCTGCGAATCTGTCTCTACATGGCCCTGAGATTTCTAAAGCAGGGCCAAGTCAAGCGAGCGCGAAAGCAGAGTTGAGCGCATAAAGACGAGATTTTGCTCGAGAAAGTTCCCCTGTGTGCTCAGAATTTTGTTAATCAATTAACTGACTGATCAATCTATTTGATCAGTCTATTTTTGTACCAGTTAACCAGCTAAATGTGTTTCAGGAAAAATCTTTAAATATTATAAATATTACATTTCTCTTTAACTCTTAGAAGCTAATTCTTCTAAATTACAACTGTGTTTATCAGCATCGGCAGGTATAAACATGAACAACATCAGATTTTGGCATCGGTCTATAATTCCCGTATCGGTGCATCCTTAGTGTTAACCTTCAGCAAGTGACAGCCAGCCTCCCTCCCCCCCTTCCTTCCTCCCTCCCTCCCTAACAGGCCGGACGCACACGGGGCCAAGTCCGAAGTCCGACGCCGACACGGCCTGGCCGATAAATCTCATTTTAACAGATACAGCGCAGACGGAGGGGGCGAGAGAGATGGATGCCGAGATAGAGATGTGGTCTGGAATTGATCGCTCTTTGAAGAATGAGGGAAAGAGGAGGAGGAGGAGAAAACGGTCAGGGCCGCAAAGCCGGGAGAGAAAGTGGTGGATTGAGAGTTTCCTGGGCACAGGGCTGGAGTACAGTACGGGGAGTATCTCATGGCCGGGGCATGAATGTTTAATGGGCGTGGAGGAGCCGGGCAGGAGGAAGCTGAGTGAGCAGCATCAATGGCCTGCTGAAAGATGAACCGCGGCAGGAAACGGGCCAGCCGAGGGGGCGGGGAGAGTCAGCACGCTGCCCTGCAGAGCACACACATATATATATATATACACACACACAGAAACCGCCCAAGTCGCATGCATACACACACACACACACACACCAGGCCAACAAGGGGTTGTAACGATACGGTCAAGTCTTGCTTCGGTGTAAAAGAAAATTCGGTATTAGTGGGGGGCTTTCATGAAGACTGCTTGTGTATAGCAGAATTTGGTGCTACGCCTCGGGGGGATGTTGGAGGGGCAAGGGTTTTTTTTCTATTATTTTTTAGATATTTGCATTAAAGTTATTAATTCATAAAGATGAAGTGAAACTAGTCAAACTGGATTGCACGTCACAGACCACCTGCAATGCCGTCGAGGACCACCAGGGGGCCGCGGACAACAGGTTGAAAACCTCTGATTTAAAATTAACACATAAACCTATTATTTTCTACCAGTTCTCTCAGGCATCTTGATCTAAAGCTGTGGCTTTCGAATCTTCTTTAAAGCGGCACCATCTTACTGAACAAAAATAAATAAAGCGAGAAATCACTTTAATGGGGGAATGATTAAAATTGACATCATCTTTCTGTTTAACGGCATCCATTGGTTTCAACAAAAAAGGCTCTAAAGTCAGCTCCCTGAGAGAAAAACTCAAATCCAGACGTTTGCTCAGAAAAAATTCATTCTCCTGCTGTCTCGAGGGGCCGCAGCCGCCACTTTGGGAACCCCTGAGCTAATGACACTTAAGAATGCAAAAGAGCGGCATATGCTGAGAACAATCAAAACTGCACCAACCTAGGAATTTACTGTAACAATACATTTTAGACACATGCGGGAGAAGTAGGCAAGGCTTACTCAGAGTAGGGCTGGGCGATATGGACCAAAAATCATATCTCGATATCTTTTGGTAAATGGCGATATACGATATATATCTCGATATTATTTTGGGTGAAGTAATAACAAAAACCAATTCTGGGTCAAAGCCACATGTACCAACTGTCACAGGGGCACCTTTATTAAAAACAAACTAAAATATATATTGAATAAAAATGCTTTCTGATTAAAAAATAAAATGTAAATATAACAGATACAGAGCAAAAAAACCAGTGTGAAAGTGCTTCCTCTTTTACAATAACCTGTACAAACAACAAAACTGACTGAATAAAATTGTTCAACTCCAGGTCAGTGTATCCTGTGCAATTCTCAAATAACAAGTCAAATATTGAGAAAATAAATAACAAGCTGGGGCCTAAGAAAAAAAAAAAAAGTTGGTTGTCAGTTGAGTTCATGGGACGGTAGGGATTTTTCCCCCCAGTGGCAGCAAGGGATGGTAAATTTATTTAATTTGTTATTTTCCTTTACAGCAGTGATGTTATTTTTTCATAACATCACATCAATGCCAAAACTAGAGCGCGCAAAATGGCTTGCGCAAAAAATTCGCTGGTGTAAATTTCAAAGTCGCGAGCACAAATGTAAAACTCGAGAGCACAAAATTAAGAATCGAGTGCGCGGTTGTGATAATATTGCGCGCAATTTTTCCTCCCGCGAATGATTTTTGTCCTCTCGGTGTGTTAAATGGCCTCGCGCGCAAAGTAGATTACCGACGAGCGGCTTTTTTTCTCGAGTGAGATTTTTTTCGCGCGCGGTTTGAAAGGGGCTGGTTTTGGCAGTTTGGGGACAGACAAGTGGGCAAGGGGAGCCATTGATTGCGTGCTTATTAAACGTGTAAGACCTAATTATTAAATTATTATTATAAGGTCGATAAACTATAACTTGCGTTTAACCTACCTGCCGCTGTTCCTCTTCCTCCGTCATCTTCGGTAATCTACTTTGCGCGCAAGGCCATTTAACACATCGAGAGGAAAAAAGACTTTCGAGGGAGGAAAAATATAGTTTGCACGCAATATTATCACAACCACGCACTCGACTCTTAATTTTGTGCTCTCGAGTTTCACAGTTGCGCTTGCGACTTAGTATAATTTTACCGCAAAATAAACTATATCGATATAAACGATATTGTGTAATCCTATATCTCGTATTAAAATATATCGATATATTTTAAAAACCCGATATATCGCCCAGCCCTAACTCAGAGTATGAAAGAACGCACATCCCTGACCTGACACCATCATCTTTGTAACGAAGCCTGTTTTAAGTTGGAACTGGAGGCATTCCAGCTGGCAAATAAAGGACATTGTGTTGCTGCTGGCACACACACACACACACACACACACACTCTCAGGTCCATCAGCTGCTGCTCTCAGACGGTGTGGTGAGGGAGGGAAGTGCTGTCTGCAGCCGAGACTGCTGATGAGTTTACAGAGCTGCTGATCAGATCTCACCTCCCTGCTCCTCATGTACAGCCTCAGTCTGAGTGACAGCACTGACAAAGTCTCTGTTTCTCCCTCTTTCTCGACTCTGATGCCGGATCAGCAGCAGGGTTTTACACAGCCAGGAGGAAGAAGGAAGGGAGACAATATAAAGACTTCAGAGACAATATGGCAAAGCTGGGCGTAGAGCTCGGACAATACAGGAGTTTGGAAGACCGATACTGATTTGAAGATAGCTACCGATACCAAGATAGCTAAACAGACCCTCCTGGATTTCACAAATTCAGCCAATTCCTGCAAATTCATCGCAACCTTGCAGTTTTGAGTAATTACCCAACTTTTCTGCAATTTTTGATGAATCATTATAGTTTCCCGCAAAGCGTTGAGACAAACATCAGCGAACTCAGTTCCTTGTTACGTTTGGAAGACGCAGGAAATGTGTGATAAAAACGCCTCAGATTTACCTTCAAAAATGACTAAATGGTTAAAGGTTAAGACATATAATAGTGGTTTTATCAGTCAGTCAGTCATTATCTGAACTGCTTAATCTCTTTCGGGATCACGGGGACCGGAGCCTATCTCGGGACTACAGACTACAGGCCAACACACCACAGGGCGAAAAGGAATTAACGAATGAAATTGCAACTTCTTTCCGCAACTTTATTGCAAGAAAACGCATAAAAACACCACAACTTTCAACGCAATTTTTTTAAAAAGCTACCACAAAATCAGGCATTTTCAGCCTCAAAAAACACCTGTGAAATCCTGGAGCGACTGACTAAACAATGACTACGCTCAAAATAAATATTTTTATTTTCACAAATATTTGTTTGAATGAATGTTTTAATAAAATATAAGACGACAGCAGTGGAGTTGCGATCTGTTCCCAAATAGACAAACTACACAATGAATTCACTCATAGAACGACCAAAAGATCCAGCTTCTGCTTTTTCATTTAATGTCCATTACTGATTCATCGGCAATTAGCTCATATCAGATTTATTGGACATGCTGTAGCAGGAAGTAATCCTATTTATTGTTGCAAATTTATGGCTCACCAAAATCAAAACAAACCAAGCATCCTAAATTAAATGCCACAAAATTTGCAGTTATAGACTGTCAGTCTCTTTGTACCAATAAACCACACAGTTCTCTTCTTACTGGAGAAGAGAACAGGAACATATACTACTTAGTTACTCACGAGCACAATGCCATCCCGTCCCCGAGCACTACTCTATAGGCGCTGCCAAAAGCTGCAAAAAGCTGCGTTCACAATAATAAATAATCACACGTTTAGATTTAACAGTAAGGTTTAGTATACTAAATGTACTATACTAAGTAACCCTACGATATGGTAGTACAACAGCATATAGTTCATTCGTTCATTCATTCATTCATAATCCGAACCGTTTAATCCCAACCGAGGTCGCGGGGACCAGAGCATATCCCGGGAACTTCCAGCTGCAAGGCGGGGACCAACCCTGTGCAGGCCCCAGCACACTACAGGGCACACACACACACACACACAGGTCCAATTTAGAGTCGCCAATTAACCTATACTGCATGCTGTGGGAGGAAACCAGAGCACCTCGAGAAAACCCATGCGAACATAGGAGAGCATGCAAACTCCACACAGAAAAGCCCTACGGCCATCCCCGGGGTTCGAACCCAGGACCTTGTCGCCGTGAGGTGGCAGCGCTAACCACTGCGCCACCGTGCCGCCCAATATCATATAGTATACTAAGTAATAGTATTGTAATTAGTAATAATGTAGTATAAATGTATATAGTAAAATAGTATACTATGTAGGGATGCACCGATTGCAATTTTCTTGGCCGATTCCGATTACCGATTTTTTTTTGTAAGTGTGATCGGCCGATACCGATTTTTCCGATACCGATTTTTTTCCCAGATAACAGAAAATTAGAGCTGCTGCGAGTAGTCGACGACATCAACACAAAAAAATGGGTTTCAACTTTTTTAATGTAACGCGGTAGTTACTTTCCCTGTTTACTACTTACTTTTATAATAGTGACATATAATAGTGACATATAGTGACATATAATAGTGGCAGCTCTACAGCAAATACAAACAAAAACCTAATTTTCTTTAATATAAGGCTTTATTTTCATAACAAATTTTCTTTACAAATTTAAATAAATAAAATGTAACTCGTAAAACTCGTTCCTCCAGAACTTAGGAAAAGTGCACACTACACAAAGTAAAGTTGGTTAAAGCCACAATACGGTTCTCCAGTGTAGACATCAATGAACTCATCTCCAGGTGCATGTTCTTTGCTAATTCACACCAAAAATCATCAGGGAAGCTTAATCTTTAAAAAAAGAGATGTTTAAGATTTTTGAGAGCTCTTAAGAAGGCTGAAATCCCCAAATTACTCAATTACATTTCTGAATCATTAATTCACTTGGAACCTCTTCTGAGGTGCTTCTAGTCATTCTCTAAGCAGGCGGCTCAGCATCTCTCCTCTGCACTGGCGTGGCAGGTTAAACTCCCCATCTGTGAGTCATAATGAGCACCTCCACAGACACACACTCCCACCCACCCACGGCCCACTCAACTATCAGTCAGCATCACCAACACACTCCTCCATTATCCACATCCAACATCTCGGCTCTAATACCCAGCCAGGTATCAAACCTTGAGCATGCATATTTTAGAAAATTATTTTGTTTGCTTATTCACTTATTGTTCTACAAATAAGATTATCAGATTCTAATATGCAATGTTTCTGGCTCATTGGAAACGCTCCTTAGCAAACCCAATCCCCACAACAGTAATAGTCCTGTTAAAGAAATGCAGAGCAAGGCTAAAAAAAGGGAGGAACACTTTGTTCTAAAACTCTGATGTTGTTACATCCCTAACAGCCTTTGCTCAGCCTTGGCTATATATAGAAAATGTTCGCTAAACGTGCCAAGTAGCTTCATGTGCCGTTTGTGTGCCGATGGTCTACGGTGCCAAACGACAGCTCTGACCAGTTCTCTGACCTCACGGTTTTGGAACCCAACGCTGCTTAGCATGTGGCTTGAGGACCATGTTGTACAAACACGATAAAACAGCTAACAATGAAATGGGGACTTTTTGGAACTGTTGGCACTTTTTTTTAGCAAGCAATACTTCTCTTGTGCTTGGGCTTTGACTAATTAAAATGTCAGAAAAGTAGATTTGCTAAGAGCACAATGATGCAAGATATTACAGGAAAACAGCCAACTCTCTAAACTGCTGTGCTGAATTTTTTCTTCTTTTTAATTTGACTTTTTATACTGAGTCCCAAAACAAAGTTTAAACCTGTGGCCATGTACAATGCATCTCAAGATGGACACAAGTTATAAACATCATGCTGCACCCTTTCTTCATTTCATAATTGTCATTTTGCAGCCGTTATAACTGCCACTGCCAAAGGATATTCCATTAACTCATATCAGCTAATAATATCATTATCCAAACTGAAGCCTATCCCAGCACGAGGCGGGGATCAACCCTGGGCAGACGCCAACACACCACAGGGCACACACACTCACACAACCACACTCTCACTCACACCAATTTAGAGTCATCAATCAACCTATAGTGCATGCTTTTGGACTGTGGGAGGAAACTGGAGCACCCGGAGGAAACCCACACATACACGGGGAGAGCAAGCAAACTCCACACAGGATCAAACCCAGGACGTTCTCGTTGTGAGGTGGCAGCGCTAACCACCGCACCACCACGCCACTCCAGCTAAAAATAACATCACACCAATTTATTGATCAGGTTCGTCTGCATACCAAGTCTAGTCAAAGATATGCAGAAACCAATTTAAAGTCCACTTTGTCAAATCCGAATACAGGTATGCTCTGACTTACGATGGAGATGCCATCACAACTTGAAAATATTGTCACTAGCCGCCACTACCACTGCCAGCAGGAGACATATTTGGGCGTTTGGAACACATGCTTTTTTCACTCTGAAACACCAAAAACACAGAAAAAATGGGTGCTCTAAGACCAAGACAACTAAACTCTGTCGATTGCTGGCGAGAGAGAGGAATATCACATGGCGGAAGACGTGTACATTCCGGCAGCGTCCCAATTGCCTGCCGCACGAGACGATACCATATTTTTTAACGCTATTGTCATTGTAAGATCGAAGAATCATAGAAGTCGAACCAGGGACCATCTGTATATAAAAACTGAACCATTGCAGCTGATTTGATGCAATGCAATGTGGAAGGATGACACAAGGAGAACACAGACGGATTAATTCACTCATAGGGTATTAATAAAACAGGCATCTGGCGTGTTCTCCCATACGAGAGGGTGTTTTTCATGTACTTGCGTGCCAGAAATAGTAACATACTGACCTTAACTACTATACCAGCACAAAGTCATGAATAATTAACCACATCCCACAGGGGCCCTTTTCAATGTCTCTATATATGAAAAATTCTTCCTCCAGTGGCGTCTCACCAGTGGCCATAGCGTCTCTTGTTTTCAGACAGAAGAAGACAGGGACGATAGAGTATGGGAGGAGGGCCGGGGTCAGATAGAGTGTCAGGGATGGACTAAATGTGAGCCAGTGTTTTTTGAGGAAGTGGCTGTTAGATTAGCTCTGGAAGCAACACTGTCAACGCTCTTTAATTCTGTGAATACGACTTCTAAAATCAGTAACAGTTGAAGAGTTATAATAAGAGGTCAAAGAGGTTGTTACCTTAAAGAAATGTTTTTAATGGCATTGCTTGAATATTACAAATTTTAGACTAAGTTCTCACAAGGACAAACTGGGAAACAATGAAAAGAGCTGCCCAATTGTATTTTGTGGCCTTTTAGATCCAGAGTCAACTCTGATTATGCTATCTGATCTCAAGCCTTAGAAATATAAACCTTACAGATTTCAGCTTCCAGCAAACAGCAAAGAGATGAAAAACGTGCCATTAAAAAGAGAGAACTTTTTCAGAAGGGAAACTCAGACTCAAATCAGAGCTCAGAACCAACCAGCTTACGACTTAGTTCTACTTTCAGGGTAACAGTAAAGTTGGAGATGAGAAAAAGTCTGGCGTTTTAGGGTTTAAGGTCCAAATGTGAAATATGCCAAAGCTTCTCACAGACCCTGTGGGAGGCTGCTTTGGAACACATGGCTCTCTCTGGGTCTGTGGCAAGAGTCTAACAGCAGACTGCACATGAGAAAGTGTATCAGAGACAGGAAATGGCCTTTGAAGTGCTGAGAGTGGGTAAATGGAATCCAAGCACAGAGACAGATAAGATACTCACTGCACCTTCCACACGGCTGCCAGCCGAAGGTGCATTTAAAGGTGCTCTAAGCAACTTTTCACCTTTGGAATTAAAAAACGACTCCTAAAGTCAGCTCGTGCTAACAGCAGAATGGTTATAATAAGAGGTCAAAGAGGTCATTAACAGAAATATATATATATATATGTGTGTATAAAATGGTTTGGCTAAATATTCAAAGTTTTAGTCCAACATTTCTAAGAGGATTAAGAGGTTTTCCGTGCACCAAAACTTAAAGTCCAATTAGAAGGTTAACCAGGCTGAGTCTAAGAACTTACATCCAGGCGGATTCAATAATATGTATATAAAATCCCAAAACATTAACTTAAGGTTTACTATTCTCTCATTTCCATTGTTTCATGTTACATGAAATCAGCCATGTCAGCTGTCTTCCAGTGTCTGACTGGAACTTACTGTAAATGGTTAAAATGGATTTATATATTACAAGACATTTAAAAACACCTCTCCTAAAGAGAGTCAACGTACAGTTTACACAGTTTACACACAAACTCAGCAGGACCATATAAAACATTTGAAACGGTTTATTTCAGTTTCTGCTAGTCTCTGTCACTGCTGGGTGATACATGAAAAATGCTCAAAGTATCGCTGCTTGCTCTATATGAGAAAGACTATACTGTGAAAATTAAATAGGATTTATAAGAAAGTTAAATAAAGAGCTTAAAAAGCTCTTAAAAACATCAAATAATTAGAGGTCATATCGCACAGCCTTGGTCTGTACTTTGGTGTGCAATCTGTCCGCCAAAGGCATTATTCAGTTGGTGGGGAAGCAAGTCAAAAAGAAATCAAATTACAGGGAAAACAATTGGAAAGCAAATCTAACAACAATGAAACACAGGACAGCCAAAGTTGCAGCCATATTGCAGAACTTCTTCTTGCAGTCCCAACCTTCTACAGCAAGTCCTAGAGATAATGTCAGCATTATAGCAAAAGGTCGTTATCAGTGAGAGCTTTAGCCGAATGAACCCAGCAGCCTTTAGACGGTCCTATTTTCCACTGACCATACAATTTCACGGTACTCTCTGCCCACTATCATTATATCTTGACATTAGCTGGCTAGCGAAGGCCCATCAGAGTGGCATTCCCCCAGGCATGCCGATTAGACATCATGGGTTTGGGGGAGACGTTTTTGAGCATATGCTCATATTGTGGTTAAAGACGCACTGCACCCTCAGGGAAGCCGGAAGACGCCTCAACAAGTGGAGCGCAGTCTGCCTCCATTCAGACGAGTTAACAGACCTTAACCCTGACCGGCTCATCAGCTCATGGGGCTGTGGAGAGAGAGAGAACCCTGCTCAGCTCTGTTTGTGTTGACAGAACAGAGGCTCAGCAAAGTGGAAAGCCGCTCTCTGGCACACAGCCAGGGTTATCACTGGCAAAAGTAGCCGTTTGCCTGATGACAGCTTGAGACGACAGCGGCAGAGCAAACGAGGGAGTTGCGGTGGGGACGAGTGTATGCAGGCTGGCTCTGACTCGAGGTCACTCAAATATTACATAAGGCACACATAAAATTCACACACAGCCAAAATTGCAAGGTGAGAGAGAGCAATGAGGCGGCACTTCATTAGCATCTTTTCATTTCAGTGGTCTGTGGAAATTGGTCTGGTGTGAAAAAAACTACAGAAGTAACCTTTATTTCTGTTTTCAGACTCAGATTTTACCTTCCCTGAGCGCAAATCACATGATGAAATTTGGGAACATCTTCCACAGGGTAAATTGGCCATTGGATGGTGGGACTTTCCTGCAAAATCTAGACCCCTAGTGGACGCATGTGGAATTGCAGGGACACCTGAGTCCATGCATGCATCCTTTCCAATAAAACAAATTCATCACTTTTCTTGTGTTTCCATACAGCACAGCATTAACTGAAGGGTAAACAGTGCATGTTTAACTGCATCAACTATATTTAAAATAACATTCTTAAATACTAACCAATGGAAACTTGATCATGAAGATTCAAGGAACAGCACAATCAAACATTCACCACAGCATCCAGCCATTAAAAGCAGGTGAGGGAAAGGTCATTGGGTTTGTACCAGGTACCTGATATGTTCCAAACCATCTAACTTATAACTTGTGTATTAATCTTTAAGTTCCTAAACCATACTTGCTTAAAAATAAAACTAAAATAACCCTTGGACAAATATCTGTTTTTTTTTCTTAAGGTTAAAATAGGTGCACACTGCAAAACCACATCACAGAACCAAAAAGCATCACTACATACCAAAGGAGAACGTTCTTATCAGTTTATACATCTCAGAGGTATTTTTTTTAAATACTTTACATCCAAGATCCACTGATTATCATTTAAGACAGGTATGACAGGTGCTGCAATCAATTAAAAAAAAAACATGCATCCTTAAATAAAACAATCTAGATGCATCACCAATCTGACAGAACTCCACCAAACATGGTCTTACCTGACGCAATGAAAAGAAATCACGGAAAGCTTTAGACATGTCAGTCTGGAAATCAGGGGCACCAGATGAAAATCAAAGTCATGGGAAGAAGAGAGAGAAAAAGGCAACTTGCACAATTGCACTTCAACTCACCTTGAGCAGCCGTTCCTCGGGTGCTGAATACACTTGCTATCAAAGTGGCCACATACCAAATCATAGTACTATTGCCAACCAGTGAGAAAGCTCATCATATCTCAAAGTGCCCCTTTCATAAAAGCCTTCATAAGCGAGCCCTCAGGACGTGAGACGCGCTGTCAGCTGCTGTGGCTGCTGCGGTCCTTTTACTCATTCCCTACACCACTTCTCTCCCGGCGCTTCCCTTCATTCTTTTCCCTCCCCTTCTCTCCTTCGCTCCGTTCGCATCCTCTCACGAAGAGACAGAGCACCTGCACCAGCGCGCTGAAGGCGGACGCGGCTTGATAGCGTTGCCAACGCGAAACCAAGCCTGACCGTTTAAGCTTTGGGCACCGCCCCCGCTCTAGCCTGATTGGTCGGCGTGGGCGGGATCTAGTCGCCCATTGGTCGCTCGACCGTCGCTCTCGACGTAAAACAGGTCGCCGTGGCGTTTCAAGGTGAGTTGGAGCGTAAAAGCGGCGCCGGAGCCGCAGTATCATGCGCAATAGACGAGAGAGACAGAGACCCGAAGTCTGACAGCTGGGGTTTTTTTCTTTTCTTCGTCGCGTCTCCACACTCTGGACCGAGGTGATCGGTTGGAAAAGTGGAGGAAAAGAAGAGATGAATTTGACTAAACGGACAGGAAAGACGAGAAACCTGTATGCGCCATTAAGATTGATGCTCAGGAATTCGTGTTACGCACAAGAGTCTCTGCGGCGATTTCAGTACGAGACGTGGTGTTCCACGTTGAGACGACGTGAAAGTGTGTCGTGGCGCATTTTAACGCCAATGTTTTACCCATTCCAAATCTGACTTTTGATTGTGAAGTTTATTGCTTAATGATGTTAGGAACAAATAGACTTTGCATTATTTTTTCACCGATATATTAAATATATAGCGATTATAATTATATTTTATTTATCAAATGCCTCGAATAGCTATATAAAAAAATATATATATTCTAGATGATTGGGATTGGTATTTTGTAGATGAGAGTGTCTGCTTAGAAAATGACAATAATTAAAATGATTTAAAATACTTTCTACTTTTAGAATGAACCGTTCTTTCTTGAACTTTATCCGAGACCCCTTAAATGTGAATAAATGATGTTATCAAACGGGCTTCTATTGCAGATTAGTCAGAAAATTAGAAATTTCTTTCCTTTGTAACATGCAGCAAAAAATCTTAGAGCACGATGTGTTTGATTAAATATATTACTTGACATTTTACGTCATCACGTCAGCCACGTGACAGTTCGCGATGACGATGCTGAAATATATTGTTCAAAACTAAGACGCAGAACACTAAGACTAAGAACACAAAGTTCTGCTAAATGTCATAAAAGGTCCTTATAAAAGTTTTTTTTTTCACATTGGCTTAGATATCTAATGTGCAATACATTTATTGAAAATAGTGGACTCTGAAAACACAAGAGAAATATAAATTGTAATATGTACATTTAGAAATGTTATATACGGTATGAAATTTATATGCCATATGCAATTTATCATCCCCGTACTGAGCTCATTAAACAATTTTATATTTGTTCACTACATTGCTTAAATCACATTTGTGTTCCCCCCGTGATCACAAGGTTGCAGCTTCGACTAATGGGCTGGTAAAGTGACCACTGAGGTACCCGTGAGCAAGGTATCATCCCTACGTACTGCTCCCCGGGCGCTTGTTAGCTGCCAACTGCTCCTTCACAGATGGGTTAAATGCAGAGGTCACATTTCGTTGTGGTGCATTGTGTGCTGTGCAGTGGTGTGTTCACAATGACAAATAATCACTCACTTTCACTATGCTGAGTAAGGTACTGTCCCCAAGCACTGCTCCCCGGGCGCTGCCCTCATTAGCTGCCCACTGCTCCTTCACGGATGGGTTAAATGCAGAGGTCATATTTCGTTGTGGTGCACTGTGTGCTGTGCTGTGGTGTGTTTACAAACAGTGCTGTGCTGTGGTGTGTTTACAATGACAAATAATCACTCACTTTCACTATGCTGAGTAAGGTACTGTCCCCAAGCACGGCTCCCCGGGCGCTGCCCTTGTTAGCTGCCCACTGCTCCTTCACGGATGGGTCAAATGCAGAGGTCACATTTGGTTGTGGTGCACTGTGTGCTGTGCTGTGGTGTGTTTACCATGACAAATAATCATTCACTTTCACTTTAAGAATATCCAGTGGTAAGGCGTAGGTCAGAGTAAATGTGTATATTTCTATTTTAAAGAGCAGAATTTGCTGGATAGTTACTAAGAGGCAATGCTTTTAATGGAAATCCTGGTGTTATGCCAATGCTTACTTAGCCTAAAAATGCCATTCTCTTTGTAGTAAAAGTTTATAGTAAGGGAATGTCAGGTTGAAATGTGCCTAGAATGGTCTGTCCTTCAGTGTTGTACACAGTGCACAGATTTAAAGTCTACAGATGTATTCTACCAATACCATTTAACAGCAGACATAAAAGATTTTATGTTCTAGACATGCACTTTCATGGTCAAATGCCACATAGTACCCAAGCAACCTGCAGTCTATATATAAATCTCAGTTAATGTACCATCAGGAAAGATTTATTCTAGGTTGTCACTCGTAATAGTGCTAATAATACTTGCAGGAGTGTCATCGGTTTTTAAAATTTGTGATGATGTATGCATTTTGGAGGTGTAACAGTTCTGAAACCAAACCAAAAACCACAGTGCAGATGTCCACGATCTTGGGCCAGGCAACTGGGAAAACACAACCATAAATTAACGAAATAACAGTTGTTCAATACCACATATAGGCCAGCCTATAGCCTAAACTGCCATAAAAATGATCATTTAAAACAAGGTATGAAGTGAACATGACTTTAAAGAGCTGTTACACCTCTAAAGTATTTCTAATGAAGATTTGGTAAGCGATGGATTCCAGAGAGTTAACAGCAGATTGTTGCCCTGAGAAAAGAGAGAGAGATAAAGAGAGAGAGAGAGAGAGAGAGAAGAGGAAAAGGGACAGATCACATATCCCAACATCATGTTCTTGTCCATATATCAAACACACGTGTCAGCGTAGTTGGCCATTGTGGGATGACTCGTAAATATGGTTCCCCATAGTATAGTCAGTCACACAGTCTTCAGAAATCTTATTCGTGTTCAAGAACCCACTCAAATGCTGTCCTTATCGACCCACACCCAATGACACACGCTTAGCTCAGAGGGCTTGAAATATAACACTGGGGACACTGAGTGAAATCGTAAACATTCATGCACATTGTGTTGCAGCTTTTCAACCACACTTATTAACAACATCACTGTCTACTCATAATTTTTGACACAATACTTTTAAATAGACTTACAGATGTTTGATTGATAAACCACCAATGGGAATAATGAATCATTTGTAGGCTAAGATATATAATAATTTAGATAAGTCTCTATTCTCTGTTGAATTCTGAAGCTGGCTTTAGATGGTTCAACTATTTCTGACAATATAAGTGATATATAAGCTTAAGAAACTTCGTTCAGTATGTATATATATCAAGACTTTTATGATACATCTCATTCGATTATAAGGATTATCTTTCTAAAATAAGTGCAAAGATTAAGATTAAGGATAAGTGATTATCATTAAAATGTAAAGGGAAAAACTACTTTATTTGATGATTTAAGAACAGGTTTTTAAAGCCTTCAACTACTTACTTGGGTCATTTTTCTTCTCTTTGGATGACAGCCAGGGTCCCTGAACTGTGCCCTCAGGTAACGTGTGAGTCTCCAGATCTAACATTTGCTGAATATTAAATCATCACACTATAATGGAAAATACCCACAGGTACGGAGGCACCTGTGACAAGACAGTCTTTCGGTGAACCAAAATACAGATTGTTAATTGTTTCTGCTCTGTAAGGTGAGGAGACATATTTGAGCACAGAATTAATTTGGCAATAACTACACTTGCTTTTTTGGCTGTGAGTATATATCCAGTGTCAGTAAGTAAATGATGGTGGAATGATGTCAATTTCCTCACATTAAAGCTGACTTTCACTTTCAATTTACAAACATATACATTTCACTGTTTAACTGTGATGTTGCCTTGTTTGACTTCTCCACTGAGGATATGTGCTTTAACTATAGTCTTGATTTTGCCTGCTTCTTTTGAGGGCTAATCAAAAGTCAAGTAAAGTTGTTTTTTGTCACTTTGTTGTGTAATGTCAACGTGTGATGAAGTGTTCCAGTTATGTCATAACCTGGACAAGCATGTGTGTTGGTTAATGAGAGAGAGAAGAAAAAGTAGAAGAAGAAGAGCTTGCTGAACCTCACTATACACTTATAAATTACCTGAAGAGGTGACAGGTGAAAAAAAAATACAATGAAGGTTAATATCCCAACCTAAGTATTTGTTTTTTCATTGGAGCTTTTTGAATTCAGACTTTCATTTTAAGGTGGAAAACTACACTACTAAAATAAAGTTGGGCCAGATGGTAGCATAACGGTTAGGGAGTTGGAAAGTTGCCGGTTCAAGTCTCCGAACCGGTAAAGGTACCACTGAGGTACTCATGAGCAAGATACTATGCCCAAGCACTACTCCCTGGTTGCTGTTAAAAAGCTGCCCACTGCTCCTTCACGGATGGGTCAAATACAGAGGTCACATTTGGTTGTGGTGCACTGTGCGCTTGTGCTGTGATGTGTTCACAATGACAAATAATCTCACTTGACTTTACTTAAATAAAATGAAGTGTCTTATATGACGGCCTGAAAGACTTTTCATATAATGAAAGTTAAGTAAGCAACACAATTTAGAATGAATGAGTCTCACCAAAAACAAGAGGCAATATTCACTACCAAATCAAAAAATGCTTCAAAATGTGCCCGCAGGAGACAATAAAGAGGAGTTCTGTGTGTTTCTACTCCATTAGAGGATTTGCATATTTCAAAAGGATGGCAAGTATCTCTCATGGCAGTGTCACTTATCCTTGCTCAGGGTGCATTTTGGGCCATCTGTGTTTTCATAAAATGTTAACCTGCTGTTGATTTGACAAGCAGAAAGAAGCAAAGGCACGGTCTAGGCTGCTGTGTGTTTAAAATACTGAGCAATCCAAGGAACAGTCATAATGTTGGTTAATCCTCAGAAAGACGACTTTCTCAAAAATGTCAACACAAATATTATATAAACTATTACTGACAGTGCTGTAAGTTATAAAAATTCTATCACCATACAATGACCTTGTATGTTTTTGGGAAGCTCTTCCCAGTCCAGCACCTCAAGAAGGAAGTGTGGCTGTATATTTTACAGATGGTACCGATCCGCTATGTGGATTGATATTGGTGCGATAACGGCTCAAATAGCTGTAGCGATGGCATTGTACTGATCTATGGAGCCGATCTGTAAATGCGTGCACTCTCAATTGGTTATGAATGGCAAGTGGCACTACGGTAAAGCTGGTTTATTGTTCATACATATTGATATGACAATGAGCAGAACAAGCAACAACACACTACAACCCCAAAAGCAAATCACACCATTATACTGTTCAATTTCCTTTACAACACCAGCTTTCGCTCACAGTCTCTGTGTTCCTGATGGTTTAGCTCCGCAGGGTTAGGGGTCGTCACCAAATTACAGAACTGTGTTTAAACAAAGAATTTTGTAGAAGTTATTTTAATAATAAATAATTTAGCATATACATATGTGTAATTATTACATTGTTTTAGTTGGAAAACAGTATTTAAGTCAAGTATTTCCTTAAGCATAACAGAATAATCTCAGTCATGTATTCAGACATTTTTTAAAGCATTATTTCGTGTTTTCTGTTTAAAAAAGACTCAGAGACTGTATCGGATTTTTAACATATCGCCAGATATCGGTATCAGTATTAGACATAAATTGTGCCATGTCTAGTATATTTCTCTTCTCCAAATTAAAGAGGATGCTGTAAAGCTCAATTATTCTATTGACATAAACCATACATCACCCTAACACTGTCCACATGGGAGTCCTTCACGCCACAAGACTTCAGATTCTGCTGGTTTCTAATTATTTTTGGGTCCCAGGCATATTCTGTAAAATAAATTGCAATTGATCGACCTCAACACATCCCGTCAATGCCATTGACTCATTATTGAAGAAGATGAATAGAGTTCCCTCAACATGACAATTTTGCTAAACTAGCCAAGTCTCATTTTTCGGAGGGTTTCTTTTGTTGATTTTTTGTTGATCTTCCTTGAAGACTGAGAGATTATCAGCACTCATTTACTCTTGTATCATTGAGATTACACATTATGCCACCGGGTAATCTTGCTCGTCTGGGGATTATCGATGTTTTATTACCTTCTATGAAAAGCTTTCGCATGTGACTTGCATTGCAATGGCATGATATTACAGACATGACCATAAAAGCTTTATTCTACCAGTTTACAAATAATGAAAGTAAATCATTACAGTGCTTCCTGTCATTACGGCTGGGGCTCTCATTGGTTGTTTGATATGGAAGTATTTTTGATGTCTGTGGCGTTTCTGAAGTGACAGAATTTAGCTGGCCCCTTTTTAGGGCTATATCGACAAAACACATCATGTCTAGCTGCAGGGGAAGGAGATTGATCTTGTTGCTTTTCCAGGATGCATGTACATGTGCTTCCAGCAAAAAGAGTTGAGAGTTTTTAAGAGCTCTCTCTAGTCAGCACGGCGTGTTGGGTGAGTAGGCTTCCTATAGCTCACGGTGCATTATTTAAAGCTGAACTACATACACTTATGCCCACTTCTAAACCATGTTCAGTTCACTCTGCCAGTTTTACTATTTATAAGCTGCCCACACGTCCATCTGATCTTTACATATTTATCGTGTTACAATCCATTCGGCTTCCGAGGTAGGAATTCTGTATTTCTATCGAGATCTGCCTTTTTTCCCCACTGTGATTCCTTCACCTTTAATCTCAACTTTCGCACTGATGACAATATGTAACTTCATGACTTCAGCATAATGTACATGTAACTTAATTATTAACGCTATCATATAAGGTAATGTAAGGTAAATAACGCAATACGTTTGTATTTTAATGCCACCCTACATCAAAGGGCACCAAAAAAATAACACAAATATCCCAGCCAACCCCGGTAATACTTCTTCATTTCATCAGAGGTAAAAACAAATAATTGCATTGCCGTCGGCTGGCACCGCTCCACCCAAGCAGTACCCAAGTGTGAGCCTGGTATTGAAGCCTGGCCCTGGCACTCTGGAATTGGGGAGTTGGTATGAGGTGTGTGGGGGGGGGGAGAAAGTAGGTCATGTGCAGCATGGGCCAACGCCACTCTTGTTCTCTGGCCTCTGGCTGTTGGTCGAAATCTGGCTGGTGTCTGAACCCCCCTAACGCAGCACACACACAGAAAAAAAATGCACCAAACCCCTCTAGATCAGTTTAGGATTAGCAGCACACTGCATGACACACACAGTTTTGCAGTCTGGAACGTTCCCCTTTCAGTGTTCAGAAAAGGTATTGATGAATTAATGGTCATTAATGTTAATTAATTAACTTCCCCTATCAGATCTCAACCCAGCAAACACATACCAGCCAAATGGTTTGTCATGTTTCATCATGAGACCTGACTATTTTACATTCAGATGTCACTTTCCAATGCAAATGTTTCCCCACATTGCAAAATGCCAGCGTGTAATCCATCTCCAACTGCAGACGCTTCTTTTAAAGGCTGTTGTGACTGGGCAATTACAGGAGGAGGAATTTTCCTCATATCCAAAACCATCTTAATGACCTCCTAATGATCACCGCGACTCTGGACTGACTGTCTCAGATCATATTTTTCTTTTTGTCGAGAGAATTGGTGTCTATAATTAATTTTGTCTAAATTGCTGCTATTTTCAAATGTCAAATGCAAGCCGTAATTCAAACAAACGCAGTCTGGCTCAGATATAAGAAGTGGATTCCAATAGAAATGTTCAGCGCCCTTTAAACAAAGTGTTGACATTCATCTCCAACTAATCATAGCTCTCTGTGGACCCTTTCAAGTATCACTGGACCAACTGACTGTTATAATTTTGTGTAATATCATTTCCAAATTGCTTAAATATTCTCTACAATGTAGTACACTGATTAAGATGTGTTGGGCAGTAAACATATGAGTGTATTTGTGACAAGGTTATGGCCTCCAGTGGTGATTGCTGGGCACCAGACATCACATTGTTCTCTTCATTATTTCTTCATTTTCCTCACACTTTTTGATTTGTTAACACTTTCCATAGTTTTTGTTTTGGAGCCATTGTTCATAGCTTAAAGCTATATGTAATCATAAAATAAACCAAATATGTCACATTAAGGAATCATGTCCATTTGAAAAACTGATCACACTGACAAAATTAATACAGCCAGAATATTCACATTTTAAATTTCAATTTACAGCACACAAATAGAGTTTGTTTTGTTTTTGTATTATTCCCTAATTTGGCCACAAGGAGGCACCCCATTAAGGAGAAGTGTGCAATTACTTTTCTTTTGTATAGCCTGTACCTGACATAACATTAATTCAACAGCTCATACTTGATCTTAACAGTCTTTATCATTTCCCCTTTTTATCCCTTTGTACATTTTTAGCACATAACAATCACACAATTTTTCAGGAACTGCGGCCTCTTTAACCGAAGACAATTTAGAGCAAGTCATTTGGCTTTT
This sequence comes from Distichodus sexfasciatus, assembly GCA_032718565.1. Taxonomy (NCBI): domain Eukaryota; kingdom Metazoa; phylum Chordata; class Actinopteri; order Characiformes; family Distichodontidae; genus Distichodus; species Distichodus sexfasciatus. Next base: position 434,441 of record JAVGVS010000016.1, read on the forward strand.
AGTGCTGATAGAGGAAAGAGGTTTTACAAAAGGTCTTAGGTTTATATTTGACCCAGCTCTCTCTCCATCAGGGGGATTTCAAACTCCTATAATGAGCATAAGTGACAGCACTGGCAAGGTCACTATAGACAGAATCAACGGTCATTTAGCGTACTCATGCATATGCTAATGAGTATATAAGAACATGCATGTGCATGGGGAATTTGGTGAGCATCATATGTGGACATGTGTCCCAGTCTCCGGTCAGACCATAACTACAGTATCCAGTTTTTCTTTCACATTTAGTATTAGTGTGTGATGGGTGAGGAGTGTGTAGGGAAGGCTGTCACTGTCATTTAAAGTATGTAGAGCCCTTCAAACAGGGCTGCGGTTATTTTCAGCACCTTGTCTATGTCATGCTCTCTCGGAGCATCTGGGTATAGAAGACGATGGGTCCCTGATAATAGGTCTGTGTAAAGTATCAAACTGACAATAACTCATTCTGACATATGTGCATCGTTTGAGCTCAGGCTATGACTGTGTCCAAAATGTCTCATAAAAATAAAGAAGGACCTGTAATATACCACCAGGAAACTTAGTGCCCGTCATTCTGATGCTGTTACAAACTATACATATATATATATATATATATATATATTATATATATATATATATATATATATATATAAGAAAGATAGTTACATATGTATATATATATATATATATATATATATATATGAATATAAAGGGAAAAATATCCTATGGTGAAAGAAAGGGAGTGCAATAATTTTCCTGGTTAGTGCTAAAGACGTAAACATGATATTTATCGGGCTGATAAAGGATGGTTACATTTTTACCGGTATGTAATTTAAATTAATTTTCATCATTGATGCATAATTGAAGTTAATTCTGTCATTCATTATCCGAACCACTCAATCCCAATTGGGGTCGCAGGGAGCCTATCCCGGGAACTATGGGTGCAAGCTGGGGGGCAACCCTGGGCAGGCGGCAACACACCGCAAGGCACACACACTCACATAATCACACTCTCATTCACACCTTACAGGACCAATTTAGAGTTGCCAATTAACCTATATTGCACGCCTTTGTACTGTGGGAGGAAACTGGAGCCCACACGAACATGGGGAGAGAAAGGCCCCACGGCTGACACAACGATCAAACTCGCTGTGACCATCTCGCTGTACCACAGTGCCACGCTAATTTAAGTTTAGTAAAGAATTTTACTTTTCTCTGGAAATGGTCTGATGCTATTCCTAAAGACATGGAATTTATTCCTAAGGACATATGGAATTTAGCAGACCACATGACCCAGAGTGACTTTTTATTTGGGAGACAGTCTCCCTTGAGTTGTCACGCACACTCCGATCACATGACCGATACGAGGACCCGGAATTAGTCGGCACGTTTCGGGAAGTATAAAAGGAGTCTTTTTCTCGCGACTCGCTGCTCTGTCATCGAGTCTACCGGCCCAACCTTCCGATTCATTTCGCCGTCAACTGTGAGTACTGTACTTATTTGGTTAATCTCCTCGATTGAGTGTGTGTCAGTTAGAACGCGGATTCTTGTGGGGGATCAACTCGCGTGGCTTTCCTACCTACTCGCGTCTCACTCCGCGTTTGGATTAACCAACCACGTTACACGGGCTAACGGCTAACGACTAGCATTGTTGTCATATCCTAACCAGATCCCTGACGTGAGTAACTTAAGGGTTAAGGTCTATTGGGCTCAGTGGAGCTCGATGGTGGTTCCTGGGATTTGAACCCCCACACTTATTACCATCAACAAAGGTTTCTGTCACTTTCACTGCTTCTATGAGCCTAGTTCTATGACCACAACTTTTAATCTATGAAACAATACATCATGAATAAATAATTTAACAGTTTTTGGTTTATTTTATGTCATCATTAGGTTTCTAAATTGTTATTGCCAAAGGGTCGATGCTCCGTCCCATTACAATGTCGGATTCAAGACTGACCCAGCGTATAAGTGGGATTTCCTTACTCGGCATGCGCCTGGTTAATAATACACTTTTTAGCTGCCCACCTCTCCTCCCTCTAGTCCTGCCAAGCGCTGAGAGGCCTGTCACCCTGAAAAGATGAATGGGGGGCTTCCCAGCGCGGAGTCCTATATTTACTGCAGGGGCCGAGACTAATTGGTTTTTTATATTTGGGGGGGGCTGCCTTAGCAGAGCGAAAGTGCTGAGACACAGAAAGAGGAGGTGGGAAGTGAGTGGGGTGTGTGTGTGTGTGTAGTGATCGAGTGGTGGGGAGGAGTATGAGCGAGATTATCTAATGAAAGCCTAAGGCAGAAAATCTGGGCCAAATGAAATAGTGCATCCCCAGTGACCACAAAACACAGCCCATTAAAAGCATTCATAATTTTTAAAATTCGAGTCAGGAGCTAATTAGCAAGTAAGGAGGGAGAGACGAAGCGGCATGTAATTAACGTGGGTGAGTCACAGACGAGATGCAGCGTGTTTGCATTCGACAAATATAGCTGTTCATGTTGTGGGATGTGTCAAACACAAATGGTTTCTATTGTCATGTTCAGTACAATTTTATACTGTCTACAATTAGAACCGAGTCGGCTCTGCTGCGTTCACTGATGAATAAAGTAAGTCCACAGTGGTCCAGGCAGCAATGACAGCCATGTTCTACATGCTCCTAAAAGCTCCCAGTGACATACAGAACGGCTGTAATCGGATAAAGCACAAAGACAGGACTCGACCCTAAGCATGATTTATGATTTGGCAAATATTGTGCATTATAAAGGCTGATAGATGATTATATATCCTCCTTTCGGAGAGCAATCTGCTTGATTTAGTGCCAAATTAGTCAACATGCTCATCCAGATCATCTGGATTAACACTGGATGAACTGGTGTAAACCAGTGTGATGGCAGTCTGTGATTAGCACTTGTGCCTCCTTGTTTAAATTTTAATTTAATTATTTTAAGTTTTGAAATCATAGTGTCATTCACACCAGTGTTGCCATTGCAGCTGTATAAGAAGGACCACAGCCCCAAAACCCAGGCTTATGGAGCTGGTTTGTTGAACATGGATTAAACCTTGACTTGGAATAAGTTCTGTCTCAGGAGCAAGTTGTTCCACTGTAATCTGCTGCTGAGGCGTAACAGGAGATGGAGGTTACAGCTGACACTTTTTCACTTCACAGGAAATTACCTGTGGTAACACATCCCACCCCAACCTCTCTGCCAATCCCACCTATCGCCATAGTCACTATCTCTCCACGAGCTAGGAGCCAGCCGCAATATCAGTGCAAATTCCTCTCCGCTCATGTCTAATGATGCTGACATAAATGCCATTCCTTTATGGATCTGTCCCCCGTGTTATGCCCTCAGGCCTGGATTTTTGGGCTTATCTTATTGACAGGCTGCAGGTTCGACAGTGATTCTGCTCGGTGGGGAAGATAAAATGAGTACCATCCTCGTACACCCCAACCCCAAGTGACCTGACGATGGACAGCGGGGTGTCGCGATGAAGAAAGCATGACATTGGGTAGAATACAGAGCTTGTTAACTCAAAGAAAACTGTGATGAGATTTAAATTCAATCAGCGAAAAACACAATCAACTAATTCCACTATTAAATCAGAACTTCTCATCTGCTAACTAACTGTGTTTTTGAACTGAAGGAGGAAACCGGAGCAGCCGGAGAAATCCCACACAAACCCAAGAAGAGCATGCAAACTCCACATAGAAAGATTCAGGGATCGAACCCAGGACCATCTTGCTGTGAGGCAACAGCACTAACCAGCGCACCACTGTGCCGCCCCATCCTACTGAAATACGTTCAGTTCTGCCGCTTAATCTGGCCCTAGGCACTACTTAATTTTCTTAATAGAACTGGGCCTACAAGGGTAAATTTAATTCTTGACACTTATGAAGACTTACAACTTTTTTAATGATGATTTACAATTACATATCTTTCATGTATATACATTTAAGGCATCATACTTCCTCCACACTGATGATCCCACACCGGGAACAAAATGCACTGAATCAATGTTGTATCAAACACTAAGAACCATAAACATTGTGAGGAATATCTTGAAAAATGCATTTCATGCACAACTTCTTTTGAATCCAAAATTAACTCATATAATCTACAAATATCTATGTTATCTATAATGGCTTACTGCAATTCAGTAATGATTTTTGTTTTGTAGGTTTGAAAGTGGTACAGCAGGTTAACAAAAAATAAAGACACCCAGAGACACACTGCAAAAAATGAAATATTAACAAGCCAGAAAATCTTAAAAAGAAAAAATAGATCTTGTTTTTTTATTTTAAGAATAACTTACTTGACTAGACTTGTATGTGTGAGATAAATAATTTAATTTTAAGAAATGTTGGCTACAATTATCTTATTAAGAAAAATGTACTGATTATAAGAACTTCTTAAAATGAAATAAGAAATTTAATTAAGAGAACTGACAGGTTCTCATGCTCTCCACTACGAGTTAAGAAATTCATGAAATATTAAAACTAAAAACATGGGAAAAGGGATTTTTTTCTTGTTTTAGGAGATCTTTACAAGATAAATCTTCTCACTATATTGGCAGATAATTTTGCTTGATTCTGGAACCTTTTTTCTTATTATCCTTTTCTTTTTAAGATTTTCTGATACTGATTTTTTGCAGTGCAAGAAGAATGTCAAGAAGTTAGGAATAAAAAAGCAAGAAGTTATAAATATGTACTAAATATCAACTCAATCCAACCCACTTTTCACTTCACACAGTAAATAGAGGAGTGAAAGGGGGTTCTTTAATAGTAACAATGATTGGGGTCTCTAGAAAGTTCCACTTAACCTATATCTCCATATAAAAATGTACATTTTAATATTTGAATACTGTTCCCCCATCGCATTTGCACCAGTGCCTAGAATGCAGAGACTACGTAAATTCGCCATGTTAGGATTCGGGTCAACGGCAGAGTGAATATGAATTTCACTTTAATTAAGACTAAAAATAATCAAATATTCATCATCAAATGACTTGGTCTATCATTTTCAACTGTATTATTAAGCATCTAAAATAAGTGCATTGAGTGCTTCCACTATGAGCTTAAATTAAGTTTGGACCATCTTACTATTTTACTAGATTAAAAAATCTGGGTTCAAGATTAGCATAGTTGATTCATTTGAAAGTGAAAGTTGAAAGTGAGTGATCATTTGTCATTGTGAACACACCACAGCACAGCACACAGTGCACCACAACCAAATGTGACCTCATTTGACCCATCCGTGAAGGAGCAGTGGGCACCTTGCTCATGAGTATCTCAGTGGGAACTTTACCAGCCCCTGGATTTGTACCTCCGATCTTCTGATCACGGGACGGACACCCTACCATTACGCCACCAACTCATTTATGCGTCTGGTCACCCTTGATCCTCATGAACTAACAGGAATATGAAGAAGGCATTAAATCTTACTGGTTAGAGGTTTTCTTTTCGGAAAGAGAGCAGAAGTGTAACCTATTGCTGCACTCATTTCTATTCTACTTTAAATCAAAATAAGAATTGATTTATATTAACAAGTCCATCAAAACAAAGTTTACTAGTAGGACAGGCTGCGTTTTACTTATGATCAGCATGAGTAGTTAGGACTAATGCGGCATCTCTGACTAAGTTCTTACAGTGTTTGTTATGAAAAGTGTGAAAGGTTAGTAGAGCGTGCAGCAGCATGTGTGTTGGATGTGTTGGATGTGATGGACATACGCTCGACAGATTGTGTTGTGAATGTGACAAAAATCTGGTCGATCAGTCTGCCAAAGATTACTTATGGGGAGGGAGACTGTGAAGAAAATCTTTGGGTCATCATTTTGTCACCTAGCAAACTTCATGAAAGTTCACAAATCACAAAAAAGTGCCAAAGTTCTTAAGTCTCAAAGACGTTTCACTTATTAGAGTTAAAAAACACTTTTAAATATGCAATTTTCAACACTCTACAATAGTGATGAGAAAACGTAACACTGTGTCATGGATGGTGGTGTAGTGGGTAGGATACTCGTCTCTAGACCAAGAGGTTTTGGGTTCAAATTCTACCTACAGCACTACCATCATTGGGTCCCAGATGCAAGACCCTTAACCCCATGTTGCTCTCAGGGAGACTGTCCCTTTAAGTACATCATTGAGACCGGTAAAGGTACCCATAAGGTACTTATGAGCAGAGTACCATCAACAAAGCATTGCTGCCTGGGCGCTGCCCACTGGGGGTGTGCCAAGAAAGCGGATTGAATCGCGATTCTCCCTTGATTCAAAATCGATTCATAACCCCAACCCTAAACTACATTTGATTCAGTGTGATTTTGTTTGTTGATCTGCCACAGTCAAATGGGAAAAGTAACTCAAAACAGCAATCTGGAAACAAATTCATCTATGTATTGAATCATGAATTGTTAATGAATCAAATCATGAGTCCAAGAATCGGAATTGAATCGAGAGATTTTCTGAATCGTGCACCCCTACTGCCCACTGCTCCTTCATGGATGGGTCAAATATAGAGCTCACATTTGGTTGTGGTGCACTGTGTGATGTGCCGTGTTGTGTTCACAATGACATAATCACTCACTTTCACTTTAATTAAGAAAATGGAAGTCGCTCTGGATAAGAATGTCTGCTAAATGCCGTTAAATGTTGAGTTGTGCTAAATTTCAACTACGTAACAAATCAGTTTGAACACAATTCCAGGATGTGGCCCCATAAAGAAACCTATGCTTAAGTGAAAGTGAAAGTGAGTGATTATTTGTCATTGTGAACACTCCACAGCACAGCACACAGTGCACCGCAACAAAATTCAGCAGCCGGAGAGCAGTGCTTGGGAAAGGTACCTTGTACACAAGTACCTCAGTACCTTAACCAATCCGGGATTCAAACCAGCGAACTTCTGATCACTGGGCCAACTCCCTAACTGTAACACTACCAACTGTCCGAACTTCTCGTGATTTCAGCTTAAGTGTACGTAACCGTAAGTATCTATTTGCAAATGATTACGGCAATTATAGCATTTTAAATAGAATTTAGAATTGCATTTAAATGGACTCTGGCCCACAAGGTTAAACCCAGGATCAGGTTGATGGGAGACATTCTCATCTTAACTGGAGAGGCCGGTGAGGGCGGGGGTGATGGCCAGGTGAGGCCGGACGGAGCGAGCTCTCAGTGCTAAAACAGAGATCAAGAGCAGAGCCCTGAGTGGCAGAGCAGAACATTCCTCCTGACTGCGTCTCCCTCTGGACACACAGTCGCTCCTGGCCTTAGGCAAAAAAAACTCTCCTTACTGCTGTCACTCATGAAATTATTACATTCACAAGAGTGAACACAGTCCCTCTGTTAATACTGACAGCGCAATCTTGCATTTACTGTTATAAACACAATTAAAATACGCTGTTTGAAAATGTAAACAAAGGAACACACCAGCAACGTTTTCAGTGGCGTCTGACACACGTGGAAATCCAAAATTACGAATCGAGTAATGTCTACATCCACGTCTGTCTGTATGCAGAAATGTTTTGTTTGTTCTGGCCCAATGAACTGTGTGATTGAAACGAATTTATGCACTCAACAGAGCCTGGCACTACACTAAAACATTGGAGATGGAGATGGAAAATGCTCTATCGTTTTCTCCAAAGAATTTTGAGACCACGTTTTTGACGCCAGCTCAAAATGTATTAAGAGGATTTCCGATGTTTTTTTATTGTGCAATTTAAAAGCACTATGAAGACAAAAATTACTCCAATAAACATGGGGTATAGAAACAGTTACAAAAGGTATAAAAGCTGTATCAAAATATATTTGAATGAGTGATTATTTATCATTGTGAACACACCACAGTGCACTCCAACAAAATGTGACCTCCACATCTGATGCAGCCGTGAAGGTGCAGTGAGCAGCTTTTTTGGCAGCGTCAAACTTTCTGAAGAGTTAATAAAGTAAAGGTATCTTCTATTTGGAACAGATCTGAAGCCAGTGGGGCAGTTGGTGGCATAACGTTAGGCTGTTCGCCCCGTGATCAGAAGGTCGCAGGTTCGAATCCAGGGCCGGTAAAGTTACCACTGAGGTACTCATGAGCACAGTACCGTCCCCAAGCACTCCTCCCCGGGTACTGCCCCTGTTAGCTGCCCACTGCTCCTTCACGGATGGGTCAAATGCAAAGGTCACATTTCGTTGTGGTGCGCTGTGTTCACAATGACAAAGAATCACTCCCTTTCACTTTTTTCAAAATTCTCATGCATAAGTGCATACAAATAACCATCAGGTTCAAATGTCTTAGTCGTATGACAGTTTGATCCACATGAGGCTGCAACACACACATACACATACTATAAACTCAGCCAGGATGTTGGCTTATCATTCTCTTACGTTGGTTGAGAACAGAGAAGGCTATTGGTTCCATTGGTTGGTTCCATCACTCAGTTGGTTCCATGCTCTACTGAAGTACAAGCTGTCCAGACATTTGGAGGTGTGTCTTGAGGTAAGACTAAAAAACCTCCAAAATTGAAATGACACTAGCGGTGTTACCAGCGTCACTGGTGGGCACCGACAGCGAATCATTAACGAAAGCAGCTGAAAATAATTCCTCCCTGCTCATTTACCCCATTACTCATGCTGCTAAACACTGACCACAGAACGCAAGTTACATCAATTGGCCGCCTCCACAGCAGCTGTTTCTATGTTCAAATATTCTGAAAGTCAAATAAGACTCCAGCATGCTGAGGTTACAGATAACCAAGAATATAGCAGTACAGTAGCAGTTAAACCACTCATATGAAGCACTTCATCGAACCAAATACATCAGCAAAAATCATCCAAAAAATGTCATTCTAAAAGTGTAGACTTGAAGTTTTTAAGTTGTCTTTACTGATGCCATTCGTGCTTCTGAACATTTATCATAAAAGCGGATGATGAATCTAGAAACAAGAACATCTAGTCTCCAACTAGGTTAGAACTCAAGTGCATTTCACAGTTTTACTTTAGGTCTGAAGGTTCCTAAAGGTCAAATGGGAGTCGTGTGTCTGACTCCTGTAATTACCATCTGATGGCTAAGTTTCAAAGTGTTTATCTCTAGAGATAGAGGAGTATGACTAGACCTTTCACAGCATGTTCAGTGTCATTTTCTACCTGAGTCATCCGCACAAGTAATTGGATGCTGAACAGCCTCTAATACGGTTAATGTTCCATTCAAATCTCGCCTTCAGACTTCATTACGAATGGTGACATATTAGTGTCACACCACTAAGGTTAACTCTTCAATGTTTTTCAATAATTGCAAAAAAGGTGACAGTTTTTAATGAGTGTTGAAAAGAGCAAATTTGTTTGTCTTGAGAAGATTCCGTAAATGAGAAATAAGTAGGGTGCTAAAAGTGAATGTTCTTAACATGGTGTGGAATAACTCATTATTTTGTTATTATTAATAATGTGATTCAACGGAAATATTTAAGAAAAATAAAAGCGTCAGTGATCACTGAACATCATACCCATTTTCTTCAGTTTTAACATATACATTTTAAATATATACAGTATATTTATATACATTATTATCTGCACATATACTAATTTAGCAGCCCAGGAGGATTTCAAGCAGTCTGAGAGCATGTGAATTAAATATTCCTGCTGAGAAAAAAGGGGAAGTGCATGCATTAGTGAAAATGAAGGAAAAGTGGAATATTCCTTCAGAAACGTAGTGGAGTAGAAGATGGAGTTGCTAAAAACAGAAACGTTGAATTAAAGCATGGACCTTCTAAAAGCTTTTTAAGTACAGTAATGAAGTCAAAATAGTACGCACAAGGCATCACGTCTGCTTTGCTCATGAAAATATTTCCTCACATCTTCGTTTGTGTCTGCCGAGTATTTCTATAGCAAGTCACGAGCTCCTGCCTGCTAGTCCTCAGGATGTATGAAATTAGCTTTGCGACTTTAATGTGTTTGTTACGAGGAAGAAATTCTCATGGACGTCCCCCCCAAATCCACTCCCATTTTCTCAATAAAGACTGACCAATAAATCAGGGCACTGCAAGCTGCACCCCACCGTTTTCCACCTCCCACCACTTCATCCCACTGCTGATGTCTCCTTGAGTGCTGCTCAAGCTTAATTAGTAGTATGGTCAGAGACTAGAGGCCGTCAAAATTTCTGAAGCTCTAATGTTAGAACACAGCTATTAGCAGCAATGACTGGGGTCCAAGCACAATAGCGCAAAAGCTGCCGAAAAACGTGATTGCTTTAGGGTTAGAGTTATCACATAATGAGTTAGTTATCACATAATGATGCATGTTTAGGATTAGGTTTAAGTTTAAGATTAAGTTTAAGGTTAGGGTTAGAGTTATCACGTAATGATGCACAGTTTTCCCTGGGCGCTGCCCTTGTTAGCTGCCCACTGCTACTTCACGGATGGGTCAAATGCAGAGGTCACATTTCACTATGGTGTATTGTGTGCTGTGCTGCGGTGTGTTCACAATGACAAATAATCACTCACTTTCATGCACATAACGAATCCAGTTTGTGATGCAAACGGCACCGTTCACACAAAGGGGTTTCTTACAAATAACGAACAAATAACGGAAAAGGAAAAATGGACATAACTCGCGAATGAATGCATGTAGCAAAAATGTGTATGAAAGAACACTACACCGCTATAGCCTGCACGTTTCAGAGTTGGAACGCCATTTCTAGCGCAAAAACTGTAGGAGGAGTAGCGGCGCCAAACATGGGTGGATAACGAAATAATGATGCAAATAACACATTTTTGCTGGCGGAAAAATGGACAGAACTCGCGAACGAGTGCACATATCGACAACGTGAATAAGAGCAACATACATCGCTACAGCCCGCACTTTTTAGATTTGGAACGTCATTTCTAGCGCAAAAACTGTAGAAGGAGTAGCAGCGCCAAAAAGTGGGTGGAATAATAATAATAATAATAAAAGCGATAACAATATGTCATTGCTGACTATGTGCTTGGAACCTTAATAACAATATACATATACATTTATATATATCCAATTGTAAAAATCTAAATAAATATGTCTTTTAGCGTGTGACACATGAGTGTTCAATCAAAACTCGCTCCTAACAAAACCTGACATTGCAATTAATAACTATTCCAACACATGAGCTAAACATTGGCGAGGTCAAAGATGTTAGGAATGGCTAGATAACTATTTTCGATCAACACAGAAGGAAACAGAATGACTCATGCCCTAAAACCAAAAGAAAGCATCACATCACTCATTAATAAATGCACTAATAGGCTCATACTGAGTGAGGATTCACTACTACTGTACCACAGCTCTGCTTAATTATGCAGAAAACAAACAGTACTTAAAGGATTATCCTGAGACGCAGCAGGGCTCTGTTAAGATGTCACAGTGAACTGTGGCCTGTTCCATATGTTCAGCCATAGCACAAAGGCTGTGGTGGAGTGGAAATCATCCTGCTGCAATTAGACGCTTAAGAGGGAGGACAGTATATGCATGGAATATTCAAATAAAGTACAGTAGCTGTAGTACGCATCTAAAAGTAATTCTTTCATACTCTACACAGGAATAATGCGGATGATACGGCATGCCTAAAAGGAAAGGCTTAGCCTGTGCCGTACGAGAAGGTTTTAAAAACTCATTTTCTTGTTGACTACTATTCTCCACTGCCTGCATATTCTGATTAAGAGGCGCGGCACTTTGCGCAGTTGAGAGATGCGAGCGTAGAGTGGCTTTTATTCACTTAAAAATAGAATGGAATTTACATTACCTTTGAAAAACAGTGAACCATGTTGACAGTGATGCATGCTTCTGACATTCCTCGTTTGTGGCACAGTCCAGGTTGTGAGTAATGAGTCAGAGAACAAATGACACTGCGCACCCAGAACGGGAAAGGCAGAGAAGTTACGGAGAACGACGCCCTGACCTATTCTGCTTGGTTTTCAGAGATGAACCGATCATCACGGTCACTTTATAACCCTCTCCGATCAGCCATTCTCCATCAGGCTCTTGCGTCCGACACCTCACCTCAGAGTGGGGCTGATAAATCTGCACAGGTGGTTCAAGGTGGAATGACAGAGCATTTCTTCTTACTTGTGTAAAGAGGGATGCCCAGAAGAAAGGCACACTACACTTGTCTCTGCTATCACAATGATAAGTGGACTTACCGGCTCTTGTGATTAACTTGGAAGTAATCGCTCTGCTCCATCTCAATCCAGAGGGCCACGGGACAGTCATTATTCTCTGCAACGCCACTTTGTTGCACGCAGTTCCCCTCTACCAGAATGAAAAGAGTCGGTGTTAAAGTACTGCTCCGTTGCATGATTAATTAGGGCTGAAGACTGAAGGTGTGTTGCTAACATGTAATGTAGGAATCCTATTGGAAATCTGTCTGATTACATTCTCAGCCGTCAAAGGCAAAGACAGTCCTTGGTGTTTGAATTGAACGCAATTGGACTTCTTTTAGGTTCTTGAAGACTATTCATCATTCGAAAGGCTTCTTTAGTTCTTAAAAACTGATGTGTAGTTCAGCCATTAGTAGGGATGTCACCTTAAAGAGTTCACGTTTTAGCAAGCGAAAAAGGTTTGTCAAAGTAAAGGAGGACATTTATGTCCAACTGGAAAACCATCACCTGAACAGAGGTGATAGCTTACAGCATTAACTATCGACCACCTATAACCAGTCTTGAGATCCTTTCTCAGGCGATTTTAATGTTTGCATCTTGGTCTGTGTGACCCTAACGACTTATTGGTTGCGGGGAAGGTCGAGGACTGTCAGGACCCACCTTGTAACAACGGGATAAATACTTGTAACTTGTTTTTATAACTGAAGAAGCCTTTAGGATGAAAGGAGAAACGTCTTTTCCAACTGCCTTTATTTCAAGCACACAAAACACCAGCAAGGCTCCTGATGGATACATGTAAGTTTTAGCTATAATAACTTAAAGGTCCCATATCGTACATTTAAAATAGTTCTATGCGCTCCACTAAACATGTCTCTGAAGTCGTGTGCCTCTCAGATTTGGCATTTTCACCTGCTTTTTACTCCTCTATTTCAGTCCCTTTCAGAACAGGCTGTTTCTCATTAGTATTCCTAAATGCAAATCAGCCACTGCCGCCCACACACGTCCCACTCCGGAACTGGGGTGTAGACAGCACGGCGAGAGCTTACCTCACGTGAAAATAATCCACACGGCTGCTGCTAACAGACCATCCACACAGGCGTACATGTTCAACACAACACTCCGCCGTTATACTTCTTCATTCCGATTCCCACGCTAGCGCTTGCAAGAAAACATGGCGGATCAGGAAGCGCTAGCAGTTCTACCTGGTGGGCGGAGCTTTTCAGATAGGAGTGTGGAGTTATTCAAATGTCCCCTATTGTGACGTAAAAGTAGGGGAGAAATCTAAACGTCTTGTTTGAGCACACGATTTCTGACATTCGTAAATGAATACTAACACAATTGACCCTTCTTTTTTATCAAACTTACAGTGTGTGTAAGAGGCAGTACAGACCCAAATGGATGTCCAATTTCATAATATGGGACCTTTAAGATTAAGGCAAAGTTTTTCTGCATTAATGCAATGAGAGAGAAAAAAATTCAGTATAAATGAACCAAAGAACAAATGCTTTAGAAGCTCTGGCCTGACCCAGTTCACAACAGCATTTTCTGCTTTTCAGTAACGCACAATAATCACCCTCATATGTGAGCCTAATTGCTTGTGTTGGTTCAGCCATGTCTGATCTCTGCATGCTGCTTAATTGCCCTTCTCTGTGTATGATAATTACACAGGGTTGCTCATGCATTGATGGGGTTAAGAAGTCTTTTAAAGAGCCTAATTTAAAAAATAAAACTTGACCATTTTCATAGGGATTCAAATCAACAGTATGAAGTCAGTAAATTACATCATAGGAATATTCATTTATTAATTCATTATCTGAACCGCTGAATCCCAACTGGGGTCGCGGGGAGACCGGAGCCTATCCCAGGAACTTACGGGCGCAAGGTGGGGACCAACCCTTGGTAGGAGCCAACACACCACAGGGCACACGCATTCACACAATCACACTCACACCTTACGGGGCCAATTTAGAGTTGCCAATTCACCTACAGTTCATGCCTTTGGACTGTGGGAGGAAACCAGAGCATGCAAACTCCACACAGAAAGACCCTACGGCTGTCCCCGGGGTTCGAACCCAGGACCTTCTCGCTGTGAGACCACCGTGCCACCTGTCATAGGAATATTTTAACAGATAACCATCTGTTAACAGTCATAATACAACCCCCCAGTTGGAAAAAACAATCACGTCTTTTAAAGTAATGTGACAACTTTCTCTATAATCATATTTATCATAATAAATATTATAATTAATTTTTTCTTGCCATAAATCCTCTGTCATTCAACAAGAGGTGGAAATGTAGGTCCATTACACACCGAACAGGGCAGCCAGATTTAAAGAGGAAATGTCACACTACAGATTAGTTAGGAGTAGAGCAAAATGCAAGGCCTGGTTCCCCGGAGACAGCAAAAGCAAGGATGTGGTTATGAGGAGAGCACCCGTCTTCATTTTGCTGCAGCTTTGGTCGCCTGGCAGCAAAGCAGCATGTCACTTTTCCAGCGCGACCCGCTTCATCTCTCATGATCCCCCCGCAGATCCAAACTTACGGCTCTGAATATTAACGAGACTCTCTGATGCCTCCCTAAGGGCTCTAACTGTGTCGGTAAGCGAGGTGCAAATATTACTCTGTCACCCCTGAAAATGCAGCCGTGGAGGTGCTGCCTCCCACGTAGGTAAAGCGCCCTGAGTGAGGAGTCAGGCCTTGGCTCTGATTCGCACTACATTTGCCTACCTATATTACAGATGAGAAAATATGGTAATATGGACGCAGAACTCTGGTCTAAAAAGCGAGTCTGAGGATCACAGACATGACATTTATTGGATTGTTCAAATATATCGCACTCTGTGATAATGAACTGCATTCTTTTTCTACATAAAACTGTGCTGATCCAACTTTTACAGTCCTGATACATATACAGAAATCTTGTCTGGAATCATTCTTTTACATCTGTCAGCACTTCTTTTATATATACCGTACATACAGTAGGGATGGGCAATATGGGCTAAAAATAATACTGTGACATTTTTAAGCTATATCACGATACATGATATACACTACCAGTCAAAAGTTTGGACACACCTTCCCATTCAATGTTTTTTTTCTTTATTTTCATTACTATTTACATTGTAGATTCTCACTAAAGGCATCAAAACTATGAATGAACTGTGTAAAGGCTATATGACCCAGAAGGAGAGTGATGGAGTGCTGCGCCACATGGCCTGGCCTCCACGGTCACCTGACCAAACCCAATCGAGATGGTTTGGGATGAGATGGAGGCAAAAGGGCCAACAAGTGCTTAGCATCTCTGGGAACTCCTTCAAGACTGGTGGAAAAGCATTTCAGGTGACTGCCTCATGAAGCTCATCGAGAGAATGCCAAGAGTGTGCAAAGCAGTGATCGAAGCAAAGGGTGGTTATTTTCAAGAATCTAAGATATAAAACATGTTCTGGATTATTTCACACTTTTTGTTTACTACATAATTCTATATGTGTTCATTCATAGTGCCTTCAGTGAGAATCTACAATGTAAATAGTCATGATAATAAAGAATAAAACATTGAATGGGAAGGTGTGTCCAAACTGGTAGTGTATATCCCGATAAATTCTTTTTCTGGTAGAGAACTACATTTCCCACAATCCCACACGCATGACTCGGAGCCGCATCACAATAATGCGATGGATGCACGTCCAGAGCAGAACGCTGGTTGTTACTTATCAGCTAAAATATGAGTTTTGTCTGTAATAAAGGGGAAGATTTGACTGAACTGGAGCGTTTTTGCGAGTGCTGGCGCTCATGAGCTCAACGAGCGCCCACACACGTTTACATAGCTAAGAATGTCATTTATGCGTGTCATTTAGTGTCATTTAGTGAATGTCATTTAGGTGTGTCCAAACTTTTGACTGGTAGTGTATAAAATTATACACTTAATTAATAACTTAATACATCAACTTCTATGAATATTTAACATTATGATCTGAAATAAGCAAAAGCATCACGGATCAGAGGCAATCGAAACATGGTACACTGTCACCCACACTGTCCAATACTTTTTTTTTTTAATTAAGATGAATTTTATGCTATGACTCATTTGAGAGCCTAACTCTGCATCCCCACCAAGTCTATAAACATTACGTACTGGTCAATCACTGCAAATACCACCAGTCTAACGTAAAGGCAGAGCTGGAGATAGTGTTAAGGTAAGAGTGGGTGCAGCGTAAGAGTAAAAGTTTATAGTTTAATCTAGGATGTCTGTATGACTCACTGAATGACGGTGCTGTTTGTGCACATGTCCACCCTCGGGTGTGACCCCACACAGTGCACAGTAGGGAGGCAAACACCCACCCACACACACATAAAAAGCACACTGACCCTGGCAGGTAACACAGTCTCAGTCTCATGATTCATTTACACTGTAAATGAATGAATCAAAAATGAAGTAGTACACTACATGTAGTTTATTCATACAGAAGGAGCCTTGAAGTCATCTACAGTTAACCGCCTTTTCTTGAATTTGATCCAAGAACCTATTCATTTTGAATGTTAAACCCTTCATTTTGACTTCAATTTGTAGATTAGTCATGGAAAATGAGCACTGGACAAAAGCAGTAAAGAAAAAGTTGTGACGTGTTCGATTTCATTTACGTCATGTGATGCTACATGTCCTTTGAAGTAACTTCTCCTCATGAGAGCGTAACAATGGCGACATTGAAAAAGACTTTTGTATGGTCCTAATACCTATGATCGCAAAACCGAACACGCTGCTCCTAACAGCTATAAAACATGACACACTGCTGTAAAACGGAGCTACTGCCCACCTCGCAGCCCACACCTGATCAGCACGCTGATTCCTCGCAGCCCTCGTGGTTTTACTGTAATTTGTGTTTAGTCTTTTTTTCGACCGTACGTGTGGCCTTGGAACAGTTTGTACTTCACATGTTCTCGTGAGTCACGGCTCGTCATTCTCATCGGAGCCCTTTTGTGATGTGGAACGAAGGCTGTACCTTTTCACACTGGCCTCTTCGTGGTCCGACGTGAGTCACCGGGAGTTTCTACTCACCCCCCACAGGACCCCCCGCATGAGCGTCAACGAGGAGGAGGAGGTACTAGAACTGAGGGCTGGACGGACCTACAGGTATGAATCACAACGCTGAATCAATCTGAATCTGAAGCCAATCTGCCTCCAGCACCACGCTGGTACACCGCGTCCGTCATTCCACACGCAAGTCCGAGGTGAGGCAGCCCCCCTGTTGCCATGGTTCCTGGCTCATAATCTACAGCCAGAGGCCCCCAGCAAACCTGAACATGGGGTACAGAGGGAGGCAGGGAAGAAGAGAGAGGTGAAGTCCAGAGAATGAATACAAACAGTACTACTCCCTTTTATGTAACCTATTCAAGAAGCAGCAAGAGCAACTGTTAAGTGTCTGTCTGTGTTTGACAATCTCGTTAGCTCTAGTTATGGAGAGCTGAGGTAGCCTATATTCCCTGCAATTCATGTTTCGTCACAATACAATTTTATATTGATTCAGCTGACAACGATTCTGTGTCTCCCAAACATAGTCTGCTATGATACAATTTCCATTTGATTCAACTCAAGACAGTGACAGTGTTATATGCTGCTTTAACCATTCATATTAAGACACAAAAAACAACTAAACTCTCATTTAACATTTATATTCCTGAGCTGCAGCCCACAGTAGCCTTTATTATCACGTTTGTGCTGAAACCAGCTGACATCGTTGAGGGATGTTACCATATGTATGATGTCTTATCAGCGTTTTCATTTTAGATTGATGCTATGGGCTCATAGATTTCTGCATCAATTAAATCAATGTTAAAGATTCCATGGTGCATTGATGTTGGTCTGCTGCAGTTATCAGTGAATCATAGCTGGAAAAAGAAATGTGAAGCATCTCAGAAGTCAAATTGATTCTCCTGCCACACACGGTAGTAAGTGTTGGCTTACTTTAGTTCATAATATGTATCTGACCTTAGGGAGGGACCTACACGTTTGCCCTTATAATAGCAGCTCCAGAGGGAACGCATCGCCTGGCAACGCGTGTTGGTTACGGTGACTCTCACTTATGATATGGCACTTTGGAAGGGCATTCGATTGTGCCACAATCTACTAGATCTACTAGATCACAATCTACTTTTGAACTAGATCATTCAAAAGAAATACCGGAGTCTGATCTACAATTTCCATTTCCACTGCTGAAAGCATTAAAGAGCCATCAATAATGTTCAAACCAAAGCTGAAAACTGTTTTAAGTCCATCTCTGTATTTAGCAGAATTTCCATTACGTTGATATATTTATTTATTTTCCCTTTTCTGGCTTACTAAAACCATGCAGTTGATGTCACATTTAAAGAGCTTGTAGCAATTGAACTATTACCGTATTGCATCATGCTGTTACAATTACAACCATTGGCCACTACCACAGCCATGCATGGTAAGAGTGATCACTGGTGTGATATGAATATATTTTCAAAGAAAGTTTTATCTTTAAATATAGCCTAGTACACCAGACGGAAACGTAATATGACATCATTTCAATCATTGTGCTGTTCTCACACATTCCATACTATTCTAGGCTCATTGTCATTGAAATTCAATGTGATTTTGAAATAACTTCATTAGCACTGTTTATTTTAACCTGCTCCGACAGACACGCAGTATAATGATGCAATCTTATCTATTGGCTGAGTAGTGCTTTACCTCAAGAAGGAAAACTTTCAGTATCTCAGCCATTGCCTGGGCAATGTTAGGTTTGGTCTTATTAGATCCACAACCCCCTTCCCATATGTTAGCTGAGTCATTCTCATACCTTCTGGCAGGCTACAGATGTTCTTTTAGCAGTAGATACAGATCTTGAAGAAGCTGATTTGTACAGCTACACGCCAATTATCAGTCATTAACATTATTCAAAACTCATTCCCATTAAAAAAGAAAATTATTTGTAGTATTTTCTGAGAAAGAACTAAAAAAATTGTTAAACTTAAAAACCCCAGGTGAAGAAATAACAAGAATGAGAATACTACACTCCCCTCTAGTGGCCAAAGACAACAGGTTAAATATATTTATATATACTGTATAGCGTATACTTAGATCTTAATGAAGTACGGTAAAACAGCAAGTTTATTTATGTAGCGCATTATCACACACAGAGGCCATACAATGGACTTTCCTAAAATAAAATAATTGAAAATTGGTATAGCAATAGAAAAAAAAGAAATACTGAGTTTTTACAGACAACCGCCCCCCCTTTAAAACACATTTCCCATAAAACTTTCAACACGCAGACTCATTTTCAAGCAAAAAATAAATAAATAAATAAATAAATAAATAAAAGTTTAAAAAGAAAAGTTTAAAAAGTGAAATGTTTATTACTGAACTTAAGTATACAATTTAAACATCAAACAAAAAAAGCTCTAACAACACTGAAGCATCTAACATTTTGGCCATGACTGCACAGTGTACACCATCATGATCTGCAATAGCACCAGTAGTGAAATTGGGTGTAAAAGGGTGAAAGTGTGTAAAAGGAGACGAAGTTTCAAGTGCAGGCTTAATAAAAGGTTTTAAACATTTCTCCTTTATCTCCTTATACACTTAAAATCACTAGAAGACAAAAAGTCTGGATGTGGCCAAGCCTTGACTGAGTCAGAAGATGGCGACTGGCGCCTCATTTAAGTCCCACGTAACCTTAAACTAAGGTTAATGCGCGACGTGACAAGTATTAACTGTTACTAAATCTTACAAAAAACAATGTCACAAAAGTCAAACAAACAAAAAAATAATTATAAACTTACCAAAGCACCACTGTTTTGTTTTGCCGCCAAAGCTGAGTGTGCCGCTCTCGTGTCACGTGATCAACGGTGCGCAATGTGATTGGCTGAATGTTGGTTCGCGGTAATCTCGCGCCGATTGCTGATTTACTTCCATACAGACGTCGCTTAAATTTTTTGGATTATGGCTCTGCATTTGACCTATCCGTAAATGAGCATTGGGCAGAGGACATGGGCAGTGCTTGGGGACGGTACCTTGCTCATGAGTACCTCAGTGGTACCTTAACCGGTCAGGGATTCAAACCGGCGACCTTCCCATCACCGGCTGAAAGCACTGATAACTGCCCCAATGGCGACCGGATTAAGAAATTCCACTTTGTAAAGCTTTACTTTCCTAGCCAATAATATAAATAATATACTCCCAAGTCCCAGAGTCAGCTTCTGAGATTGTTATTAACGAGTGAAAGTAAATGAAGAAGCAGTTTTTAACAAAATATGGGTAGAGACGCCCTGTGGACGAGTAACGTCATTGTGTAAGATATAGAACCTGTGACGTTAAATTAGGGTCGCCAGGTATGACCAAGACGTATAAATTTAAAGACGTTATGAACTTTTAGATGCACAGAATGCCTAAAACCTATTTTCCAAATCCACCCTCATTTGGACAACAAAGTAAGCATTTATTATACTGTGAATCTTTGACAGGAGAATAAATTATTAAGGAGATCCGTCATCAGTAATCGTTTCGCCTGACACCCGACTCCGTCTCATTTTTGACGCCTATAAAGTACATTTTTATTTTGTGTGCACAAATTATTTATCTTTAGGAGACAAGCTATTACTTTGTGCTACCTAATGTCAAAACGTGACAACAGGCTGTGGAATAGTTTCACTGGGAACAGTAGCACTGGTGTTTTTTGATCCTTATACTTCATATAGCACCTTGACTACTAACTAAAACATCTAAACGTTCCTCAGGCACTGCTGGGTTTGAGAAGACAACTGACTATTTACTTTTTCAGCAGCCGCAACAGCGGCCGCTACACTTCAGTGCTCTTTTTGGCAATGACAACTCTAAGAAGTCCAAGGACTTAAGAGTAAGTGTTTACATTTCCATGTCAATTCATTTACTATGACAAATCACTCAGAATATTTTCTGTTCAACGAGAACTTGTTCTCTAACTTTTTTCATTGGCACATTTCTTTTATTTGCTGTTTTTTAGAATTTATTCAGAACCACTGCCGGCTCAAAGGCCAGGAGATTGTTTAGCAATGCAGGCAACACCGATACAGCTCCCATCTTTGGTTCGGTGAAACCCCGAACCAGATTTGGATCAGCAGGTTCTGGATTAAGTTACCCATGCAACAGTAGCAGCCGTGTTAGTTTTCTTGTTTCCATCCTTAACCAACCTATAGTTCTATGACTTCTCTAACTAAAATGTATAAAATGTTCCTCAGGTACTGATAGGTATGAGAAGGTTCATTTATTTTTTTCAGCGAAAATGAGAGAAGCAACAGCTGCAGCCACCACCCGAACTTAATCCTCTCTTCAAGATTTTTGGCTAAGACAACACCAAGATTGAGTCCATTGCCAGCAACATGGTTAATACCAGTGATGCTACTTGATTGGACAATGCTTACATTCATGTTAATCATTTCAAAGTTTTATAGGATTATATAGCACTTGTTGACAATGGAGCTTTCATTACATTACATTACATTACATTACATTACATAACACTTAACTAAAGCAACTCACAGTTAGAAAAACATTCAAGCTTGGGACCATGGAAGAACTAACAAGAGAACAAATGTGTAATGTTTGTTCATTTTAGTACAAGAAGCATGGAGTGAGCAATTTGCACAATATTTTAGGCGTTAAAATAAGCAGTGCTTATACACAAACTATATTTATAAAAATATCTGTACATTTTCTGTTTATAGGATTTATTTGGAAACACAGCTAGCTCACAGGCCAAAGCATTGTTTGGCAACAGAGGGAACAGCAGTATAGCCACCAACTCTGGCACAGGTAGAGCCAACCCCAGCTTTGGCACAGCACAATTTAACACCTGCTTTGGAACAGGACATGCCGGCAACATTTTTGGCACAGGGCACGACGGCGGCATCTTTGGTGTGGGGCAGCAGCACACCGGATTTGCCTCAGTGCGACACAGCTCTGGTGATGGGGAACCTGGACGCAACTTTGGACTGGGGCAAGGACCCAGCTTTGGCACTAGGCGGCCCAGCACCAGCTTTGTAGTTGGAAGGCACAACATCAACTTTGGCGTGGTGGAACACAGCCGCGCTTTTCGACCCAGCATTGCCACAATTCAGCCTGGCTCAGGCTTTGGCACAAGTCTGTTCAACACCGACTTCCGAACAGGGCACTTTGGTACAGACTTCGAAGCAGGGCAGCCTGGCATTGCTACTACAGGTCAGCCCAACACTCGCATTGGCACAGGGCAACAGCCTGGCTTTGGTACAGGGAAGTTCAGAAAATGTTCGGCACTGGGTTTGTCACAGGACAGACCACTACCACCATCGAGACAGGTACAGTGGACATCAGCACTGGCTTTGGGCTAGGCACAGGTTGCCTATATTGGCTTGGAGAAAAGTTCAGGGAGGGTAGAATACAAAAATGTCCGAGAATGTTGCACATGAATTTACAGTATGTGAAATCAAAAAAGATGTTTTACCACTATAGATTATATGCTATACAAAATGATCCTAGTTTTAACTGCTTGTGTAAGATGAAATATATTAATGAATATACCTGTGTGTTCTCACTTCAGCCCTGTCTCTTTTCTCCGTGATGCTGCAGCACTCCAGCAGATGGTGCTCAAACAACTGTTAATAGCCATGTTCTTTGCTCCTGACCTTTATGCATAAATTATTCCTGAACCCAAGCAAGTTGAAATTGGAAATCATCGGTCTCATGATTGTTGTATTATTCGTAGGTTTTTCTTTATAATAAATTTGACCAAGTATTTCTGCTGCTCTGTCCTGCTGCATTTCTGAAGATAAAACCTTGCCTATAGCTGCCAAAAGGCAAATTGGCTTCCTCCCAAATCACTGTTTAACAGATCACATTGACACCCTAATTAACATGTTAGCTTAACAAAACACAATTTTTATTGCTTTTGGTTTTAGATTCTATTCAAAATGTAGTAGTAAACTATTACAAAGTGAGATGGAGATTTAAGGAAAAAAAAATTATTTTTTTATTTGTTAAATACATGTGAGGTAAGAATTGGTGACAAATATTTACAAAAGACACATGACAGCACTGCCACAGACAAGGAGTCAAAACTGATGCTCTATACAGATGACCGGCAGCAGCATCTGGACTGCTAAAAAGACTAAGGCTCATGAATACATGCATATAGATATTGTATACTCATATCAACAGAAAGTTTCTCAAGAAGTAGATGATGATCTATTTAAACATAATATTTCATTAATATTAAATTCACCTGCCGGGAGAAAATGAACACTATATGCCATTTTTTCCCACAAGTGATTAGTTTTTTTCTCACAAATGGGAACATGTTTGTAAATATTACATTTTATATTAGATGTTTATTAGATGATATTTATCTTGTTTATTATACGTTTTTGACAGCTGTGCTGTCATTTCACTGCAGGAACATGGCTGGAGTGCCAGCTAGGGCCAATGATAATGATTGGGACAATGAGCTAATGATAATCAGTAGTATTTCACTACAGAAAGATCAGATTGTTAATATGGATGAGCGAATGGCCTGCTTTGTATGAATGTGACTACGCATGAGTCTTAATCAGAGGTGGACAAAGTAGCTAACTTCATTACTTAAGTGAAAGTACAGATACCACTAGTCAAATGTTACTCCAAGTGAAAGTCGTACAGTCAAATTTTACTTAAGTTAAAGTACTGAAGTACTTGTTTAAAAAAATACTTAAGTATTAAAAGTGCATCTTTCACCGCATTGTTGCATTATTGCCACAACACTTATAACACCTAATGCCTCTGACTAGCTTGTAGAACCTGTAGAATAAGGAATTGGTAGAATGTTCCAGAATGAAACAACTTAAACTGATGAAGAAAACCAGTCTTTAGTTTATTTTATAAATTAATTGTAAGACTACACACCAAACAAAGCAGCATGGTAGTGTTCTGACCCAGCTCTGGCAGTGTGTGTAAATGCAGCTCACTACATCAAATCAACATTCCAACCTGCGTAAAACCCAGCTCTACACCTCTAGCTTCATGACTTTCCAACAGCAACAATGTTCTAATCAAGACAGAAAACAGCAGAACTGTCTGAACTTGGTTTTATAGTTCCAGTCATCCACTTTATCCACAGACTTGAAAGTAACGAGTAACGAGAACCTTGACAGAAATGTAGTGAAGTAAAAGTACAGTATTTGTCTTTACAATTTAGTGAAATGGAAGTCATAAGTTTCCAAATAAAATACTACTCAAGTGAAGTACAGATACTCAAAAACTCTACTTAAGTACAGTACTCAAGTAAATTTACTTAGTTACTGTCCACCTCTGGTCTTAATAGAATGTTTATGTGACGTCGCAGTCGATCGCTCAGTTTAACACACAATCTTACACCACTGTT
The DNA here is from genome assembly GCA_032718565.1 of Distichodus sexfasciatus. Taxonomy (NCBI): domain Eukaryota; kingdom Metazoa; phylum Chordata; class Actinopteri; order Characiformes; family Distichodontidae; genus Distichodus; species Distichodus sexfasciatus. The sequence continues at coordinate 458,945 of JAVGVS010000016.1, forward strand.
GTTGTTTTGGGTTTTCTTTATAAATAAGTGCAGTTTTATTGGTATACCTTATATACGCGTATTGTAGAGCCGTTCTGGGCATGTTGCGGCACAAGATGGTTAAAAACTATTTTTCAGATTCTGAAGCATTTGAGACTGGACAACAAAGTAAGCCAAAATGAACGCCAGCTAAAGAAACGTTATTTATTTATTTATTTATTTATTTATTTATTTATTTATTTATTTAAAATCAGGCGCCACAAAACGTCTTCCTTTGCTCACACTCACCCACAAAACCTGCGGCTATTATATATTAAGAGAACAATTATACCAATTTAATGGTATAGTTTGATCACATAATTTCTACGAGTTACATGAGCAGAATACATTTTTTTGGCATTTTACTTAAAATTGTTCATTTGTATATCAGTAGCCGATAAAGACCATCAGTTAATTCATTGCTATTTTTATATTATTATACAGCTATTTTTATTTTATAACCATCTTTAATGCTGCAGTAGTCTATGACGATATCTGCATTATACGATTTAAGACACTGTAGATAACTGGAATTAAGTGAGAGTGTTAAATTTAGTGGGGGGAATAGAGACTCTGAGATTAAAGTCGTACATTTTCGAGAAGACTGGCTTTAAATGTCATGCTGATTAAGCTGAATGGCGAGTAATCAGCGTCGATCTCAAACTGAATCATGTATTGTTAATAATAATAATAATAATAATAATAATAATAATAATAATAACACACAATAACTTTACACACCACCGCTACTTTGATGCACACAACTACTGTTGGTGATACTGCACTGCTGCCACTTATTTGCACAAACATTATATGCTGCTTCTTTACAAAATGTTTGCACATACACTTTGAAACATTGTACACATAAATAGCGGAATATAGTATCTGGTCATATTATAACTTTTCACCGTAAGTACATCCAATGTAAAATGTCAGTTTGCACCTGTTTAAATGTTTGCATATTTGCACATATACTGAACATTGTACTTGAAAATAGCCCGGATATAGTATCTGTCTATTATAACTCTACCTCTTGCACACTCAGTGTAAATGTCAATTTCAACCTGTTAAGAATATCAGATCCTGACTTGACAAACATGTTTAGCTTCCTATGTCTGTCTCTCTAGCCTTCTAATTATATATATTTTTTTTTTAAAAACTCTTGTCTAATCTAAAATGTATATTGTATATTGTCTGGCTTAAAATGTATAATATTGTTTAATGTATATTTTAGTATTTTACTTTATTTTCTATTGTTTATTCCATGTGCCTAGTCGTGCCACTGCCTATTTATTCTCTGTTCTACTGTTCTTGTTTGTTTGCACTGAAATAACCTGAGCCACGTCGTCTCTGTCTCTATGTATCTGTACAGTATATAGCAGAGATGACAATAAAGTTGACTCTTGACTATTATTATTATTATTATTATTATTATTATTATTGCCATTATTATTATTATTATAATAATAAACGTCATTATAAGACTTTTTGTTGGTAGTCACAGTAGTCCTGTCTGAGTGCAACAATGGTGATTTGTGCCATAGTTTACTCCTCATTGTTATTGGAATGAAAGAACTGAACCGGTATAATAAATCGAGTCAAGCTCATTTAAGCACTTAATTTTGAGTCAATTTCAGACATAAATGAATCAAGCAATGACTACGTGCTTCAATATTTGTTGTTAAGTTAATCCATGCTCAGCCATCGTAGCATCTATGACTGTTCAAACTAAACCCTAAACGTTTACCGGCACTGGCAAGTTTGACAAGATCAATTTATTTTTTCGGCGGATCTCGGAGAAGCCAGCGGCTGCAGCCGCCACTGGAGCGTAATCCTCTAAGAATTCACAAGGCGACACCAAGAATGAGTCCAGCCCCAGCAACATAGTTAGTACTAGCAAAGCAGCCCTCTCCTTTAAAATATAATCTAATAGGTGGATGCTGGCACATTAATAATTTAAAAGTGTAATTCTATATTTTAAAGTATTTGTTGACAATGCTTTTTTTTCGGAGATGTGGGTCAAATATTTGTTGATTTAAGCATATGAGTATGCCGTTAGCAATTACCATATATATATATATATATATATATATATATATATATATATATATATATATATATATATATATATATATATATATATATATATATTACTGTGCAGCTTAACCTAAAATAAATATGTAATCAAAAGTGTTGTCAGTAAAAATGTACGACGTACAAAATGTAACTGTTTAACGAGGGTGTTGTAAAAGGCCATGACGGAGTAATCTGCTAGTCAAATGCTTGATTATTACAGTATCTTCACCAATCAATCTCAACAGGTTTTTAAACTATCAATAGGTTTTATTTGGGAACACTGATGCATCACAGGTGAGAGGATTGTTTGGCAACACAAACAACACCAATATACCCAGCAGGCAGTCCGACTTTAATACAGAGACTTCCAGCACCATCTTGGGAAAAGGCAAAGCTTCCACAGGCTTTGTTACAGGTCAGTCTGGATTTGGAGCAGGGCAGCGGGGCACAGAGGAGCTCAGCACCAGTTTTGAAACAACGGGTTGTAGGTTAAATTTCCCTGGTAACAATGGCTGTTTTCTTGTTCCTGTCTTTATTCATCCTATAGTTCTATGACTTCTGTAACTAAAATGTCTAATTGTTCCTCAGGATCTGGTGGCTTTGAGGAGACTATTGGCAACCAGCTATCCCAGCCAGCACAGTTTAATCCTTGCAGTACACACAACATGAATGAATCTAGCACCAGCAACATGGTTAGTAACAGCAAAACTGCCTTTTTGTTCTAAAGGGAAACTGTGATTGGAAAATACTACATCTTTGCCACATGCTTCTTCTTCTTCTTCCTCTTTCGGCTTTTCCCTTAGCTAGGACAAATCACTCAGAATACATGCAAAAGTTTGGGCACCTTTCTTTAAAATGTCTGTTGCCATGACTAGTTAAGTGAGCACAAAATAAACACATCTCCAGAAGCCATAAAATTCAGCATCTGAATCATGCAAATAAACATGTAAACATAACATGCATTTCAGAAGACCTGTGGATTAAGTCAAAATATGATTTTTTGGCCACAATAAAGATATGTCAGAAGGAAAATGGTGCCAGTTTCCAGGACAAGAATACTTCTCCTACTATTAACCATGGATGTGGGTCAATCAGTGAACATTTCTTCTAAGTTGGCCCTGTAAGGTGTGAATATGAGTGTGATTGCGTGTACCCTGTGGTGTCTTTGCGCCTGCCCAGGGTTGTTCCCCGCCTTGCACCCGTAGGTTCCCGGGATAGACTCTGGTCCCCCCACGACCCCAGTTGGGATTCAGTGGTTCAGATAATGAATGCTGGCTAAATGCTGTAAATTAATGAATAAATAAATGAAGACTGGATTTAAATAAATGCCAGCACATTCTGGAAACAAATGTTACACTACATGAAAAGTTGACAAAGATTATGTGCCCTGATTTTAATTGAAAATCTGAGGATATATCTTAAAAGAGCAGTGCAAAAGAGCAAGTCTTTTGCAAGCATGAATGGAAAAAATATCCCCAACATAAAAATGTAATCTTGCATAAAATGCTGAACTCTGTTAATGCCTTTTGGTGATTAGTTCATCTTCTGCTCACTGAGTTCTTCACATGTAAAAGACACATTAAGCAAGATCATGTAACCTCAAAATTAACTATTTTCTGTGAAATATTAACTTGAATGTGTCATAATAAGATGATGTTGAGGTCCCAGGTGAGGTCACAGTTGAAAACAAACTGCTTGATTCTCACTAACCATGAATCTTTAACCTTTCTCTTTTTTGTATATAGGATTTAGGCAACACCAATAAAACCACCAGCTCTGGATGTGGCACAGTGTATCCTGACATTGGCTTTGGGCAGGCTGACACAAGCAACACCAGTACATCTACCAGCTCTGGCACAGACACAGCCAGTCATGGCACTGGCACATCTAGCAATTGCACAGGGCAGTCTGTGTTTAACACAGGGCAACCAGACGCCAATGTTGGCCTTGGGCAAGAAGTCACAGGAAGCACCAATACAGCCACCAGCCAAAGCCCAGGTGCAGGCAGCCCCGGCACAGACACAAGGCAGTCTGGTTTAGTCCCAGAGCAGCATGGTACTGTCTTTGGAACAGAGAAGTCCAGCCCCATCTTTGCGACTGCAGGTTATGGATTAAGTTCCTCTGGCAACAATAGCTGTTGTGGTAGTTTTCTGGCTTCTATATTTGCCATCCTATAGGTCAGTGCCCACTGTAACTAAAATGTTTGTGTTTCTCAGGGACTGGTGGATTTAAGAAGACCACTGACAATGTATTTGGTCAGCAACAACAGCAGCAGCCATTGCCACCATTACTTTATATTCCTGGTAAAGGTGACACCAAACATGAATCCATGGTTAGTATCATCAAAGGTGCCTCTTTTCTTTAAACTGAAAATCACAATAGGATGATGTGTAATTACATATTTTACTGTAAAATAATTTCTCAATGACAAGTTTCTTTTATATAGGATAAAGGCAACAAAGGTACAGCCACAAGCTCTGGCACAGGAACAGCCAGCGACTGCTTTGGCACAGGGCAATCTGTAGCCACTTTTGGCAAAGGGCAACACAGCACTGGCATTGGCACAGGTCAGCCTGACATAAGCTTGGGAACAGGGAGGGCCACCACTGCTGGTCAGTCCAGCAATACTAAAGATGAGCCTATGGTTAGTAGTCACAAAACTGAATCTCCTTAAAAGGAAAACTGTGATATAAAGATACTTGCATTCACATTGTTTGACATACATTTCATCTTTATGTATATAATTATTGTTTTCATTATTATATATATTTTTTGTTTGTGTATAGGATATAGACAAGGATACAGCTGGTGGCTCACACACAGGCACAGGAAGCCACAGCTTTGCCACAAGACAGTCTGGCTTTGACTCAGTGCAGTTTAACACTGGCGTTGGCACTGACTTTGGCACAGGTCAGATTGGCTTTGGCATAGATCAACTCGGCACAGGTGCCAGTCACCTCAGTGCTGGCTTTGTCCCAGGGCAGCTTAGCTTTGGCACAGATCAGCTCGGTGCTGGCATAGGTCAGCTCAACACTGGCTTCAGCACAGGTCAGCTCGGCTTTGACATAGGTCAGCTCAGTGCTGGCACAGGTCAGCTCGGAGCATGTCAGCTTGGCACTGGCTTTAGCACAGGTCAGCTTGGCACTGGCTTTGGCACAGGTCAGCTCAGTGCAGGCTTTGGCACAGATCATCAGCTTGGCACTGGCTTTGGCAGAGGTCATCAGCTTGGCACCAGCTTCAGCAGAGGTCATCAGCTTGGCACTGACTTTGGCAGAGGTCAGATTGGCCCATGCTTTCGCACAGGTCAGGTCGGAGCTGGATTCGGCATAGGTCATCTTGGTGGTGGTTTTGACACAGGTCAGGTTGCCCCAAGTCAGCTCGACTTTGGCACATGTCAGTTCGCCACTGACTTTAACAAAGGTCAGCTAAATGCAGGCTTTGGCACAAATCAGCTTGGTGCTGGCTTTGGCACAGGTCAGATTGGTCAGCATGCTGCTGAAATCAGCCCAGGTTGGCTTGGCTGTGGCTTTGACACAGGTCAGCTCAACGCCAGCTGTGGCTCACATCAGATTGGTCCAGGTCAATTTGTCACCAGCTTTGGCACAGATCAGCTCAGCACCAGATTCGGCACAGGTCTGATTGGCCCAGGTCAGCCTGTAGCCAGTTTTGGCACCGGGTCCAGCACAGGTCAGCTTGGTGCCAGATTTTGCACATGTCAGGTTTGCCCAGGTCAGCCTGCCACCAGCTTTAGCACAGGGCAGCCTGGTAGAGGTCAGCCAGGTGCCGAGTTCAGCACAGGTCAGGTAAGCAGAGGTCAACTCAGCCCTGGCTTTGGCACAAGTCAGCTCAGTGCTGGTTTTGGAAGAGGTCAGCTTGGTGTCAGCTTTGGCACAGGTCAGGTGAGCAGAGGTCAACTCAGCCCTGGCTTTGGCACAAGTCAGCTCAGTGCTGGTTTTGGAAGAGGTCAGCTTGGTGCTGGCTTTGGCACAGGTCAGCTCAGCATGGATCAGCTTGGCCCCAGCCATCAGATTGGACCAGTTCAGCTTGGCACCGGCTTCAGCACAGGTCCACTCCCAAGAGGTCTTCTCAGTCCCAGGTTTGGCAATGGTCAGCTTGGCACCAGGACTAGGAAGCTAGACAGAGGCCAGCTTGGTGCTGGCTTTGGCACAGGACCACTTGGTACTGGTCATCACCTTGGCACAGGTCATCAGCTTGGCACCAGCTTTGGCCCAAATCAGCTCAGTGCCAGCTTTAGCCCAGATCAGTTCACCCCAGGCCAGCACAGCACAAGATTCAGCACAGGTCATCATGGCACAATATTCAGCACAGATCAGATTGGTCCAGGTCGGCTTGGTGCCAGCTTCAGCTCAGGTCAGCTCAGCACTGGCATCAACACAGGTCATCTCAGCCCCAGGTTTGGCAAAGATCAACTTGACACCAGGGCAAGTCAGCTAAGCACAGATTGGCTTGGTGCTGGCTTTGGCACAGGACTGCTTGGCACAGCCCATCAGCTTGGCACAGGTCAGCAGGTTGGCACCAGCTTTGGCACAGGTCATCAACTTGGCACTAGCTTTGGCCCAAGTCAACTCAGGGGCCCCAGCTTTAGCACAGATCAGATCAGCCCAGGTCAGCACAGCACAAGATTTGGCACAGGTCATGATGATGCAATCTTCAGTACATCTCAACTCAATGCTGGCTTCACCACAGGTCAGATTCCCACAAGTCAGACCAACACAGTTCCACTGAGTGCTGACTTTAACGCAGGTCAGCTTGGCACAGGTCAGCTGAGCACTGGCTTTGGCATGGGTCAGCCTGGCACAGGCTTTGGTGTGGGTCAGCTTGGCACAGGTCAGCTTAGCAGAGGTCAGCTTGGTCCTGGCATTGGGACGCATCAGCTCAGCCCAGGTCAGCTTGTTGCTGGTTTCAGCCCAAGTCAGCTTAGTGCTGACTTTGGTCCAGGTCAGGCCATGGATCAGCTTGGTACAGGTCAGCCTAATGCTGGCTTTAGCACAGGTGAACTCAGTGCCAGTTTTGGCACAGGTCAGATTGGCTCAGGCCAGCTTGCTGCTGGCTTTGGCACAGATCAGCTCGGCACAGGTTGGCCTGGTACCGGTACAAGTCATATTGGCAGAAGCCAGCTAGGGATCAGTTTTGACCCAGATCAGCTCAGTAGAAGTCAACTAAGCCCTGGTTTTGGGGCAGGTCAGCACATTGCCGGCATTGGGCCAAGTCAACCTTGTGCTGGCTTTGACCCAGGTCATGCCATGTATCACCTTGGCACAGGTCAGGTCAGAACTGGCTTTAGCTCAGGTCAACTTGGTTCCAGTTTTGTCCCAGGTCAGCTTGGCACTGGCTTCAGCACAGGTCAGGTCAACACAGGTCAACACAGTACAGGCTTTGGAACACCCAAGCTTGGCACAGGTCAACTCCACAGAGGTCAGCAAGGTGTTGGCTTTGGTACAGGTCAGTATGGTGCCAGCACAAGTCAGATCAACAAAGGTCAGCCTGGCATTGGATTTGTCACACATCAGCGTGGCACTGGTCCGCTTGCTTCTGTCTTAGGTCCAGGTCAGACTGGGGCCAGCTTCAGTTCAGGTCAGCCTAGGGCCAGCTACAGCCCGGGTCAGTCCAGTGTCTGCTTTGGCACAGGGCAGCCTGGGATTGGATTCAGCACAGGTCAGCCTGGCATCAGCTTCAGCACTGGGCAGTCAAGCACTGGCTTTGGGACTGGCATAGTGGTCCCAAACCCTGACTTTGTTACAGGAAACTTCGGTACTGGATTGGTCACAGGGCAGCCCAGTACTGGTTTCAGGACAGTCATAGTGGACCCCAACACTGGTTTTGTGACAGGGCAGTTTGGCACCGGATTGATCACAGGGCAGCCCGGCATCTGCATTGGGACAGGAATGGTGGACCCCAACACTGGCTTTGTGACAGGGCAGTTTGGCTCCAGAATGCTCACAGGGCAGCCCAGCACTGGCGTTGGAATAGGTACAGTGGATCCCAAATCTAGGTCTGGGGTGTGTTTAGGGTAGACCAATATTGGTTTGGGCAAATGTAGTTCTTTACTAGTCCAAATGTTGGGCAAATGTAGTCCAATTGCATACATAGTTATTTTTATATAACTATAAAAATAAAAAAGTGATGCTATTTAATGGATATATCTGTTGTGCTCCCACTTTAGTCCTGACAGCCTCAGATGATGATCCAGCACTCCTGCAGAAAAAACTAGACCAGCTGTTAATGTCTGTGTACAATGCACCTTATGGAGACTCACCTCTATTCAGGAACCCTATTCCTGAACCCAAGCAAGCTGAGGTGGGAAAGAATCAGTCACAGAATACCTGTATGTTTTGTAGCACAGGACAAGTCATCTAGCAACAATATACAGTATTTTAGTCATGATAGCCACACAGTTCATTACCCCCTGCTTTTGTTTTCTGCACAATCTACATTCTACTTTCAAGCCACTTATGATAAAAAGTAGCTAAGCTAGAGCAAAGTTATTGTTTTAATCTAGTAAGTAGCTACACTAGATACAAAGTAAAAGTATCTGACTACACTGAAGCTATTTCACAGCCAAGAATTCTTTCGTCCATCTTGGCCAAGGTGAACTCCATCTCACAGCTGCCAAGAATGTGCAGTAATGCAGTGACTGTGTGTCGAGCAGGCATGTTAGCCTATCAGATACCATTTCTGTAAACCATTGGTGTTCAACACCAATCAGAAACACTTAAAAATAGCCATCTTTGTAAAGAGAGAGAAATAATAGTATTTTTGTATCACTTAAGTGTTTTGCCATTCTACATCAATATTTGTATTAAAAAGTTAAATACTTTTAAAGCTAAACTGTGTTAGAAATCACTCCACTACTGAAAAAAAGTAGTTAAGTTAGTAGTGTCACTCATTATAGTTACTCCCCAACACTGTCTCCATTTTCCTTTGGTGTTAGTGTTGTTTGTATGCTTTCTGTTACTCTCTGTACAAACGATTCTCAGGTAAGCTCAGTACCAGACTCAGCAGAAGGTAACATAGAGTTGGCCTCAGCACAAGGTCGCACAGCACCAACCTCAGCACAGGGCAGCTCGGCATCGGCTTCGTGACAGAAACAGTGCAATACAACACTGGCTCTGTGACAGGGCAGTTTGGCACCGGATTGCTCACAAGGAAGCCCAGCACCAGGGTTAGAACAGACATACTAGACCCCAATACTGCCTTTGTGACAGGGCTGTTTTGCACTAGATTGCTAAAAAGGGCAGCCCAACACCAGCACTGGAATAGGTACAGTGAATCCCAACACTAAGTCTAGGGTTAGTACTATAAAAATGAAAGAAGTGACAAAATGGTATGTATGTGTGTTGCTACTTTAGTTCTAGTTCTGGCTTCCTTAGATGATGATCCAGCACTTCTGCTGAAAAAGCTGGACCAGCTGTTAATATCCATGTACAATACATCTTATGGAGTCAGAGGTGGGAAACAATATATACACACAGACAATTTAGCCTACTTTGTTCCACGACATTTATGGAGGTTGCATTTAGAATGGCAACCTACAGTTGTAAAAAAGCTAAAGCTGAATAGATGTTGCGTTATATTTTTATTATCACTGCACTCATTGCATGTACTCTCATCTCATATCTATACTGTCCATTTAATGAACAAACTCAACATGTGTTGGCAGGATGTAATACACTGGTAATCAGAAGGGGAGACTGTAGTGTTGTTCAGAATAGATTAATGTATTGTTCTTGACTTAAAGGCAAAAATAAAAAAGGGGTGCAGCAGAGGGTAACTGATAGAACAGCTGATATACCAGTCTTTCCCTTAAAGAATCAGCATAATATCAAGATCAGATTTCATGATATATGTCCCTTTGTTACCTTTTTGTCAAGTCATTTAACATAATGCTATCTAGCTTTCTGTTGTCTTTGTGAAAGCTGACTGATGCAATGGCACATTTATCTCTTTGTTTCCACCTCCAGCCAGAAAGAATATCTCAGAGGTGGAAAGCAGAGAGAAGAGAAAAAGAAAGGCCGGAAATCTCCATGCACCCAGCAAGGGAGATTTGTTAAGACTTACTGATCTAAGGCTTAATCTCATTAATATCATCTGTGTGTGCTTTTAAAGAGTAGTATTGGATATTAGATTTGATCATTTATGGTTTAAGTAATATACAGTATGTGTAATTTGAAGAATTTTATATGTAATCTATTAACTGAAGTGTAAATGAAATAATTGTTTAGAACCTCCAGCCACATGCTGTAAAATTATATGGGTGTTTTGCTCCAGTAAAGAAACTCTGACAAGCATGAACTTTCAATTTTCATTTCATTTCATTAAAATTTGGTCACTTCAGACAAAAGAATTAAGTAGACACTGTACTGTAGTTCCAGAACATTTAAATAAAATAACCTTAACATTCTTTGTAGTTGACGCTACAAAGGATCTACAAAGAATTATGCAATGAGCATGTGTTTGCTGGTTTGTTGCATTTCTATAGACATAAACATGTTCTTTTAGATGCAGTAAAGAGTCCATCACAAAACTTCACTTACCAGTGAAAAACAATGTCGTATTTGGCAGAGCAAAAATTATTCTCTAATTTGATCAACCTTGCTGTAACAACAAATTATTATTATTATTATTAGTAGTAGTAGTAGTAGTAGTAGTAGTATATGTGGCACTGATTTGGGATGTCTACATATGACAGAATCAGCTCTGTACAAATACACTGTTCATTTAAAACTGGTAACCTTTTTGGCAACATGGACCAGTTGCATTTTGGACAATTTTCCCAAAAAATAAAACACCTTATGGACTTTGATGGTCAATAAAAATGTATTTTCTTGGAAAATCATTTTTGTTCTTTCTTCCGGCCCAGCACAAAATGATCCATGACCCAGAACTGGTCTATGGTTGGAGACCCCCGACTTAAAGCGATATAAGATGTAAGACTATATAGAAATGGATTTCCATGTGTTATTGGGTTACTGCACTTAGATATGTTAAAGTGCCAGAAGCATGACATCCAGGTTTATTCTCCAGCTCTACATTTTGCCTGATCTAGAAAATAGACGCAGCACATACAGTAGCAATTTGTGTTTATTTCTAAGACTCACTTGTTAAGAGTACTGGTTTGTATAGAACAGCAACAAAGCTAAAACTCGTCTGTAATGAATTAATCTCCTTTTTTTTCCCACTGATGCATAATTTCAGACTGACCTCTCGAATTAACTTGATGTTTGCACTACTCTTTTTAACACAGTGTACTTGAGCTAAATGTCACGTTTGGAATCATGTCAAAAGTAATCCAGTAAATGTAAAAGTGAAAAAGTAATCGTCTGGTCAAGACTTAATATTAACTTAATTGTTTCTTCTTTACACACTATCTAGATTCAGAAACGATTCCCATGCTGATGTATTTATACCACCACAGGAGTGTGCTGTTTGCCACAACATCGGTACCAAAAAGATTAGAATATGATGCATTTCCTCGAAGATGTTTAAGCACTTTAAATTGTGACCACATCAACATTCCTAATAGTAGTAGTTCGCACACTGTTAACAAAAAGGTTAAAAGTTATCTGCATGTTTTTATTTAAGCTTTAAAAACAATTAAGCGTGTAAATTCACGCTAATTCTAGCTAGATTTGGTGTGAGAATTATGTAAATTATAGTTCAAGGATTTTTTTGCATGTACTCTTGGACGCAGTGGTCTAACTGGCACATCACGGTGTCCGAGTGTATTACAGGCAGCTGGCCACCGAACTGGAGAACCGCCTGCAGAAGACGGTGAACAAGCAAGAAGGCCGGGGTACGGGACCCGAGCGGCTACGAGGCAGCAGCCAAGATCCGGTCACCGTCCCGCTTTTAGGGCCTTGTATCACATGCAAATGTTGACTCCCCTGTCATCTCTTTCAGATTAGCGCTAAAGAAATGTGTTGTAACTAGTAAACAGATCATTTCTGGAAAGCGCCCTGAGTGCCTTGTCTCTTCTCTCGTATTACATGTCAGATCACCCTGTAAGGCGCCTCCACGCCAGACTCCCATCAGTGTGATCGTGGTTAAAAGTGACTCAGAGGCTCTTGCACGTCACAAACGTCAAGTTTTAATGAGTGATGGAGTCTAGGTTGTATTTCTGTGTGCAAACAGGGCCCGGTGCTGCCATTCTCAGACTGGATACATAAACATTTGTCTCTCTTTTTATATAGTGCATCGGTTCTGAAAAACAAGCCCTGCCCCAACCCGCGGCCGCAGTTAAAAAAATAGTGACATTTATATATTTTTTCACTAGAACACAAACAGGACACGTCATGTATCTGGAAAATACTACAAATGATATGAGGAGTGAATACCTCTTTTACACGGAGAGACCGCGCCTGTCAGTGTATAATGGCGTCTAAGTGCTGGTGAAAAGGAAGATACCTCACAGCTGCTTTTCCCTTCAAGTCTGATGAACACTGTTGGGGAAGCTATTTTAAAACGATGGCTTTTAAAGTTACGAGATACCTATGATTTAAAGTAACTGATTTACAACAATGTTTTTAATGTGATAGCTGAACTACGAGCTACAGAGAAACTACATCTCCACTATTTCATCCAGTAATTCTGTGCTGAGATACTGTTAAAGCAAAGCAAGTTAGTCGCTGGAAATGATACAGCGTTTTAAAAGCACTTACTGCTTGAATGTAGTTCATAGCGACGATAATTATGGTTAGCTGTATGTACACACCTATTTACAGTCACCACGTATTATATAATTTTTGTTTTAGCAGGACAAAGTGCGACATATTACAATGTATTTTGGATGAAGTATTTAAATGTATCACACGTATTTCCTATAAAGCAGAGTCTATCAAAAATGGCTAAAAATGACTGGTAATCCCTCTTCATCCTCAGTGTAAAATAACAGTAAAGACGAATCTTAAGAAGTGAGTTTATTAATCACAAACATCGGCTACTTCAAGAATTCACACAGGATTTGTACCAGCCCCAAAACCAAAGGGGACACCACATGAACTCAGTGAATAAAACCTGTTTCAAGTTCAAATCCTGAACATAACCATAAATCCCCAGAAAGTAAAAAGGAGAGAAAATGTGAATAAATCTCCGACTTACTCTCATAACTGAGGGCAAAACAATATAGAGCAAGAGTAAAAGGTTCTTTCAGCATTCAGTATTTGGTTAAGCTCTGTACTACAAATGAAAAATAAAATCTCTTTTCCTTCTTGCTGTCGCTCATACACTTTGCTGACACTTCAGTACCGGCCACTTAAACTTTACGTTTCCACCTCTCTTCTCGAAGAAACTTGTGTACGTCCACTTCTATTTCAAGTACTTATTTATCTTGTGAAAAAGAGATTTTCCTCTGAGTGTGTGACAGTTGGATTAATAACAGTGCTCCGTGTTTTCATGGAACATTACTTCACTCCATACTTAGGCACTAATACATAATAAAACCTCTATTTCTATCCAATGACAAAAAATGCACAACAAAACCAAAAATATATTTACAAAAAAAAGGGTCAGATATGTACTGAATATCAGAATAACCTACTAGCTGTTTAGGAGTCAGTGAACACAGCATGCCATTATTCCTCTCAAACACCGGTCGCTCTGCAAATCACTGTGACTTCAAACTATGATAAATTGCTTGGTGAAAATGTTTTGTTGAAGAGTAATGCATCCAATTGTCACAATTCAAATATACACTATTAAAATTGTATTTATTTTTTACTATAGGACCACACTGGAAGGCACTTAAGAGGAATGATTTACGTTTTTTTAGAATAAGCTTTAAAATACAAACAATCCAAGTTTCTTTCATTACACACTATGGTGAGCTATGATTGTACTTAAATGCTATTTCGTACTCGGTTTGTACTGTTGGATCACTATAAAGAAAAGTTTTAACACAATAAATTACATTGTGTTTTAGAAAGGTGATATACCACTGTCTACAAGGCAGATCCTCTCCATACCATGACCAGGGTTTAGGTTTGTCCACTTTACACCATGGAAAGAGCGTCATATTTGCCTCTTTCTGAATGATTACAGCGATTTCTGTTTTCTGATTGCGGCTTATGTTAAGGATGGATAACAACAGATCTATGTACAACCAGCACAACGTTTTGATCGCCAACATAAAAAACCCTGTTTTATTAAAAATACTGACAAGTCTTCACTTGAAAAAAAACAAAAAACAAAACAGAAGACAGTAGAAACAGAACACAGACATTATATTCACTATATACAACATGATCAACAACCATTAAAGGACACTTAAATCAAGGATAGACAGCACAGGCTGGTTTGTGTTTTCCAGCTCGGTTGCTGGTGATTTTGAAAAGATCCTTATTGTCTAAGACTATCTACAAATATGGAATCTTATTCTAGCACTACATATACGTAGATCCCAGCGGTAAACTAAGAAGGCGAGACCTCTCAAATTTGTAGAGCTGGATACGCTACTGAAAGTGAAATTAATCTAAAAAACTGAAAAACCCATCATATTACTAAAAAGCGTCCTATTACTAGATAGGACTTTTCTGGGCTGACTTGATTAAAAAAATAACTACCAAGTGGTAAAACGGTTAATGTTTAACACTTAATTGGTCTAAAAAAACTGTACTGGCTTCAGTGTTAGTCACTTACAAATATTTTTAAAAAAGTAAATCCTTTTCTATAGGCATTTCATAATATATTCCATCAAAAATATCTTGACACGTTCAGCTGGTACAAAACAAAAAAGTTCTAAAAGCGAAAAGCGGTTTAAAGCAAACAAGTTTACAGTAGAAACATGATTTTATCCCTCACCTCGTGAGTTACCAAAAAGAAAGTAAATATTTTTTATACGGCGGGATATGGGATCAGAAACTTTAGTAAGACAGGAAGCTTCCAGAGTCTTGTAATGGAGATCAACGCAGGAGTCTGGGATGAATTGTCACCTTTGGCAAATACGGAGGGTGCTCGTCTCATATGTGCCACGAAAGAAGGCACGACCTGCGGCAGCTAAGAGACGCTCCTGTCGTAGGGACGTGCCGATGGAGGGGGCAGTTGTGTGTGTGGGTGTGAGTGTGTCAGTGAGGTACTGCGCTCACGACTCTGGCGCCGACTCAAATGACAAACGAGGATTTGTGCCGGAAATCCCCCTGAAAGAGAGAACGGGTCAGAGTGAGTGAACGGGGAAAAGAAAGAATTCCAAACGAGGAATGGAATTCTTATCAACAGACTTTGCTTGGGCCAGCACGGTCGTTTCTCACCTCTTCTTCCGTTCGGACGTAATCCACGCCATCTCCCTTCGCTGGAGCTTTGAAGCTATGGGAGAAAATACAGACATTGTTTATGTTTGCAGCATTTACCAGACTTTTCAAAATTACAAGGACAGTTTGCCTAGAGCAACTTGGGATTAGGTGTGAGAGACAAGTATCCTGTCACATCCAGCCCAACTCACTGCTAGGGGTGTAAATCACAGGTTTTTACATCGACTGGACAACAATTTGTGCTGGTATCAAAAGTCTGCTACCATACGATTTCATTCAATTCAGCACCCAACGAAATCTCCCACTTGAAGAAATTTGTGCTCCAAAACTGCCTCTCTCCCTCCAGTCACTTACTTGCTTCCTGTCTGCTTCTGGGTAGCAAAGTATCCTCGTCTGTAGGCACAGCAGATGCCCACCGTTATACACAAGAGCACCACCACCACCACCAGCACGCCCAGGATGATGCCGGCAACATTGATGTCATCTGGAAGGGTGGAAAGAGGGAAGGTGTTATAAAGGGCAGAACGAATGAGCAGTAACGCTGGTGCACACGACGAGACATTTCTTACGAGGCAAACTTACAGACTTCCATCATCTGTGGGCTGCACACAGACACTCCGGCCTCGTTCTTGGCTCTGCAGTAGTATTCGCCTGCATCTTCTTTCCTCACAACACTGAATTTCTGCAGAAAGTAACGTACAACAACAGTCTTAGCATCTTGTTAAATGTCGAAACTATTTAGGAAAAAACTGAATAAAATATTGGTGATTGAGGCCCAACAATGCAACTTGATTGGATTCTCACTACAAATAAACCAACCACTACATGGCCCGAGATCGCCTCCTCTACATCTTTGTATTTTCAAATTCAACTGCTTTGGCCAAACAATCTGGACATGGGGTGAAAAGGGTTCTAGAGCCTACAACAAACACTTAAAAGGCTCAGTCGTCAGCTAACAGAGACAAAACGAGTTTTAGTGAAAATGGAGGATTCGGAGGAAAGAGGGATTCGAGGGCCGAATTTGGAGGGCACGGTGAAGGTTGAGTGGCCGGAGTTGGCCGCAAAGTGCGAATGGCAGGAGCGTGGTGCTCTGGAATGTGCGAGTGAGGACAGCAGATTCCCCTCATGGCTCAGGCCGTCACACATCAACTGACTCCCTAAAATATCCCTCCTCCTAACTCGGCGCCAGGCTCACCAGCGTTCCGGTCGCCCCGTTCAGCGCGTAGGACGAGTTGAAGAACTTGGGGCTGCTTTTAGGGTCGACGGGGATCTCTTCGTTATTGCGGAACCACAGGTACTGGGACTTGGGGAAGCCCTCGTTCTCCACGCACGACAGTTCTGCCGACTTCCCCACCGGGACCGACTTCGGCACAGAGCATGTGGGCACCACCGGCTTCACTGCGACACAAAATTTAAAAAAACAAAACAACGCAACCTGATGAGAATGGCAAAGACGTCAATGCATCATTGAAGGCATGTGAACCGCACAGCCGTGCTACTATTTCCCATTTTAGCCAACTGATTAAACACAGATGCAGTTTCAAATTTTTCCCCATATAGCCGCAGCCACACCCTGGGCCCTGAGTCAGGCAAGAAAACATCCTCACAGGCGTGCCAAGGGCGTGCAGGACAACACGATCAGGATCAGCTTCCAGCAAATATTAAAATCACAGTTTCTAAGAAAGCAAACGGTTTTGCTGAGTGACAGTAGGGTGATCCAGGAGAGGGTGTGAGTATTTATTAGTATATGGAGTCAATATCTCAAGGTGAGTACTGAGCATACGACAGATAAAAAATAAGGTGAACAGCCAAATAATTGCAATAAGGCTCAACTTTAATTATTATGCCCCATGATCAAATAAAATTTCTACTTCAAACTTTTTAGGACAGGTGAAATTCTCCTGTTATCTCCTCATCTCACTCTGAATCGCTCTTTTCCACTGCTGTGAATGGTCTTTGCTGCTGTATTATTTTTTCTGATGTTACTGTTGCTCTGTCATTGTTCTTAGTTTGTTACTGAACATCTGCTCTTTGCTAATTTACACTGACATTTGTGGCGTTTAGCAAACACTCCTATCCAGAGCGACTCCCATTTCCCCATTACAGGCACAGTGTCCCTGGAGCAACTTGGGCTTAAGGGTCTTGGTCAGTGACGCAGTGGCGGTGTTGCCAGAGGTAGCATTTAAACCCACAACCTTGTGTTCCAGAAGCGAGCGTCTTAACCACTAGGGCACCACCAGTAATTAATATTATTATTGTCATTAATACAATGTAAAATCTCATTCATATTCTGATAATCTTCCCAATTTTGCCCCTCACCTCTTATGATGAGGTCTATCTGAACCTCGGCAAATGTTCTGTGGTCGCTGGGGGCAGTGACCTCACAGCGGTACTGCGCAGTGTCTGATCTTGTAGCGTTGACAATGACCAGAGTTGCCGGCTCCCGAATCTTTGCTCTGTTCTTCAGGTCGCCTGAAAGGGTAAAAAATGGATAAGATAAAGGAACAAATAAATTGCTAATGTAGCTGCCCAAAAGTGTAAACACACGCCACCCACTACCCAGTGCTTTATGAGGATTACCTGTTATCTCTTTTTGGAAATAGACGTAATTGGGGTTGCCGTCCGTAATCTTCTTCCATTCTATCCTGGGACTGCTTGTGGAGATAGATTCGATGACGCAAGACAACTCAACCGCTGCAGCAAGGGAGAAAAGGAGTGTGAAGGACAAAGTTAAGAATTGATTTGCCTTTTATGATCTACATCCAATAAAAATGAATTGATGAAGTCATCTTTCTTGCTTACAGTCAAACTCATTGGCCCATGGTTTGCTATTTGTGGTTTTCAGCGTCACCGCCAAGATACGGTCATAGCCTGCAATAAAAAAGAGAAAAGTTTAGAACAAACACGACCGAATGGCCATCTTAATACTGCATTTGTAGTGATATCATTTCGTAGTGATATCATTGCTACCAAATAACCGTATTAGGAGAGATTCCAGAAACTCAATTAACACCGAGCCCCAGTTCCCAGAGCCGACGCCCCGCCCGCTGGCATTCTTTACAACCCTGCTTCCAGCTATCAGATCTATTACAAGCCATTTTTAGTTGAGCTCCGACCAACACTGTTGTTGACGTGAAAAGTGCCCCCACGGACTGATTGTCCAAATGCGTGCACCAATAGGTCATCTTTTCATTCCGACCCTGTGAACTCCGTTAGACCCCCGTCACCATTAACAGTACGACATGTTTTTCCTTTTGAGTTTGGGACCTCTGTATGGTCCAGCTATGTTCCAGTACAGCTTTCTGGAACGGTCTTTTCTGTAGCTATGGAACTGTCATTATCAGCATTTTGCATGCGTGGCTAAACGGACAAAGCAGGAAAAGCTGAACAATGGGGCCAAATCCTGCCTGGCCTCATCTTAAACCGTTAAAACAGGGCTGGGCAACTGATGAAAAATTAATCGAAGCTGACAGTTAATAACCATAATTTGACCTATGACAAATATTTTAAAAATTAGATTTTATTAATATGTTTTACAAAGAATTCTATTAATACTTTCCCAAGTGAGCATTTATGTGCTCCCCGCTAAAAATCATACTGCACGTGTTATCACTTGTGGGTTTTCCTCAAATATTTTAAAATCTCACCAAAACGCACTCTTTCATTAGGAAAAAAAAATCAATTTTTTCCCCAAATTAATCGCAATATAGATTTGGGGTCAAACCCCCACCCGCCCTAGTTCATAGAGTCCTCACCATGACAGGGATCACGAGTTTCAGTAAGGGGAGCTGCAGCACCAAATGCCTCTTAACTTCCCGCTCTCATTTCCTCGTAACAATCTCGAGGGAGCAAGCCACGAGCGCTGGCCGTGTCAACCCTGTTCATCTCAACTCCCCAGCCGCCGTCCGCCATAAAATGCTTATGTGCGTGGTCCATTAAAAAGAGAGGAGCACGTTTAAAACATTTTAGCGGAGAAGGTCCTTGGCGGCCGGCCTGCCAGGGAGAGTTAGTCGTAGTTGAAGCTAATGGAGAAGCAGAACACTAGGGCTGGGTTTAAATGGACCACTCCCTAAGCAGTGCTGTCTTGTGTCCTCCATCACACTCGCAGCATGTTGGTTAAGGAAACGTCATTTTAAATCGAAAACGGCAAGCGTGTATTGTTTGTGGTTCCACGTAAATAGCAGGGCCAACATTTCCTTTCACAGTATACTACATGGATATCTAGCTCCAAAAATCGACATTTCCGAGGGGGAGAATCATGCACCACAAGCAGCCTCAGATAACTGACTGGGCACGTTCATTTCTTATTTTCCATCTTATACACTTTATCTTAACGTTTTTGGTGTCCACTAGTTCAGTGTGTTAAAATGCAAAGACAATAAAGTTGAAGTTCAGTTCTGAGTTATGTTGTTTTGGCTGAATTATTGATGTAATGTGATTGATTAAGACCCCCCCAGATCGTACACAGCAACTTGCATTTCAGCTCTGTCTCCAATATGTGTAGTATCGCAATATATCGTGATATAATCATCTCGTGACCCATGTGAAAGTGAGTGATTATTTGTCACTGTGAACACAGCATACAATGACAACAAAATGTGACCTCTGCATTTGACCCATCCGTGAAGGAGTAGTGGGCAGCTAACAAGTGCCCGGGGAGCGGTGCTTGGGGACGGTACCTTGCTCATGAGTACCTCAGTGGTAACTTTACCGGCCCTGGATTCGAACCTGCAACCTTCTGATCACGGGGCGAACACCCTACCGTTACACCACCATTGTATCGTGATACGTATCGTATCGTCAGGTCCTTGCCAATACCCACCCCAAATCAATAGGTGCACGGCAATGATGAATAATTTTCTCTTCACTGGACCCTTATCCACATTCAGAACCTCTAATCAATGTAATCTGGCCTACGACAATTAGTTCAATTATTTTTTCAGTTTTCTTAATACCCCCTTTACAGTAAGACTCCCCTTATAAAGGGTTATACATGATTGTTGTTAATTATCGTTTTTGTTCTAGACCTCAACTGGATATAAATAAAAACAACATTATTAAAAAAAAAAAAAAGACAAAATTTTCATTCTGGGCTTGTCGATCATTCAAGCGGTATATCACTGAATACTGACGTATCATTACACACCCCTAGCAACTCTTCCCACAGCTCGGAATCATACCCAGGGTAAACGACGACGGCATCAGTAGCGATTCAGGGAATTACGCGCCGAGACACGACCTTGTACTTCCTGTGCATGACCTCTTGTTTCAAGCAATCCAAGGTTCACTACAGAGGCAGTACGGCGCTGTTTGAGACTCTTGTGTTTACGGATGCTTTCACCAACATCTGCTTCCTGTAACCTTTAATAAAATGACATTTCCCGTTTTGAAGAAGCTCTAAGTTGCTACGGGGCAACGGCTTGTGCCTCTTACTCGCCCGCCTCCTGCTGACCATCTGCCAGGAATCTGCAGCACGCAGCGCAAGGTGATTTCACTCTCCGTAAATACGTGACCGAGCGCAAAAAGTTTGAGAAACAGGGCTTTGTTTTTTTTTTTAAAAAGGTATTTAATCAGGACACTGAAATATTCATGCCCCCCACTGATCGCTAAGGATAATTTCTTTGAATCTTTGATGAGCTTATTTTAGGCCGAGACACTCGAGATTTCAGCCCGGCACAAAGGATGAGAAAGTAGCAGAAGTAAATATCGGACAAAATAAAAAACGAGATCGGAGAAGTGACACAAAACAGATAACAGGGATACAGGGTTAGGGGTTTTCTGGTAGGTAAGTGGTGGAAATTTTCTGCTAAGCTGCTATTATATTGATTTAATGGACAATTATTTGATGTCTATCGATAGTACAAATGTATATGAATATAAAACAAAATCATATGCTGATTTAGCACAGTCACTTTATATTCATATCAAATCACAAGAAGCAACTAAAACATAATTTGACATTTTTATTCCTGAGCTCAACCTGACATTAAAATGAAAAACTAAAAATAGACCAATATACCATGATTTATAATCAATGTTTTCATTTCTGATTGATGTATTGATGTATCAATGTAGACCGACGTATCGTTACATTCCTAGTTTCCAGTAAACAACAGAATAACTCTTCTAATCGAGCACATTTGGAAAGACGTGGCATTTCCATGGTAGCATCCCTTCTGTGATCACACATCTTCGTCCTTTCTGTCAGTTTTAGGGCAAAGCTGGTGCAGAAGTAAAGATGACACATTAGGTTAGAAGGCTGTGAAGGTCGTCCCAGAAACACAAGGCCTCCACAAATGTGTGAAAACGAGTCACATTGCATCTTGGACCAGAGATTAAGGAGGAAGCCAGGACCACACAGATGCAAGAAAGCGGGTGAGTGGGTGAGTAGGTGGGGGAAATGTATTATATTCAAACTTGAAAGTTCATTAAAGGTTACAGTAGGATTGGCCTGAATTCTATGATTTGTAGGAGAGAGAGAGGAAGGATGCAGAGCATACTGACTGTGCACACAAAGGCAGACGCAAATACACACACACACATCCTCCAGGCAAATCCTCCAAACATCCTGTCCAGCACTTCTGTGTCGGCAGCTGGAGGATGACGGAGATATGACTGTGGTCAAATCTGACAAACGTTGGACTGGTGCAGGTGTCCATCATTTTCCTTCTTTGTCTACAACATCCTGTTCTCCGGTGGGGGGTGTAATGATACATCGATCTACACCGATGCACTGATTCAGTGATCAACCAGCCCACAGCATCGAACCACAATGAATTGAACTGTTGAATTGTTTCCTATATACGAACCAAACGACGACAACAAAATCTAGGTCTATGCTCACTCACTCAGTCGTCTTTTGATTGAGTTTTCACTTAAATGCCTGGTTGAGCTCAGGATTACAAATGTCAACTGATATGTTAGTTGCCTTTAGCGATTTGATATGGACTGAAATTATGCTGTTTAATCAGCATATGGTAAGGTAAATCGCATCATGGTAAAAACTGATTTAGGACAGGACGTGTGAGCGTGCACCTCTCCTCGCTATGCCAAGCGTAGGCCCGCAAGATCTGATGTCAGTCACGGGATAATTGAGCCCTCGAAGCAGGCAGGTGCTTCCTGACCCACATAGATAGAGGCATTAGTGTGGTGGCAAGACCTGACTCATATGTGACTGGTCCAGTCATCCATCGCCTCCTTCTCCTTGTCCGTCTACAACAGCGGTGTCCATTTCCGGTCCTGGCGGGTCGGTATCCTGAAGGTTTTCCATCATACTTGAGGTCTGAACAGTGACACCTTGTCTCAGGTAGAAGCTCATCAGAACTGACTCACCGGTCAAGATAGAAATCTCCCAGGACACCGACTCTCAAGGACCAAAACTGGACATCCTGCTCCTTGAGACTTTGCCCAGGCTGGCTCCCCTCTCCCCCAGAAGTAGGGAGGTCAGAACTGTCGCAGCCCTATACGGCAACCACCTTGCCGTACCACGCAAAAGCTAGATCTGACGCCAGTCACGGTATAATTGAGCCCTCAAAGCAGGCAGGTGCTTCCTGACCCACATAGTCCGACCTCCCTGCATCGGGAAGCACAGCTGGGTGGGAGATCAGACAATCTGCAATAAGTTTTAATCTCGCTCTCCTTCCTTTAGAGGCACGCACCGAGCTCCTTGGTTAATCTTAGGGTTGTGCCCTGATAAAACCCTGGCATTACAGAATAACATAATAGAGGGGGTGGGAAAGGGGAGGGTAGAACAGAAGAAGTGGGAAGGGTGGGAGGACAGAACGAGAGAGGAAAGAAAAGGAGAAGAGGTGAGGGAGAGATAAAGAATCATTGATACATTCTGCGCTCAGATAAAGCAGGGGAAAAATGGAACCTGCACACTCATATTCCAGGTTTTTTTATTGAATGCAAGAGGTGTGGCCCAGAAGTGACTGTTACTACACGCAGAGGACTGCAAAAAAGTCTTCCACCACATTTAACTGTCAATTTCAGGTCACACCACTTGCGCCCCAAAATGTTCTGAGTGTGTTTTCCTTTTTCCATTTTTTATTTGAATGTGAAACATGAAATCATGAATCAAGTTGTTATTCATTTTTATTTTGCTTTTGGAAAAAAAACTTTTGTGTTTTGGTTTTAATGTGAAAAATAAATGAACAAATGATACACAGATGAGAGAAAATTCACGTCATTTCTACATCACTAGACGAGTTAAAACAGCAGAGCTGGAATGCTCTAAAAACTACAGCATTGCACAACATTAAAAAATATCCAAACTACTCAAAACAGTTCAGCTCCCTTATCTGAGCAAAGAATCAAAACTTGGCTCGAAATAACCGAATGGGGAGGAAAAAATGACTGCGCCGAAGAACGGCTCAACTCCAGATCCATGAGGCCTTTTTGGCAGCTTCCACGGTGTTTAAACAGCACCACACCCAACTCTGACGCGAGACGTGTAATCAACAGCGCTCTGAGAGAGAAAAAGAGAGAACGGAATCATCGAGGTGGCTTCCGTCTCCACTCGGCTCGTCACGAAGCGCTTCGGCACATCGCGCCCGCTCGGCAACGCGTGAAGTGGATAATATTCCTTGTTATTTTTAAACCGCTGCATCGATTCCGTTCCGCCGGGCCGATGCCTGCACTCGAGATGACAAAGAGGCCACCCCGGGGCTTTTCATTACTCACCGCGGCCGGCATCGAATCGCTCGGCACGGAACGGGGGAAGCTCGCAGCTTTTTGGAGCTTGTCCCAGGCCTATCCCAGCCCCAAGAGCCCAGCCCACCCTAACGCTATAAAAAATAGGCTTTGAACAGTTTGCAATGTTGAAGAGGCCACAAATCTGCCTCCACTGACAGTTGAGGAACTCCTACATTATGCAGAGTCTCAACTGGGAGGCTCTTTTGTCGTCCCGAGCTTTCCATTTTGTGTTACTTTCAAGAAAGCGAGTAAGACCACGGTGAAAAACAGAGAATTTGCAGCACCTGAGGGATTAGAGATAACTAACTGATGGGTTAAGGAGTAAGGTGTGTAGAATATAAAATCGATGCAGGAGTTACATGACAAATGCACACACATTTTAGAAACTTTATGAGAGAAATGTCATTGTTTTTGTTGTTTTTTTTTTGGTGATCAATTACAATTTGTTCTAATTAGGTTAGCAATAATCGGCAATATGACCAATAAAAATTGATTATTTGAGAAGTTAAAATGTGTTAAAATTAGGGCCGTGCAAAAAGAATTACATCAATAAATCGCAATATTTCCTTTCACAATATACTATATAGATATCTAGCTCCAAAAATCGATATTTCCGAGGAGGAGAATCATGCACCACAAGCAGCCTCAGATAACTGGCTGGGCACTTTAATATCTTATTTACAATCTTATGCACTTTATCTTAACGTTTCTGGTGTCCACTAGTTCAGTGTGTTAAAATGCAAAGACAACAAGGTTAAAACTCAGTTCTGAGTTATGTTGTTTTGGCTGAATTATTAATGTAATGTGATTGATTAAGACCCCCCAGATCGAACACAGCAACTTGCATTTGTGTAGCTCTCTTTTTATATTTTCAGTGAACTGTAGAATATCCCGATATATCGCAATGTGTATCGTGACCCATGTATCGTGATAGGTATCGCATCGTGAGGTCCTTGCCAATACCCACCCCTAGTTAAAATGCTTTAAAATGTTTATATTGTATACCACGTCTTTATGTAAACAATATATTGTGCGTTCTTCATTCCCAATAAACAAAATGTAAAGACGAGTCTTCAACAGGAGTGACAATGATCATAACAGTTTGTCACAACCCTACTTCTAATGGAACTAAACTCTATGCAGAGACAGATTCTTCATGCAGGGGGGATTTGAAGCCAAGACTCTCAGTAAGACTCTAGTAATTGTCACAGTAGCGCAAGAATCCTTTCCAGGCCTTAAACAAATAATCTCCAGTCAGAAGACGCCACCTGTTGCGAGGCGAGAGTGGGGAAAGAAGCTCAGCCGCGCTCCCACGTTCTCCCTTTAGAAAACGCTGTTGACGACAAGAAAGTCTTGTGTAAGCTTTCGCATGTGCCGGGCTGGTTTTTACAGCTGCGGTCTGTAACGCCGACGCCTAATTTGGATCTGAAGCAACTTGGGCTGCTCCAAGCTTATAGATCTACATCATCACAAGAAGCAGTTCCTACACTAGGGCTGGACGATATGACCTCAAATCAATGTCACGATTAATCAAACTTTTTCCCAATTTTTTAACAACTAAATGATACTCAGTTAAATGAAGAGACCTCATATTTACCTATTAAAGCAGAGATATTTTTTACCTTATGACATTCATAAACATTTCTACCATCTGCTATACCCTGGATTTTTTTCAGCACATACCATGCATAATCTATGCACTTAGGCCTCGTTCACACGGACGTCTGAACCAGGCGTTTTTCTGGCGTTCATGGCGCCAGGTGAGCGCCGACTGAACGCCAACCATTTTACTGCTCACTGGAGCAAACCAAAGCGTCCATGCGGGCATTCAGCACCGGCGTTCTGCCGGCTGCACGTTCGGGTGGCGTCAAATAAACGTTGTATGCAACGTTTTCTTGGCGTCAAAATCCCGACGACGAGAGGAAAACGACGTTATTGTGAACGTCAGCGAAACGCCAATCGAACGCAGCTACAAAGCGCAGCAAAAATGCGTATGGCGTTCAGAGGCGATTGGCGTTCACAATGACCAATAATCACTCACTTAAATGTATAATTGTCACTGGCACTGATGACCAAAAGTCAATTCCTAACATGTTTTTTTTAACCTACTTGGCAAATAAATCTAATTCTGATATCTTTGGTATTTCAAAATAACTGAAGCAGACACACATATGTAGTCGCAGCCTGGATGTGAACACCAACTGGGGAATTGTATTTCTTTTTTATTTTTAATTAATATAATTTGATCAAGATTACGTCAGTGTCAGTTCAGAATTTATCGTCCAGCCCTATCCTGCACTATTTATACGCTCAGACAGGGAGGCTATACTGCAACAGGACGGAAAAATTCTCAAGAGGCTTGAAAGGTTCCATTCCCTCCCTCCTTTTTTTTCCTTCTTCTTCGGATGACAGTAATGACCTCCTGTCGGAGATCTTAAACTCCATCTGCTCGCCTCCACACTCGATGCAACAGACCTGGACGGATCTCCGGAGCCTGGTTAATGGAAGCACGGCGGAGTATAAAGCACCTTTGGGATCCGGGCAGGGGCTATAATCGTTTTACATGCTTGCTGGTTTTCGCTGGCACGACAAGACATAACGGAACCGTGGCTACGCAAACTCTTGATATGGTTCCAATAAATTCATAGCAATAAAACTTAAGAGCAACGAAATCAAATAGTCCTCTTTGCGTAGTCAACAGAGTAGACAGAGACCACAGAACCATGTTTGGTGAAAAGGTGGGGTGATGACATTCTCTTTCTATCCTAAAAATAGTCACATTCCATAAAAGATAAGGCCCTTCTGCACAAACCAAAATACCTCAGATATTCCTTCAGCTGCTGGGCAAAGGTTAATAGGCATCTCTTCGGAAGGTGACAGGCAAATTTAAATGCATCTTTCGTCCAAAATTCAGGAGGCACCGATCTTGATAACGGATATCGGTCCGATACTGACTCAAATAGATTGATTAGGGACCCATGATTCCATGAAATGACTTGTTTATAAAACCTGTACCATGTGTTATTCTCATTTGTTAAAGTTTTATTTAAGAATTTTAATACTTTAATTCCTGTTCATATCGGTTTCTGCATTAATAGGTTTTGACATGAACTGTAATTTTGTACTTGTATTTATGCTCGAATTTAAATCGTTACAATATCGATGTACAATTTCTTTCCCTTAATTACTACTCTAATATGCAACCCACCTGTTTAGTTGCTTATCTCCTTTCCTGATTAAATTTTTACTGTAAAGCACTTGGGATGCAGTTTTATGTGTGAAAGCTACAGAAGCACATCCTGAAAACCTTGATAACTATTTAATAATTAATAGAGTATAGTTTTATATATTTAAAAGTCAATATCAGCCCAAACCAGACCCAAGTCTAAGTCTCTGTATCGCTATCAGGACTAAAAAAGTCGTTCCACTGTATCCCCAGCTGGTCCCAAGAGAAATGTGAATCCTGTGAGCACTGTTTCACAAGACCGGGGTTAATCAGCTGTCGACACGTGGCCTAACTCTCATTTGGACTAAATCGGGTGTCAGTTTTGCCACGAGGCGCCACGTCCTCCTCTCCCACCCTCCAGACCGCCGCGGTCTCCATCAGACGCCGAGCGTTCGAGAATTCCACCCGGGTCAAAAGCCGAGCCCGGTCTGAGCCGATCCGCACCGGGGCAGGGGTGTCACAAAACGCCCGGGAACATGTCACTACGTGTCAGCGTTTAGAGACTCCAAAAGGCCCGATCCACTTGCTCTTCGGTCAGCTGGAGCTCCCCCAGACGATGGGGGAGGGGGGCAAGCGTCGATTCGCACCTTACGTCCCCTACGACCTCACCATTCCACCGCCTGCCAACACAGCTTTCGGTTGAGGTCACTCCTTAACAGTCAGCTGCCAGAATAAGAGGAATGGTCCTTTCGATGGACGCGTGTAGCTAAATAATTAAGAGAGCAGGTAAATAAATCATTTAAAAAGAAAGTTAAACTTAAGATTGAGAAGAGTCTTGAAGAAGATATGCCCCTAGTATTGATCATAAATGGAAATATTGATCAGAAATTATTTATAATGATAATGCTCGATTTCTGGGGATAATTTTCTTGTATTGAGATTATTTTTGCTTTAACTTTATTTTAACATTTCACTACATCTTGTACTTGGGTAATTATCTAACAAATCTTTTAAAGTCTTGATTCACTCCAGACACTTGAAATGGCCCCGCCTCCGTTTTCCAAACAAAAAAGAGCCTCTTGTTTTGCGGTCACTCTGCTGCCACCTCCTCCCTCATGAATGCAGAACCTTTGCTTAGTGACACACTTTCAGACAGTTGGGAGTGTATGAATGCTAAATTAAGCAAGGCTCCTCCGTTTGATGCTCGTCCTCAATGAATGAAAGCATTCCAGATTTTGAACAATGGAAAAGCTGACCGTGCTCCAGCGCTCTGCCCACCGGGGACAACAGAGTGTCGGGACGAAGGAAAAAATCACCTAAGTGAATCTGGCCTGGTAAAGTAAGAGGAAGAGTCATTTTATTTTATTGAGCAACATGAAAATGAATAAAAACGATGCAGCTTCATATAAAGCAGATTTCAGTCCAATTTATTTGTTTGTTTCAGAGCAAGCCATTTGTTTATGTCCCGTCAATGTAGAACTTGCTGCGGGCAACTTGGTTATTTTATTTTTTCCCAGCCCCCCAACTGGAAAGATGTAAATGGAATCGGAGCGGATGCTGTTATGAAGAATCGACGCTTAGCACTAACAATCCATGACTGTATAAGAGCAGCAATCGAGTCGATATTGTGATTGAATTGCGTGTCAGAGCACGTTACGACGGCCAGTCGGGAGTTAGCCACCGGGTGGGGGTCGGAGAAGGGAGGAGGAGGGGTTTTAGAACAGGTTAGCGGTCGGCAAGCGGGGGCTATTTATAGCAAGGACGGAGACTGAGCAGCCCCACTAATTGGTTGCGTTTGCAGGTGAGCTCGGGCTGTACATCTCTTACCGCCGTGCCATTCGCAGACAGCTGGGAGCACTGACCATCCCCCTTAATAAGATCGAATTATGGCTCGTTTTCCAGCAGAGACAGATCGGCTTGTTAAAGAAGTCTAACAGACATCTATTTAGTCTAATCTTTGTGGGGGGAAAACACGTTCTTCTTGCTTAAAGATGCTGCGTCCCGTAAAGATGTTCCGTCTCCTCTTTTTGTTGTTGTTTTTAATCTGAGTAAAGAGCCGATGTATTCACCACAAAAGCCTGTCTCTGAAATCTCTAAATCTCGACTGCTCCCGTTGCCAGAATTAGCCGCTCGTCGTTCTCGGCACAGATGGCATCGGCCCTGCTCGCTGCAAATGCCTCGCATTCTCGTCCAAGCAGTCTGACCCCTTCCTTAATCCTAATTAGGAATGCAATTTGCACCACCGCCTTTTCCAAGCGATGTGGAAAATAAATGAGTGCGCCTCGTGAACGTGCGTTTCCTTTCGGTCGCCGGCCGCTGCACGTGACGGGACGAGGTTGAGTTTTTATGTGCGTGACCTCGTTTCCAGCGATGAATTGCGGCACGTAAACTCACACGAGGGGTTAATAGATCACTGGCATCATCGCTAAACAGCTCCGGGCAAAATGTTCTCAATCTGTTGCGATACTACCACAAGGGTGCTGGGTCAAATAAGCTGGCTTGAGGAAGTACGGGGAGCGATGTTGCCCATCTGATGACTCAAGAAATGAGGGAAGACGAGGGATGCATTGAATAATGTAAAAAAATATATATATATACATATATATATATATATATATATATATATATATATATATATATATATATACTATATATATATATATATATATATATATATATACACTAATAATATATATTAATTATATTTTTTATGCGAAGTAGTTTTCAGTAGCACAGTAAGAAAGTCTAAACTTTTGTCAAAATGCTTGTCCATTTACAAATACCTCAAACACATACATATGCAAACACACATTTATTAAGCATATGAACAAATTATCTAAAAAATAAATTAATTATTTAATTAATGGAAATGATTACATTAATGAAACTATATATACATATATATATATATATATATATATTTATTTATATTACATATTGTATATAATATAAAATTTTAGTAAATTTAATATATAATTAAAATATTTTATTATTTAATGAATTATAAAATAAACATTATTAATAAATGTATTTATTTTAATTTTATATATTAACTCAATATACTCATATAATGTATTACTTCTGTAATGCATTCAATATTTTGTCATTTTTTGTTTTCTTTGTATAGCCTGAAAAAAATTACTGCCATTTTTATGTACATTTTACATTTTTAATACTTTTTATCATAACTGACGCCTTAAAATGTAAGCACCATCCTTTAACTTAAAGCAAACCGTCTGATTACTTGAATAATCGTCAATATAATCAAGAGAATACCAACATAATCCTGCGTTTCCCTCGTTGAGGTATACAGTCGTATTTAATCTCTAGAATCAGCATTAAGCTGGTATGTCAGTGTTGAGTAAATCCACCATTATTGCTCACATACAGAGACAGACAGTCCTCCCACCATGATGGATTATCACTTCACCGTGGTTTTTCCCTCACTCAAGGTTTCACATCATTTCATACAATGCTGAAACGATTGCGTGGTTCTTGCTCATACACAACACACCGAGCTCAGCGCACAATCCTTCCTGGACCTCCTGGTAAACGTAGATGAATTATGTATATTAAAGCAGAAAAACATAGACCTAAAATCTGACCCCACCGGATCACTGCTCTACAATGGTTTTATCGTTAAATGACCGGTGGGTAATATTCTCTTTGACTTAACAGACTTAAAACCTCAGCACTGGCCAAAATCCACTATTCGTAGCATGGAGTCTGGAGCGAGCCGGTGAGGTAAAGCTCCATCTGACAACGCAATAATAGCCTCACGTGGTTGGTGGAGACTTGTTGATTTAGTGAGTGGGGGTGGGTGGGGGGTGTACAGATAATCCCTTCCACTTCCTGTTTAAAAGCGACGGCCCAGAATGCATCGCTGACAAGAGGTCCCAGAGAATTACACAATGAGAGTGATTTTTTCTCGTTAGGTCCCGGAAAAAAGTGTTCTCTTTCTCTGACCGTGTCTAGGGCTGGGCAATACGACCTCAAACCAATATCACGATTAATTAGCCTAAACGTCTTGCCTTGATAATGATTAATGAACGATTATATTTGTTTGGTTTTTGCTGACAAGGTTTGTACTGCAAATATGTTCAACTACTAAAGTCAGGATTTTCTTTTCTATCTTTGTCATTTTAAAATAATTATAGGAAACAGACACAGACGTAGTGTCAAACTGGACGGCTCAGAAGCCATGTGACAACACAAGGTAGTATGTTTTTAAGGGAGCAGTACATGTACACACAATAATCAAAATAACCAATGTGCGCATCATTGATTAGTCTGCATTAATTAGAGGTTCTGAATGACGGCTTCCACATATTTTTGAGTAAATGCTCAGCCCTATATCGTTATATTGCTTACATCAACGCAACATTGCGTCAAATATTAACATACTTTAAAAAAGATTTAATAACCAACACAGACAAGATTATGTCGTTTAGAGGCTCTGAATGTCTCATTAATTCCGATTAACTGCCCAGCCCTAACCGTGATATACATTTACATTTGGGGTGTGTTCCTTTCCTTGAAAAAGAAAACCACACTCTAAACACAGATCAAAACGGAAAGCTTTCAGCTCCACCTCCACAACAACACTGTGCTCTTGTCAGGCTAATAAGTGAGGCAGCAGCGGGAAGCTCATAAAGTCTCTATAGAAAGCTGAGCGCCGCTATTCAGTGTGTTCACTGAGATAGCATCGGGCCTGGGACAGCAGGGCCCACGGACAAAATCCCTTAGCGCTCATTGTCTTTTCCGTGGCAGCAGCCTTCCCCCCACCCCACCCCATCCACCCACCCACACACACCCTCTGCGGGCCCCGTTAACTGTCTTTTGTTTGCAAGTCTTAACAAAAGCTTGTGTACAGAAACGCGACGTAGCAGTTAGACCAGCTACAACAACAGGAAGATCATCGGTGCTGCTACTAGAGTGGAAGCGTCAAAATACTCCAGATGTGGCAGCCTGGTCGTAGATTCAAGAACTACATCCATTTAGCCCCCGAGGAAGACCCTTATCCCCAAGTTTCTCCATGGAGACAGATTCTATAATTAGGAAATGGGAGTCACTCTGGATAAGAACAGCTGATAAACACTGATAATCTAAATATCAGGTGTGTGACAACACACTGATCTACACTGATACATCGTCTCAGACATTATACATACAAAGCAGGGGGGTCTATTTTTATTAAAAGAGAAGACTGTTCGTCCTTTAAATGTCTGGTTGAGCTCAAGAATAACTGATAGTTATTTGTGTTGATTTTTGTGATTTGATATGAATGGAAGAGATGTATGTATGTATGTATGAATCTGCATTCATTATCCGAACCACTTAATCCCAACTGGGGTTCACCATTATATAATATCACTATAATATCACCATTGCATACCCCTGACTGGTGCCTTCCAGGGCTCTGCACGTCAATTTGTCGTCACATTTTAAATGCAAAAATACAATTGCTTGCTCATATTTGAAAGAGTAATAATTCTTTTTGAACAGTAATGATTTGCTGAATTGCTTCCTGTAGCTGAACCAAACAACAACATTAAAAAACAGGCTCATGCTTACGCGCTCAGCCCTCTTTTCATTTGCAAATGTCAGGAATGCAGGCCGAGTTCAACTGCGGCTCTATGGCAACCCAATAAAGTGAAGCAGCCGTATACGACAGGCTTTATTTCAGAAGCGGTGATGTATTAGTGAGAGGCTTTAAATCACCACGGCCGGCCCCATCAATCAGCTGTAATGGATCGCTGGTTATGCAATGGTTATTCTGAAAAGAGATAAAAAACTCAACCTCGTTTGAAACGTGCAGGTTATTAAAAAATGGATAGGTCATGGAAAAGGGCCAGACTACAGGTCTGAACAATAGGAGTGTAACGATACACCGATCTACACCTATACATCGATTCAATGATCAACGAGTCAATAGCATTAATTCAAAATGAAAACACTGACCAGGCATAACACATATCGTAACGCCACTTTATATTGAACTTTACAATTTGCAGAGCAGATAAAAAGCTGGTAGTGCTCAGGAATAAGAAGGTCAAATTATATTTTAGTTGCTTTATGTGATTTGACGTAAATGGAAGTGATCGTGTTAAATCAGATGATATTGTCTCATACTGATTGCTGGCTCCTGAAATGAAATGAGTCAAAAGCGTATCATGACAGACATCGAAATCGATACAGCATTGGGGTTAAACTTGTGATTTATATTCTACTAAACAAACAAACCCTCTCTTGTCTGGCAAGTTCTAATAATGTGTTTGTGAGAGAACGCTTTGACTTCAGTATGATGCAAGAGCCCTTACTGAGTCCTAGATGAGTCAAAGATGAGTCAAAAGCTGGTGGTAAATGCTGTGGCGACACAACGCGCAACAGGTGATTCAGTGTTTGGACAGACATTCTGGGTGAAAGGTCACTGACCAAAGAGAGTGACCCGTTTGGCCCCAACTTTCACCAAACAGGACGAGCCTTCGCTACAGGCCGAGATCAGCTTACATTGAACTGCTGTAACTTTTCCTATTACGGAGGTGTCAGCATTCCTGAATAAAACTGCCTTGTTCGATGAAATCAGTTGAATTCCAAATAAAAACAGATGTCGGAAATTTTCAAGAACGCTTGCCAAAACAAAGCTGTGAGGCATTTACTGTGTAATTGTGTAAATGGTCTGGAACTATAAAACAGGTGAGTCATATGTAGGGCTGGGCAATTCACAGAAAATTCATCAAAAATGATATTCCAAACCCAAAACTGATGTAATCTTGCATGTGACAGCTATTTCTATGGTTCTGTTAATACTTTATTAATATCATTAATTTATTGTAATTGAGGTGAAATGATCGATTAATCGAGATATTGATTTGAGGTCATATTGCCCAGCCCCACTTAGAACTGTAGCAACTCTTGATGTTACGGGAATATATTGGTAGTGTCCACTGGAATCTGTGGGATTCCGAATATAAACAGATGTCAGGAATGTTCAATTTTGTTGCTTGCCAAAGAAAGCAGCAAGGCGTTTGCTGTGTAATTGTGAAAATGTTCCGGAATGATAAAAACGTGAGTCATGCGTGCATTAAAAAAGAAGCGTCTCAAACAGACAGCAGAAGCCGAGTGAAAGGCCTTGGAAGTTGGAATGTGGCTGTAAAACAGGTGGAGGAGACGTGGGCGCACCATCTGAGGCCTGCAGCACCACCACGAGCCTCCCCACAGGAAGTCCTTCATCACCTGCTCGGGAGGAAAGCCCCCGTCATGTGGGGAAATGCCTTGCGCTCCCTGGCTCGGCTAAAACGCACAGACCCCCGACGCCATCCGCTTTGTGGCTCTCTAAAACAAATGCGGACATTCCAGTGGGCCGGGGGTGGGGGAGTTGGAGGAAGCAGGCTGGCGCTGGGATGCACCGTCAGCAGGAGACCGCACGAGCTCGCAGTGCCCATCAGACCAGGCGAGAAGGCCGGCTTTAGCACCAATAAAGGACCGTCTGTTAACCCATGTTCCATTAACGAAAGCTCTCTTAGCTCAGGTGCACTCAGGTACGGGCGATTTATCGAGCGTGAATTATATTTTTAATGCATCATTAAAAAATGAAGTACAGCTGCGTGATATGACCTCAAATCAATAGTAGATGTAGTCAAAGAGGGGACAGTGCGTGAACACACACTGAATAAAGTATTAATAGGATTTTAAAATAATAGAAATAACCGCCAATGGTCAAGATTACTTGGATTAGAGGTTCAGAATTTTGATTCATTAATTGATTAAATGCTCAAACCTACCGCCTACCTCCTGCTTGGCATCATGACAAACCAGAAGCAGTGGCACAAAATTTATGAAGTCACTTGAATTCTTGTACTTGCTATGGTTTATATATTTACAAAACATAGCTTGCAACAAGCAAGTGTTTTTAAAATGGCAAATCTACTCAAGTAGCAAGTACAATCAGCGTTTCCTGTGTTGATGTGTATTTTTTCTTTATGTCCATTCTACACCATCCAAATAATTACATATAAGAACAACATAAATGTATGACTTAAACCTGTATATTGACATTTAGGGTTAGGGTTGAATTTTAAGTCACGAGCCCTAGGAGCACGTTAGAAAGGCACCTTGCAGGGCTGCTGACACTCATTGATTAAAGCTTTCCAGCGGCACCTTTGAACATTTCACACCATGACACCAGGAGAACATTCCGGTGACATCAAACGCACTGCAAGTCTTTGATATTTCTTAAGTGATTTACAGAGACATTTCAAAATTGCATCTTGCATTGCATCCCTGTTATGATTTAGGTAAATCACAAAGCAAAATAAATAGACGGGCATGTTCTAGAAATCGCATGTATAGAAATGTATGAAAGGATGAAAATGTTTTAAAAAAGAGAAATGATTAAGACTGTTTGAGGTGGTTTCTGCAGATTATAGTTGATCTAGCTGTTAAAAGATGGGCTTGTGAGTTAATATTCAGCTCATGTTAGGAACGGGCTAACCACATGTGACGTAATAGAACAGTTCTTCTTAATGGAGACGCCCTGTTGAGGCCAAAACAGGGATTTTCTAAACATTCATTAGGGAAAAAATATTGTTGCAGTTGGATTACTGACAAGAAACATAATAGCCCTGGTCATACTCTATAAGGTGAGCATTTTAAGCCATGAGCGATGACCCTATGACTAAAGCATCAAAAAGTGTGAAGAAGAATAACACCAAGCAGAGAAGAAAAGAAGGTGCCACTCAGCAGTCACAATTATTTTTACATCTGAAAACGACAACAAATACATTGAGCTAACCATGCGTCCTTTGGGAGATTAAAGCCGAACACAATTATCCTTCCACATACAAAAATGCAATCTTTTTGACCTCTGTTTATCACAACCCTGAAACGCGACGCCACGTGCGCACCATTCAATACCGTGCCAGGTCTGAGAGTTTTTTTTGCCCGTAACTCAATCCAAAAACGCTGACGTTACTTCC
This sequence comes from Distichodus sexfasciatus, assembly GCA_032718565.1. Taxonomy (NCBI): domain Eukaryota; kingdom Metazoa; phylum Chordata; class Actinopteri; order Characiformes; family Distichodontidae; genus Distichodus; species Distichodus sexfasciatus. The sequence goes on from JAVGVS010000016.1 coordinate 495,139, forward strand.
TGATAGCGTATCTATTCCATTGTTAATTGTTGCAAACCCTGGGAGAATATAACGGCCTGACTGGAAAAGCAAGTTGGTAGTAACAGAGGGAGGAAACAAACCACTCTTAACTGGGCAGAATATCTTGGTCAACGACAAGCCCATTTCCGAGCATCTTGGTTCAATTTTGGACAGGAACTTTGAAGATACACACACAGCAATTATCCCCACCCTTGAAGAGTGGCCAGCTAAATGATGCTTCCCTGATGACGCATTTGTCCAAATGAGTTCGGCCCCCAAATTTTGGCCACGTAGAACTAGGACTGGATGATATGATCTCAAATCAATATCATGACTGCTTGATTTCAACTCTGTTAGGATTATTTTGTAATTTTTTATCTTTTCCCCTCACTGACAACGGACATCAAATGGATGTCCGGTTTGAGTCATTTCCAATTAACTGCCCAGCCCTACGTAGAACCAATTTGTGTGGGCTTGACTGATTTAACCTACATAAAGCAGAGCACCTTTCTCCCCCCACAGACACATCTGATGCCCGGCGCTGTGGCGAAGCTAGAAAATCGCGAGCTTGTCGTTTTCCCAGTGCGCAAAGAACCTCTGATGGGCGAGAACATTCTCCCCCCAACCATGCGCTATTGCCCACAGACATATGGGGCATGATCCTGAGCATTGGTGATACGAAACCAAGCTGCATGGTTGGCCAGTTCTGCCCAAACAAACCTCATCAGCGCTTAGAATTCGTCCTACATCGAGTCCAGTGCGGTTTAGGAAAGATCGTCTTGCATATAGAAAGAAAAGAAGAGTATCATTCTCAAACTGCAATAAAATTCCACATTTTTCTTTTGGGGCTTTGGGGGAAAAAAAGCTGTACCGACAGGAACCAGTGCCCGAGTGAACACTACTCTCTCAGAGATGTAGCTAAAAGGCATTGTTTGCATGTAGTCTCCCGTTCTTCTTTATTTCCTCTATAAATTATTTGTCAGCTCTATTCTGTCTGCGATGTTTTATGCTGTTAATATTTCAAAAGCCGCACATCTGTGTGTTCCCGCTATTGTAAAAGGTCCACAAAGCAACAAGGGCCAGAGCTCAAGAGTCGCCCTTCTTGAGCTCTGACACGGTTTGTGAATGCGCTGAAGGCTGACTCTCGCTTTTTCACCCTCTCACGATTCCTAACGACAAGAAAGTGGCAAGTCTTCCATTTGTGCTGCTTGACGAGACACTTCCAGAAGAGTGATCTTTTTTTTTTTCTCAAGCAGTTTCCAAAGGTTGTCGCCGTGGTTCAGAGGCGCCACTTCATGTGAAGTGACTTCGTGACTCCTCTGTTAAGACTAAAAATGGACCGAAATAAGCAGGAGTGTTGTGGGTTTTTCTCGGTCAGGAAAATGGCAAGCAAACAGGCAGAACACTTGCAGTTTGTCAGGTTTACATTACTTCAGGGAACGGCTGCTGTGACAAGTCATTTAAATCATTTAGTCGTATAAGTTTTATTACGATACGATATTATATTGATTCAATGGACAACAATACGATGTCTGCTGATATCACAATGTCTGCTATGACATGATTTCATATTGATTCGATTCAGGAGCCAGCAATCAATATGAGACAATATCATATGTTGATATAACACCATCATGTCCATTCATATCAAATCACAAGAAGCAACATTCGATGTAGATGATGTATCGTTATACCCTTAAACCAGAGGTAAGCAACTCCGGTCCTGGAGGTCCGGTGTCCTGGAGGTTTTCCATCCTACTGGATTTCTGAACATTCACACCTGGTCTCAGGTAGATAACCACCAGAAGAGGCTGATCAGGTAGGATGGAAAATCTCCAGGACACCGGACATCCATGACCGGAGTTGCCTACCCACTGCCCTAAACGATGCTGCTGAAAATTTAACTTTAACTTTTAAGTTAACTTTTAGGTGTATAAAGGACTTATGTAATGATAACAATTGATGGACTACTAGCCAAACCAAATTGACCGTAAGTAGGAGAGATTTTTACTTTTTACTGGTTTGCACTTGGGAACGCTAAATAGTACTCATCATTAAAGCCGTAAGACGAAAATTGTGCAGTAGATGCTATAAATACAAGAAATAACATTTTAAAGGACAACTGTGATAAAAGGCATATGTGAATATTAATATCTCTGTGGAAAAATTAATCCTCAGGATTCACTGTGTAATTACTGAAATAGTCTGCACATGGATCAATAGTAAAAATGTTTACAGTAAAATAACACCATAATCCATATCATAAAATGTAATACAACTATTACACGAATCATACGTGTTTCAGACCCATCTACACCCTTATCTCATCCATAATCCTCAGTATCATTAAATTCACTCTTATAAACATCATCTGACCATCTCCTCTTCTTCCTCACTGGAGCGTGCCTTGACCTCTCCCAGTCTGTCTCATGCATTATCTGTTTACACCGGCTGGTGAAGTTGCACATTATTCACAGCCATGGGAAGATGTTACAAGCACCAGTCTGGCACATAAGCGAATTTCAAAGCACATTAGAAGTCTCGGAGCCTTGTCAAATCTTCTTAGAGAAAGCCTGTGAGTCGTCTCCTATAGGAAACGCCACACACTATCCGTCTCGATATCGTAATCTTTTAAGGTTAACCTTGTAAGCTTAATTGTGTCCATTACGCAAACTCAATTAAGCTGTCGCCTGGGGATTCGTGGGAGGTAATATGGCTAACATTTACAGCAAGCAGATGCCAGTCAGACAGATATATGATGGCTGTTAATGCTGGAGTGTAATCGTGCTGATTGCTTCGAAGATTAAAAGAAGGATACTGTGATTTGTAATAGGGTAAGGGACACGCCTTAGAAGTAAAACTACACCCAATTTATTTTTCTGAAACTTTTCATTTTATTTTAGGTTTAAACAACTTAAGAACAATTTCTCTGAGTGGTTTTAGAACTTGTTACCTGAGTGATGCTCAGTGCTCTTAGTAGTTCACTAGGATAAGTTCAAAGAATACATTTCTCCATGAGGAGCCATAAAGTATAAACCCTTCTTTCAAGAAACACAAGCTTGTCTAATGCCTCAGGCTTGAGGTATATTCTTCACACTAGTTACAGGATAATTACAAAGGCTAAAATAAATCAACACGAATCACGATTTTCATTTCACACATCATCCTCAAGCAAATATTAAAATAAATCGTTAAATCAATTTATCTTCCAGCTCCAGTTTGTAGCATATGATTTCAGCTAGAGATAATTGCATACATTCACAGACAGGTAGACTGATGGAATGGAATTAACAAGGGTATTTTTGAGGAAAAGGCAAACAAAATCAGTCTGATAAAAATCTCAAATCCATCATTTGATATAATGCTCATAAAGCATTCAGTCAGAAACCACAAATATCTATTCATCAAAAACCACAAAAAGAAATTTGTGAAAATAGCCTCCTTGAGAAGTGTGACATGATCACACACGAGACAACCAATTTACATAAAGTGATTTAACAACACATAACAGCCAAATACTCATACTCGATAAGAGTCCTCAAAGAGACTTTGTTTCTGAAGTTTGATGAATTATTATTTATTGCACATTAACTGGAATGAGGGCCAAAACCACCATATATCCTACTTACTGTCAATAGAACTAGATATTGTGTATGCACACAGATTTCGGGGCCACCGGACAGCAAGCCTCCCACCAATGCCTGGCATCCCAACAAACATCTGAAGCACGCACTTACCCAATCCGCCCACCCGCTCCATTAGCGGCAGCGAGCGCGTACTGTTACAAACTCCAGCCATGTGTGAGACTGAATGAACCCTGTCTGCATCCTTACAGCAGGCTGAGTTAAAGAATGAAAATATTTCATCATGCTTCTACAGACCTGTCTGAAAGCAGAACTAGACACCTCTTCATTTCTCACTCATGAGCATTATCAGTTCTCTAGGGCTGCGTAATTCCTCCAACAACGAGAGTGAAAACCAACATTTAGAACGGACTAAATCTTGCTCAGTTCAGATTTATATTTGTTCATATACTGTAGAGGTTATAAAAGCTGTTACAACAGAGTTATGAAAACGACATGTAGGGAAATGTGCCCTGGTTTGTTCCTTGGCATTCTAAGATGGTGAACGTGAATTCATTATGGCAAAATTAAATTTCATTCATATCCAGTGAGCTTTTAGTTGCTTTTTGTGATTTGATTTGAAAGTGTTAAATCGGTATATGATGTGACATACCAATCACTGGCTCCTGAGTCGATTCAAATCAAAATCTTTTGATGTACATCAGTAACGTTCCCCCAGGATAACTGTATAAAATATTCGGCCATTAAGCGTGATGCTGATTGACGTTGACATTTTAGAGGATTCATAGGATTTTCGGAAAGTCGGAGCCCTTTACTGTCTAACATGGAGGCCATGGGTTTGGGAGTTTTATTTCATACTCTTCTTTAGCTGCTTGATGTGGAAGTGTCAAAAGAACAAAAAAGTTGCGGCTTTAACACCGACCAGCCAGATGGTCCCGCTACAATCTGTCAGTGCAATCTGAGGCGTCGGCCAAATCTGGTGCTAATGGTGGATTTCAACTTGGGGAGGAGTCACTGATGGCACTAAGGAGGAAAATAAGGTTCTCTAGTTGCTCTGTTTTTGTTGACCCTCCACCCGCTTATCTCTCAGCCAGGCAAAATGCCCAAAGGGAGAGTTGAGAAGTACTTTGAAGCCAATGGATATTTTAAAAAATACAAGGAATTCCACAAAGAAACCATGATGCCCTCAATAAAAATTACTCTTTCTGAAGAGCAAAAAAACTTGACGCCTCAGTGGAAAAGTCAGCTGTCAACTGGAGAAAAATGTAATTTGTGCAACATTTCTGAGAATCTTTCAAAGTATTTCTTAAGCACGCTCCAAATTTCGCAAGGTCATAATTTCATAGAGCGACTGTTCCAAACACAACAGAACCACAGATCTGCAGGTCCACAAATTTTCAGCCTAGTGTTATCTGCCCTTCAGAAGTCACTTCAGAATTCGTTTTGGGGGATTGAAGCGGCCGTTACGCAGTCAGTTTCCAGGCGAAACCCTTGTTTTACTGTCATTTCCTGTACTGGTGATAGACTTTGTAGGGGGACGTTGAGCACAAGGCACTGAAAATGCCAAATGCCTCTCCAGGGGAAGAAAACTGCGGCGGTGACGACACTGATCGCAGCTAGAAAAGGGGGTCTCTGTATAAATCACAGCAAAGGACGAAAAATAGAATATGCTGACTGTCCTCATTGCGGTAGGAAAGACTCTACGCCCTGACATTTTGTTTATTTTCTATTTCGAGACGCTGCCGTGTGTAATCTATTCGGCCTATTAGTACAATTTCAGATTGCGTCTCAGAACTGATTAGCTCAAAGCGAAGACCCCGGCAAGGGCAGCGGTTTGATTCCGGAGGCAGTCAGATGATCTGCCACAGAATCCTATTTTTAGAAACAATAATTGTCTTTGTGACTAGATGCTAAACAGGAGAGAATCCGTCTGGATTGCGCTGGTTATGAAATCGGTGGAGGACGCAAATCAAATGGGAAAAAAAAAACAACTCGAGAGAACTGCTTGGCCCCCGACACTAATTCGTCGTACCGTAGGCTGAGCTGCAATTTAAAAACACACACACACTATCTGACACCGGTCATATCGCTCTCTTCGATTAACGCCGGCGGCCACTGAGCTATCGACTGTGTGTTTTGGGTGAGCAGCTGCTGGGCAAACCACCCAGACTCGTACTCTCTGCGGGGGCATGTGACCAGATGAAGATTAACGGCGTGAAATCACCCAAACTTGGTCCTTAACAGGATGAATAATGATGTATTTAAAAAGATAGTGGCCGGATTTTATATAAACAAGGAAGGATCATGTCTTAATGCACTTGAAAAATACTGAGTTGGTTAATAAGACGGGGTGATCTCAATGGAGAGTTTGGCTGCAGTTTTGCTGTAATGAAAAATGATTACTGAAAATATGACTAGAACTAAAGTCTGGGCAATATATCGAGTGCCATGATATGTGATATTTTTAATGGATTGTTAAAATAAAACTATCGCGATATGTTCATTTTATAGTTTCCACCGAAGCCATTAGTGTATAAATTTAGCGGATTGAGGTGCAATATAAATACAGTCCTCAATATTACTCTCTTCTCCTGTTTAACATCTTTAAAGTACATTCAAGCAGTTACTTGAACACTTGTTTTTGCTATGATTTATTTTGTTCACAAATTATTTCCTAAGAAGAGCATGCTCATTCATTTTTATTTGATATTTTTTCCAACGATCCAGATAATTCCACATAAAACCTTCTTTCTGTGTAAAACTGTAAAAGAAAAACATTGCTGCATCTCATACATGAAGAGATTTTGGAGTCATATCGTCCAGCCCTACTATAGTTTGGGGCAGTTGGCAGCATAAAGGTTAGAGAGTTGGCCCCATGATCGGAGTTCAGGTCCCAGACTGGTAAAGGTACCAATAAGGTACTCCTGAGCAAGGTACCGTCACCAAGCACTGTCAAAAAAAAGGGGGCCACTACTACTTAACGGATAAGTCAAATGCAGAGGTCGCATTTACTGAAAATTGTTGTACTGTAAGCTACGTGGGTTTTATAGAAAGGAGAAAAAATGAATGGCAAAAGCTGTTTTTGTAAAGGCAGCAGAAGCCAATCCTGCTTGGAAGATGCTCTGGTATTTTCAGTGCAACCGTCAGATGCTATTTTGATCATTGTCCGTCTGTACACACCAAAATCTTGACATTTAGGAATGCACATGCCTGCCATTCCCATAGCATGAATGTGAAAGTTGTAAGCTTTCTCCTGCAGCATCTGTCACTGCTTACCAAGTGCAGCAAAAAAACTGAACAAAAATCCATAAAGCTTTACAAGAGAGCGGGGAACAATCACCACACATTTCATTTCTCTAATATGGATTTCCACTTGAAATCATTGAACGCATTGCCTGAAACAGTGTATTGTTCATTCGTTTGTTTTTAAACATTAAAACCACAAACCAAATTCCAAAATATGAGTTGTTTACAAAATTCATACTCTTCTGATTTCTCATTGTGTTTAAACAAAAAAAGGATGAATAATGTGCACTAAAATTTCATTTAGTTTTTTTATTTAACACAAGTGGCATGTAAAAGTCTGTAAATAAAACATGACTCAAATGAAGAAGATTAAATCCTCAGTTAAAAAAAGAGGAAATGGGAAAAAGGGATTGCTCGTTTCTGTTTTTCCATTTTTCATTTCAGCGAAGACATGAAATCAGGAAATGCCTCCTTGTTCGGTTTTTGCATTTTAGTTATAGAAATGAATATTGGAAAAAAACATGCTTTTTGTGTTTGAGGCTTTAATTAATAAAGCAAATGAATAAATAATACAGTGATTTGCTGATTTCCCTGCGGAACACATTCAATGAATGCTTTTTCGATCTGTGATAATCCGAGTTCGCTTCACTTATATGAGCCTCGCTGCTAGCTTTTATTGCTGCACAAAACGCAGAATAAAGCGTTTTTTCGATCCCCGTGCATATCTGTAGGCATTTCCATTTGCCGTGTGATCTAGTGTGGGAGCGCATTCCACATTTGTTCCCAAAGCTGAGTGTGCGTGGTGTGGTGAGCTGCCTCAGATATTTCTGTGACCTCCACGCGAACACCTTCCCCGGGCCACTTCAGCCCTTCAGGCACTCAGCTGTTTCTGGCCGTTACACTGCGCTCCTGTTGCTCAAAGACTCAGCATGTTTCATCACACGACGACTGTTGTGGTACCCATTTGGATTACTCTGGTGCCCCATGTCTGGGGCGTTCCTCTATTCCACAAGGGACGGAGGAATTTGCTTGTGCCTGTCGCGAGCGGAATAGAAAAATTGAGCTATGCATAGTAAGTCAGGGGTCAGCAATTAATCGTAAATTAAACCTAGACATTAGAAATATTATGAACAATATTTTTGAGGTCCTGCTCATGGGGTCAATGGTGGTTGTGCTGGTGGTAGAATGGAGATGGATTTAAACCTACAACCTCAACCTCTTGGCTCTAAATCACCACCAATCCCGATGCGGCCTTTTAACCCATCTACACAACTTTCTCCAAAACAACCTCAAACGAGTCTGGCAGACTGTGACACGAAGAGACAGCCCTCACGCATGTAGTCCATTAATCTTTGCTGCTTACCAAAGCATGAGTATCTTGTCCTTAACGTATTCCAGAAGGATAGCAAGCTTTTCACAAGCTCAGAGGGGCATTTGCTTCAGAACTCTGAGAGGGAGGAAGGGAGGGACACAGCTGACGTGCAACACCTCCAAAGTGCTTTCAGCACTTTCCTTTTTTTAACCACTCATCTCCTTTCTTATTAAATTATGAACCTCGCTAATACATAATTAGCCATCTCTGCTCACATTAGTGATTCAGTCAAATGCATTTCTGCCGCACCGAAGGCTGAGAGGTGAGGGAGCACTATACAACTGAGGGTGTTGTTTTTGTCTTAATCAATGTTCGCACAGTGTAGCAGCACTCGGGACAAAAATGGAAGTTTTCCACTTGTGCAGGTGTTTCTTCTAAAGCGATGGGGTGCGATCTCAATGTTTACACTGAGCTGCCTGAATCTGTTCCATTGTAAGCATGTTCCAGCTCCAGCAATGCCCTGAAAGTGCTAGAACTTGGCGTGGGGCGCCAGATGATTTCCAGAGTACTGTTGCTCTGTCTATATACACAACTTTCAAATACTAAAAGCAAGAACAGTGCTCAGAACCTTGATGCTTTAATCACTTAGTCAGCAGTGTTATTTGTCATGAACGGTCTCATGGAGACTTTGTTTGCATCACTATTGTACAAAGCACAATCAGCTGACCAAGGGCAGCATGATACTGGAAAACAACTTAACATTGTTAGTTTTTGCAAAACATATTTAAAAAAATTGGTTTTACCAAATGAATCATTCAAGAATGATCAGCATGCTTTTTGTAGGGGAAGAGCAATCTGTATCGAAAATAAAAAATATTAAAATAGCAAATAACATCTTTTTGTTTTTAAATATAAATGATGTTACCTCAGACAGACCTTTCCTGTAGATTAGTCACGGAAAATTAGAAGCAAGCAGATTTTCCTTTTGTATAGCATGACCTGTCTGGTTTATACTGGACATACCATATCCTTGGGATATGACTACTGCAAACATCACAATGATCGAACATAAAACACATTGTTCAAAATTGAGTCAGATGGGATTTTCACAAATTTGCCAAATATATTTTCCTTCCTACTACCAACCCACCCGCCCCCCCAAATTGTCCTGGGGCAAAACAAGAGCTGGAGACACAAGCCTTATAAGAAGCATCTTAAAGTTGCATGAAACCCCGTTTGAGGAAATCTCGTCCCTCAACTGTGGAGTGTGGCAGTTAAGAGAGGGGGCAGATGGGATATTAAGATGAAGGAAAGGCTTTGTTTCGACATTAGTATTTCATGACATCTTAAACAGAGACTGCTACACAGAGCATGTTTATCACATCTTTTTCCTAAGTTGCGGTATTCACTGCTGTGTGGTTTCAATATGGGAAAGACAATACAGAGAATATTACATCTGTGTGTTTTACATTCCTTTAAGTGTAAAGCAGGTAAAATAACAGACAGATTTACTGTAGGATCAGTCAGAAGGGATCCCTAATTACAGCCAGACCGTTTTAAGCCAATCCTCATGCTCCAGCGATCACAAGAAAACCGTGTTCCAGCCCACATACTTGCTGCTAGACTCAAATAAATATACATAAATTCATTTACATAACCTCTGAGAAATCTCACCTACCAAGGGTCTTATACAACCAAGCACATATTATTTAAATACATATTTAAGTGCTAGGGGTCGAAAACACGCTAATCACCACCATTTACCGTGATTAAAGGCAAGCTAAAAAAGTAGTCAAATTAAATGAAGTTAATCGAACAAAAACTATTTTACTCCCTGATCCACTTACATCAGGCGAAATCTTATCCGAATCCACGAATAAAGAAAAACTTTAAATTACAAGAAAGAAAAAATAATGTAAACAGTGAAAAGCATATTAAATCATCCTCCTTCGGTGTGTCATGCGACTTTCCGCCAGTGTGTAATTACCAGTTAGTTGAACCGAGCACGAATTTCTCATTTTTTAAAATCCCGTTATCATTTGGAAATATTGCACTGCGTGCTCTACGTGACATCGCCAACGAAGTTTGTACCAACTTTTACCTGCTTTCTCCGATTCTAAAACTTTTACACAATGCACACGGCTGATCGGGAAAATATATAACGATCAAAATGCTCAAACTTAACACACAAACACATAACTTAAACTATCTGAGATTTTCTAAAAATAAAAGAGTCCGATACCTGAGCACGCGATACGTATCATCACTATCACCATCATCATCATCATCATCATCTTCTACATCACGGGAATAAAGAGGGTTAGTGAGGATTTATTTTTTAGATGGAAAAGCCCGCTAGTCCGGGACATGCGTCCGGATAACGGAGCCGAGTCCAGTCAAACTAATCAAAATCACTCTCAAACAACGGCTAAAAACAAGACATAACTAAGCACTTCAGTTCCGTCCTTTTATTCACTTTTATCCACTCGCATCTTTCCTGAGTAAACTAACTGGGTAGCGTCATAGTTGACTTTAGTTGATTTTTATAAGGAGCCACATCTCTCAGACCACAGCGCAACTGGCTCACACACGACGGACTTTCTGCGTTAAAAATACCACAAAGCGCCTCAAACAAACTTTCGGTACAATTCCCCACTCGTTTGAACCAAAGAAACAGTTTTTCACACCGAGATTATTTACTCACATTGTGCGACGAGGAGAAGCAGAACGCAAGCCAGCCGTGTTATCGCCATCTTGGACTCGTAGCAGTGTGGAGTTTTTAGCCGTGCATGCGCACACTAACGGGCTTTAGGAGGCGCGAGCTCCAGGGCGCGTCCCCAATCGTGCGCTGGCGCACTACGCCCTGCGTCTTAACGGTCTCGTCAACCATTTTTGCATGCTACTTAGTACGCTAATGTGAGAGTCCTGGGGTGCGCTGTGAAGAGCGCGAGCGTGAGAGAGAGTCCGATTCGGCTATTGTGACGTTGCCATGGTTACGGGAATAGCCGATTTGAATATTCAAACAGCCACTTCTTCAAGGAGACGCTCTTAACCAGTTATGCACTTATTTTGAGATCAACCTGGATGTCTCTTAACCTTCTTAAAACATAATTTCCTTGATTTAATTGGTTGCATTTTATTTAAAAATACTTTAAGTATTCCACTGTTAATACGTTGCTATATATATAGTACCTGTATATAATAAATGCATTTGTTTGTATGGACAGGATTTTGCCATATTTTGTATAAATGCGTTTATTTGTTTTTTACTTGTTTCAGATACTTGGAATGGCTTGTTTTTATACAATTTAATGTTCATAAATGTTTGCCTAAATATTTTTAGTTAGAAATAATGACAAAATGTTTATTTAACTAATCCTAAGTCATAAATATTTAATAATGCATTGAATAATATACTTAATAAGCAAAACATACTTTTTAACACAGCTTCATTGCAAATAATTTACTAGAATTTCTGAAAAGTTAAAATATGTCAGCATCTACTGTAAAAAATCAAGATAGCCTTGCATTTAGTACAAAAAGTCAATGACCTAAGAGGATCCAAGAGACATGGGCACTAACGAAGAGCAGAGAAGGTCAGAGCATAATGGGGTCAGCTCATTTAAAGCTTAACAAAGAAACAATACTTTAAGTTGAATTCTGTATTGAATAGAAATCCAGTGAATCGACGGCAGGACAGGAGCATTGTGGTTTTAGTGCCACTCAAGAGACTTATGGAAAATTTTAAACGGGCAAGTAATCAGTGAATAGGAACAAAGAATAGGGAGCTCCAATAGTTTAGTCGTGATGTAAGGAAAGCATTAAAGAATCTTAAAAGAGAAAGAGATTTTGTGATTCACGATAATGTTAGTAAGAGACACTTTTAACAAACAAGAAATAATGAACAAATGTGGACCAAAACTTACCTAAAGCCACTGAAAATGCTGTATGTAAAAGATAAGATGTGAGCTAATTTTACTAGTATTCTTAAAAGTTACAGCAGAATTTAGATGCCACTATGACAAGACTGTATCAGTGGGGTAAGCACTATTTAAACTTGAAAGACTGAAATTGCTTAATTATTGCTTTTGCAGTTTAAATGGCAGTATAGTCTTTTTTCCTCATTACTTTGGAGAACTGGGAATGAAACAATAGTTTATATCATATTAAGGTGATGCTTTTTGAGTCAAGACTAAGCTAGACCATTTTCAAGACTTTTAAAAGTACTTCATGCATGAACGTACTATTTTGCAATATGTCATTATATCTTTAAATCCTGAGGCATTCAAATAACTCACACCTACACCTACTCTCGGTTGCAGAGTATGTTCTGTTATCCATTAATCTGTACAGTAGTCATAGGTCTCAATCTTCAAATATGTTTGTGGACTTATGTTTGCATATTATTAGATGTTTTGTTCATTATGCTCTTTAACTGATCTGACCAATGAAGGTACTGATGTTTTGTGACAGTATCACATGTGCTCCAGCCCCATTGAGCCAGAGATGACCTTTCTATTTAAGAGAAGGGAAAGGCATGTTTCGAATGCAAGGCATTCTTCACTGAATCAGAGAACCACAAATATGTGACAAGGCAGAATTTACAGCTGGCAAATAAGCTTTCTTCCGTTGTCCATGGGTGTGTCATTGTAGATGTTGTGCCGGATAATAAATTAACCATGATTATGTGAAAGTTGAATTGGTTAAAGCATGTACGAATTCAATCAAAAAGTGTGAAAATGCATTTATATGAGTCAATGTGTCATATGTTTTCTCATTTGCAAAAAAAAAAAAGACTTTCGTTGGCTTGTGTTGACACTAGAATGTTTTTAGCTTTCCATGAAACTTATCAGCCGCAAGGACACCCAAATGGAGAGTACTGCCAAGTAGGAGACGTATACATAGCGAGTGCCTGTTTTTCAGTCCCGGTGCAAAGGAGGACTCCCTGCCACTCAGAGTGGAGTTGATGTGCTGGAAACAGATGCCCAATGAGAGCGCTGATTGGCGAAGAGGTGAAGACAAGAATCAAGTGTGTGTATTTTTATCTCAGATGTTTCATCTTTTATATTTAGAGTGCATCAGTCAGGGCGACTCAAATCCACTGTCATTCTCGTCCGACTGAAAACGAGATGAAAATGACATTCATGAGACAACCTTAAGATAGAAAAAAAACTGGACGCTGGCAACGATCAAGCTTTTTAGAGATGTTTTCCTGTTCCTGCAAATATTCCCAGTTGAGTACATTCAAGCCTAAATAAGTAAGTAAAAGGGTTGGGGAGGAAAAGAGTTTTCCGGTAGGGGGTTATTCAGACCGAATAAATAGGGCAATCGCCCCCAAAGGAGGTGGTAATCACTTCTGATGATTGGGAAATCTGTAGCAGGTAATTCCTGGATGTGCTTATCGTATGTTTGTGACTCGTGGGGATGCTTGAGCACAATCTTGATTGTTTTATTGTTTTAAAATTGGAGCATATAACTCCATTACTGGAGGCTCCATGGTTTCTTTGCTTACCTACTTACTAAAGTATGCTGGAATTCCCAGTTAGGCAAAATATAAAATGCTCTTTGAGCCTCATTCAGCAAACTTTCCTATTTTCCAAAACACAGGGTGTCATCTTGGAATCAATAATGTCTTGTTTTCTTTGTTTAACTTAAATTTTTTTTAACCCAATTGGTTTAACCCAATTATTGAGCTTCACAGTGTCGTGTCCCTTTGTGACCCGAAAAAGAACAATTTATGTGTGGTACAATGGCACGGTTGGCATCAGTTCAGCTTTTCTCTTGTCCGCCCAAGTCTTTAAGAGGTATCATTACCACTTGGCACAAGCAGCAAACGGTGTTAGGTAAGGTGGTCAGGGTGATAGCGTCGGTTATGTGGTTAGACTTTTCAGGCTTAGTTTGGCACAAATCCATTCCCAACAACCTTTAGGCAGCAGGAGCTTAGTGGATAGTTGCCTGGCCATTTGAATTCTGCAGCGATGCTGCAGAAAAGTACAGCATGCAATCACATGTTCAGCCGAAACCCACTTTAAAGTCCTGTGGTCTAACCTTGTATAACCTCGCATGAATACTGCATTGGAGCCCTAATTAACTTGAAGCCCATTATTACTCATGTACCGCAGAAAAGCTCAAGGCGCATGACAAACACACTACCAGTCATGTTTTTTTTTCTTTTTTTAAAAACCCACAGTTGTCCTGTTAACAAAAGTGTGATGTGGGACCAGGGGATCAAATCACGTATTTCTGGGTCTGCACTGCACAGGGCTATTTGCAGAGCGTTCTTTAAAGAAATGCTGCACAAACTATCTTTTTTAATAATGAATCAATAGGAATGGCTTCATGGAATTTGTGCATTGTCACAACAGATGTTCTTGTAAATGTAAGGATAATTTTTTAAAAATTCTCTCATGGTCTTTATAAAGGTAATCGGCCCAAAATTTGGTTTCTCCGTTAAGGCCTTTTCTCTTAAAAGCTTGCAGGCCTCTTGGGGTTTCTTGTAAATTCTGCCAGACAGAAATCTGTGTGCTCTTTGTACTTTAACAAGCGTCCTGCCAGTCACAGGAGACATCACGTCTCTTGAGGATGCTGCTGCTGCTTTCCCCTGGCAGAAGTGTATGAATGTCATTTCCTTTGAATGGACAAACAAGCTTATTTAGTTGCTTCTTACTAAAGAGATTGTAATCGAGACTTTGATCAACATCAGTGTATGTAAATAGAGCAGTTTAAAGAAAATCTTGGGTGGTCACCACAGATTAACTCATTAAGCTATTTTGCTTAATGACTTTAATTTCAGAACAAATTTATTTGGAATTAATATTTGGAACATACTGTACATACATTTAGACATTCCTTTCTTCATGTCTTTCTTTATCCTTTGGAAGGAGCATGAATGAAAAAATACAGGATAATGTTTTAACAAAACAAACAGTTGTTATTTCAATGTGTGCACAAAATGTGGCATCATTTTGAACTGAAAGCCATAAAAGTTATCTTGTGTCTTAGAAGCAACACACTGTTGAGATGAAATCCTCCAGTAAAGCACGTGTGAGTGTGACCTTATATGTTCTGCACTTGTTTGAGTGGCTCATGGTGAGTAAGTAAATCAGAATGACACGTCTTTTTAGAGCCGCCAAAGACATGAGTGAGCCATAAGTGGTTGAAATGAATCAGTTCTCCTATAGTTTATGTGCTCAGTGTTGTTAGCATTGGAAAGGGTGGAAACTCACTCTGCTCTCTGTTTTGATCTATTTTTGAGAGCATCAGAGAGGACTCCCAACTACAATCAATGTCAAAATGTTTTTTTTCATAGGTCAAAGGCCTTTCACGGCAATCTTTTTGTATTGCACACTGATTCTGCCCCATGTAACAATATTTCTGTTTGAATCTTTTACTGTGTGCTGCTACGACAGTTACATTTCTGGCATAAATCAGACACTCTCATTTAGAGCAACTTGCATTTCCTAAATACATTTGCGGTCTCCCTGGAACAACATGGGGTCAAGGGTCCTGCTCAAGGGGTCGTGCTCTTAGCATTTATGATATGGGTATTAATCACTATTCATTGGGTTTTAATGGTGACCAAGACTTACAGCTTGATAAAGATACTCTGTTGTTTGTATTGATCACATAATACAGTTCATCAGCGTAAGACAGAGAAGGATAGTCTAAGGACATTTAATGAATCTATGCTCATTAGGGTTTATACAAAAAGATGCAGGGCTACATGATTAAGCACATAATAAATGATATAAAAAATAAACACAATATTTTAGAATACTCTTTAACCCTTTGAACTCTGGGCCATTTTTGAGCGTTTTTGCATTTATTGGGCTATAACATTTGAATTCCATAAGCTAGTCATTCATGCCTTATGTTGTTTTTTTCAGAAGACCCGGGGCTACTTATTTATGGAATTATTAGATGTGAAACTAACAAGTAAAATCTTGATATTATCATTTTTATAAGCAAATTCTAGTTTTCGCCTAGTGCAATTTTACTTTTTTCTTTTATTTCTACAAGACGATGTTTTTCAGTAGAGATTTAACTTTAGAAATGTGTGGGGTAAAGGTCCATAGCCATTGTTATGTATTTTTTTTCAATCTGGAACATTCTATGGCTTATTACAATATAAAACTATGTGCTTATTTCCAGACGGAATTTGAATTTGACCTTCCTTGGTATCATCTTTTGCACACACAATTACTCTGGAATAATTTATTGCATAAACACGGGACTTAGACGATCGTATAGGGTAAGTCTTCTCGATTTCATTGATATGTGTATCATGCATGTGTGTTACTCCTGTCGCGAGTTATGAGTCTGAGACTAAAGGATACAAAAATGAACGCGAAACGCGTCCATTGAGTTCAAAAGGTTAAGTCTATGCTAGACTAAAATGTTATAATGATTTCATCAGACAATATTATATACATTTAAGGCACTCCGGAGTGTGTTGTGTTTCCAAATTATAGGGAGAGTTTCCCTGGAGCAACTTTTGTTTATGGGTCTTGCTTAGGGGCCCAGCAGTGATTTTAGTTTCTCCTGCTGAACCCATAATCTTATGGCCACACCATTACATCATGCCATCATTTTTCATTAGTAAATACTACAAATTTGCAGGTTGTGTCAAAAGGATGATCAGAAGCAATTGTTTTGAAGGTTTTATTTGAAAGAACATGATTTTAGATCAGGATATATATCATAAGAACTTCTTTGAAGACTTTTCTTTCAGTCAGTGAATTACTTAATGACTGGGTCATTACTTTGCAAGTACTAGAATTTTGTTTCAGGTATTTCTGGAATAAAGTTTAAGCAGCCAGGCTCTTTGATATGATATGCAAATACAGTATGTGTTTGCTCTTGTTTTGTTTCTTTTTGCATGACTTTAAAATGATGCCAGAAAAACTCACTGTCACTTGTAAAATCACCAAAAATCAGAAGAAAATACTCTGCAAGGCAATGCTCATGACCTTGCCAAATCAAGGCAATGAAGCCGTTTTTGCCATCGTAACTCACTTTTATGGAAAGAGTACGTGTATGTGCAGACACTAGATCCTACTCGCCCGCCGAGCTGCACGAAGAGCAAAACCCGAGTCCTGTGTTAAGAGTGTCATGCAGGCAGAAACGCAGGCCAGCTGTATCTCAATTCCAATTAGGTAATGAGAGTTGACAGCGCCGATGCCTGGGAGCCCTAGTCAGAGGGGAGTGAGGGGGGCCGTGGCTTCAACTCTGCGCCCCACACACACCCTTCTGGAGCTTCCAGGCCTTGGCAGCATCAAAAATGAATATGGGAGAGTGAGAGAAAGAGAGAGATTGCGAACTGGCCGCTTCTGGGTGCTCTTATACACTATTCGCAAGCCAAGGAGTCACAACGAAGTCAACTGCTTAAATTGCGTGAAGTGTACACGTGTGAACAGTGGTCATTTCTCTAATTCAGTTTATGGAAGCCGGGTCGGAGATGCTTCAAACTCCTGTGGTTTGTGCACCTAAATTAAAGGGGATTAAGAGTGGCTAAATCAATCAGTACTTAAGCCCTGTCCAGTGACAGAATCGCGAAGGTTCTTAAATAGTAATACGGGAGCATAAGACGAGCTTCCTAGTGAGATTTAAATCCATAAACCTCTTACACCTTTCTTTTAAAGCTCTTAATGTGAAGGCAGATCGCTCTGGGATTCGTTCACTAAAAGGAAATGAAAGAGGAGTAATCTTTTGCCAAGAATTTCTTTGTGCTGGAAAATAATAAAGAGATCAGTGTTGTTAGAGATGCTTCATGTGGCTCTTTGATATGGCTCTTTCTGATTATTGATTATCATATTTTAAGAGAATGAAGGTGTTCAGTTCGAGGCACCTACCAAAATAACACATCCCTGTTTGCACACAAGAGCAATAATTGACTTTTTTCAAATAGTTGAGTTCAAACACTTCTTCAGGTACTGGTCAAAAATGGATTACCAGGTAAGTGGAGCACAGATGCCTGAGATTCCCTACTGTGAGACGTTAAATGTGTGCCCTCGGCCATGTGGACTCGAGCAAACCCCGACACATGCAGCTCTGCCTAGCCTAGTGGGAGTCCACCTGTTCCCCTCAGCCCTGCCAAGACCCCGGCCCAGACGGCCCCCACGCAGACACACAGCTGCCACACAGCCCTGGTATGCCAAGCGTGCGGTGGGTCATTTGGATCCGAGCTGGTCAGGGCAGGGCCCAGGAGGTTGTGCGGTTGCGTCTGCGCTGACCTCTTTTGGCAGTCGGCTGTACGCAAGTCTCCGTCCTCCTAGCATGCAGACCGGCATCAGCATAGAAGAGCAAGGTTAAAAAGAAAGAAAGAACGAGAGAGAGAGAGAGAGAGAGAGAGAGAGAGGACACTGGACGTCTGCCATGCATACAGATGCTCCATACAGTAGCACCTGGACCTTGTGGATGACTAAAAGCCCCCTTCTTAACCGCAGCTAAGCCAAATACACACTTGCTATGCTGTAAAGCGCCCCAAGCAATGCTAATCATCCTCTATTGTATTTATAGCTCAGTGTTTGTCTGAGCTAATTTATATTGTAGGGGAAATTCTTACAAATGTGTTGCATGGCAACCGCAGCGAGGCTTACTGGCTCATGTGTGTGTGTGTCTGTGTGTGTGTGTGGAGCTTTTTGGTAGATGTGCCGACTTTGTTATAAAACCTTTTCAGGAATGTGTATTGAATACTCAGTGTTTGTAATGTCACAGCATGAACCTGCTTTATGGTGGGCTTTATTTGGTCCCAAGGTGAGCTGCAGGCGAAACATAGTGAAACATAGAGGGCATTGCGAAGGATGAACATCATGCTGTTTGTGGAAAAATGGGCATTTTGGTGTGCTATTCTCTTAGACTTGTACACATTCTGTACATACAGAATATACATACATCTTATTATGAATACATACAGTACTGTGCAAAAGTTTTAGGCAGGTGTGAAAAAATGCTGTAAACAAAGAATGCTTTCTGAAATGTAAATAATGATTGTATAAATAATGAATGTATTCTGCAGCAGAACAATGACCCAAAACATACAGCCAAAGTTATTAAGAACTATCTTCAGCGTAAAGAAGAACAAGAAGTCCTGGAAGTGATGGTATGGCCCCCACAGAGCCTTGATCTCAACATCATCGAGTGTGTCTGGGATTACATGAAGAGACAGAAGGATGTGAGGAAGCCTACATCCACAGAAGGTCTGTGGTTAGTTCTCCAAGATGTTTGGAACAACCTACCAGCCGAGTTCCTTCAAAAACTGTGTGCAAGTGGACCTAGAAGAATTGATGCTGTTTTGAAGGCAAAGGGCGGTCACACCAAATATTGATTTGATTTAGATTTCTCTTTTGTTCATTCACTGCATTTTGTTGATTGATGAAAATAAATGATTAACACTTCCATTTTTGAAAGCATTCTTTGCTTACAGCATTTTTTCACACCTACCTATCTATCTATCTATCTATCCATCCATCCATCCATCCATCCATCCATCCATCCATCCATCCATCCATCGCTACCCCAATTGAACTGGCATTATTCAGACACCAGATGATTCTCAGCACTATTATAGGAGTGGAATGGTAGCGAGTGCAGCTGTGATTAAATAAAGCACAACAGCATTGCTGGAGGTTTTATACATCGTTATCACTACTATATTAAGAATCATCAAGATTCGGATACAGTTTCTGTAGTCAAAAACTACTTGCAGTTTTTCACTAGTAAAAGGACATCAGCAACCATTTCAGAGTTCTGATGGTGCTCAAAGAACACCTCAGGTTTTTTGTGTTCTCAAGTTACTATGAACATTCCATGCAGGTCATCCAGGTAGTCAGGCCTTTAAAGCCCTGCCAGTAAGCCCAAGTTGGCACTGAAGTCGTACAGCAAAATGAAATTTCCCAGAACAGCAGTTCAAAGCTGGTCTCTAAATGGTGCATGATTCAACATCTGTCTTTGAGAAATAAGCCCAGCTGACTGAAACCTATAACAATTTTGTGAATGTTTGTAAAAAAAATCGGTCAGATGAAGCACTTGAAGCACTAAATGTACAAACAGTAGTATTAAACGTAAACTGGGACTTATTACAACTATTTAGATGAACCATGAACTAGTTCCTGATAACTGGCACATTTTCTAGTGGCATGAATATGTAATATCTATATGCGTGTATGCTCATTAACTATTCATAAGCCTCAGTTACTTTAAAAGTCTTTTAAGATCTTCTCATCCCTGTCCCAAAAGGCCTAGTCATACAGGTAGCTTCAGCAGAAGAAATTTTGATAAGAGGAAGGGATTATGTAGCTTTTTATTGGTGTTTTTGTGCCTAGGAGGTAAGTCCAGGTGAACACCAAGTACCAAGACATGACACCAGCATGAAAGTAAATGATTTATGATCTAGTGTTTCAATTATACTGGAGAACAAAGATTTTGCTACTGGAAGTATTAAAAAAGTGATTTACATGGAATCGACTGTGTTGAATCCAAATCTACACTCAGAACTTTCCTAGCACGTCCAGATTTTAAGTTATAGGCATAATATTGTTTTGTGACAATTTGGTATTTTAATACACGTATTGTTGCACAGCGACACAATAACAGGTGTTTCTCACTAACCAGCAAGCTGTAAACTGAACTCGTAAACAAGATGCTCACAGCATACCAGCAGACAACATCCAACACTCACAAGCGCAAAAGCAAGTGCCTAAAGCACTTTTGAACAGTACATTACACTTCATCACAAATAAATAATCTGCTGCTTGGTCTAATTCATGTGTCCTACAGTAAATCCTGTGTGCTGAATATAAATCTGGAGGCACATTTTGTCTATCACATCAAGATCTTAAGTTATATGTGCAAAAATACTTCACATAAGGAAAGTTTGCCTTACAACTGTGTGATGTTTGGAAAATGTATTCATTGCAACTAAATTACAAACAGAAGTTCACCTGAGACTTAAATCAAAACATAAAGTACTGTTCAAAAGTGCTTTAGGCACTTGTTTTTGTGCTTGTGAGTGTCTGTTGTTTCCCGCTGCAGAAAGGGACAGTAGTTGTTCATCATGTTTTGGTTACAGCGGCCCTATCTTGTGTCCATCACAGACATATCTTAATAGAATCTCTCCCCACGTTCATCTCTTACGTCACCCAAATTATGCAAAAGCAAGTGCCTACAGCACTTTTGAACAGTACTTTATGTTTTGATTTAAGTCTCAGGTGAACTTCTGTTTGTAATTTAGTTTCAACAAATACATTTTCCAAACATCACACAGCTGTAAGGCAAACTTTCATTATGTGAAGTATTTTTGCATATATAACTATCTGTCTATCTGTCTGTTTGTCTGTCTGTCTGTCTATCTGACAGTCTATCTGTCTGTCCACCCATCCATCCAACCATACATTTGTACAATTATTTGAGTTTTTTTTGCCACAAGTTTAATGTTATTAGTTTTGTTGCAGTCTGAGACAATGATAGTTGTTGGCTAGTTGACAGTTTGCATGATTTGTGGCATTCATAAGGATTCATATTTAATGCATTCATGTACGTACACTCATTAAGATTCAATCTGAAATTATTAACCAGGCTGAACCAGAATTTCCCTCAACAGGAAATCTGCATCTCTTACCATGCATGGGACTGGGTGCCTCATTGATTACAGAATCTTATTTGTTAGTGGATGCAGGACGACACCCTCTTTTGGAAAAAAAAATCTGCTTGGTATGAGTATGGATGAGGCAAATCCTGAAATGTATAACAGGCAAAGCTGTGTCTGAGCAATAACACAAATCAGACCAAAGGGAGCTAATTTTCCCACTGTTTCTAGGGCCAGGATGGAAGACATGATTAAGAGTTCAGTGTCAGGCTCTGTTGCACAGTAGGGTGTTGCACATAGCATAATGAAGAGATCAGCAGCCTAAATAAGATTCTCCACACTGTCAGGCGGTAAATATGCATGAGCGTCCCAGCAAGCAAGCATTCCACATTACCTGTTGTTTTACTGGTGACACATGGCAAATAAAGCTTAAAACCATGGGACCCTCAGGCGTAAATGACACAGACTCTCTGTTGTTGCCATTTCATGACATGCCAAATATTTGCTAATGTTTAAATGGAGAAGGAATTTCATCAGTGTGTGCTGTTGACATCAGAGCGTGTCACCATCAGTGAAGGTCTTGGGTATCTGCAGTGACAGATGGGGGAGACTCTCAGTAAAACTCTTCTGCCAAGAAAAACTTTTGGATAAGGGAGGACAAAAGATGGCCTAAAAAGTGAGAAGAGGTTGGTGTTTAAAATATAATTTTTTGGAAAAAAGGTTGTGTGGCACGTGTAGAATGTGTCTAAATGTAGTGTACATGACCTGATAGTGTTATAATAGTGTTATTACAGTTTTTCTCAGTCGCTGTTGTGCATTTCTTAGATCAGAATTTTAATTCCCAAAACTGCTTGTACAAACTCCACGTCATTTGGTCAGTTGCACAAAGCATAAAGGCAAAATCTCATTGTTTTGAACAAAGAGTCAATGCGTTAGTACATACTTGCAACTGATTTTGTACAATTGTCTACTATTTTTTACATTATCAATTGCTTATGTCATATCAGTCAAATGCATTATACTGTGTATCAGCTAAATAGTTGTACCTCCCTAAACATCTAGGCAGCATTTTATTGTTTACGTCAATACATGCAAAAGTGTTAAACTAGTTGTCAAAATCTGTCAATAATATTTTATAAATGTCTCTAACTTGTTTGGTAAATTGATTAATTAATCTCAGGTGAATTTTAACTCTCATTTGTGAGAGGGAATGTGTCAAGCATTAGATCAACCAATGATGAACCAGTTCTCTACAATGGTTCAGAGGTGAGTCCCATGAACCTCCAATTGGCAAGCCTATATACAGTACAGAACACAATGTAACAATTTCTGACACAGTCACGGAAGGACAAGAAGGAAATGAACAGGGCCAGGAGCCCAGAAGAAGAAGAGTAATGATGCGAGGTGGAGGAGTAAGGAGACAATTTAGAGGAAGAGGAGGTAGAGGAAGAAGAGGAATTGCTAGGCAGGATATACACTGTGATGTGCATGAAAATCTCTGGCCTGACAGACAGAAACGTCAGGATGTGTAGGAAAACTCTGTACTGTAATTTGCCATACAGCGGTGCATGTACAGCTCTGCCTAAGGGGTATTTTCTGTGTTTTTTTTTTTTTTTTACAGTTTTTCTCAATCGTGTTTGTGCATTTCTCAGATCAGAATTTTAATTCTCAAAACTGCTTGTACAAACTCCATATCATCTAGTTAGTTGCGCAAATCATAAAGGCCAAATCTCATTATTTTGAACAAACAGTCAATGCGTTAGTACATACTTGCAACTGATTTTGTACAATTGTCTACTGTTTTTTACATTATCAATTGCTTATGTCATATCAGTTAAAATGCATTATACTGTGTATCAGTTAAATAGTTGTACCTCCCTAAACATATAGGCAGCATTTCATCGTTTACGTCAGTACGCGCAAAACTGTTAAACTAGTTGTCAGAATCTGTCAGTATTATTTTATAAATGTCTCTAACTTGAAAAAATGTGACCTAAATTGATTAATTAATTTCAGGTGAATTTTAACTCATTTATGAGAGGGAACGTGTCAAGCATTAGATCAACCAATGATGATCCAGTTCTCTACAATGGTACAGAGGTAAGTCCCATCAACCTTCAACTGGCAAACCTATATACAGTACAGCACACAATACAACAATTTCTGACACAGCTGCGGAAAAAACAACAAGGAAATGAACAGGGCCAGGAGCCCAGAAGAAGAAGAGTAAGGATGCGAGGTGGAGGTGTAAGGACACAATTTAGAGGAAGAGGATGCAGCATGTGAAGATATCACAGCAGAGATCCGACATTCAAGAAGATATTTTCCATTGCTACCTGCATTGCTAGGGAGGATATACACTGTGATGTGGATGAAAATCTGTGGCCTGACAGACAGGAACGTCAGGATGTGTGGAAAACTCTGTACTGTAATTTGCGACCTACAGTGGTGCATGTACAACTCTGCCCAAGGGGTACTTTCTGTGTTTATTTGATTTTTTATAATAATTTGTCATTTTTTCTTTTGTCATTTGTAAAAGCCTTTTCTTTACTGTATAAACAGTACAAGACAATACAGTTTTTCTCAGTTGCTTTGATGCATTTCTCACAACAGAATTGAAGTTCTCAAAACTACTCGTTCAATTCCCACAACTCCCAGTCAGTTGTGCACATCATAACAGCAATTTCTGGTTGTTTTGTAATTTTGCAATTGCTTTAGTACAATTTAGCAGATGCTTACGATAGTTCTCAGCTACATCATACACTCAATGGCCGCGTATAAGCAGATGATCAAAATGCATTGTGCTAGCCATCTATTGCATAGTCTTACACTCCAGATGAACTTGTCATTTTTTCATTGAGTAAGTCAGTGTAGTCAAAAGTGTTGAACAAGATATCATTGGTTGTCAAGAGTATTTTATAAGTTTCTACAAAACTTTTTTTGGTTTGTATTCACAATACTAATGATTCTGCATCATCTTTAAATTGCTCTCAGACGCTCAAGCCGAGGGTGGATAAGACATTCTAGGAGGTTCTTTCTACGCTGCATTGCAAAGGAAGATATCCGCTAGATGTGGATGGTACACGTGGCCCAATATACAGGATCGGCAGCAATTGTAGAGAGCATTTAGCGTTTTAGTATATATATAATGTTTTTGATTTTGTAATTTGCTTCTTTTTTTTTCATTTCATATGCTATGCATAAAGCATTGAAATGCATTTCTTTTCTAGACTGCAGTTGCAGTGCATGGTATGCGGTCACAATATACCTGTACAATCAATAAAAACATTATTTTTCCTTGAATCAATCTCCTGCAGTCAGTGTTTTTTATTTTTATGTTTCCTGCCCTTGTCATTCAGATGTTTTGTGCATCAGAAAATGTTTAGATTGTGCTAGTTTTATACTGGATGACATGACTTTTTACATTTTAAGGGTCAGTGTCTGTGATGAGATGATTCATGGACTTGGGATTTTGATGGCACTCCGACATATTCAATGATGTAAATACTTGCTTTTGAGGCATGGACTAAGGATTTTGAAGAGGTCACCTGCTTTTGCCGGTGATCCATGATTTTTTGCTATTTAAATGAGTGTTTTGAGAAAATGCACTGGGCTGTTATGCAAATGTTGGGTCTGTTGTGAGAAATGCACCAAAAGTAACTGAGAAAAAACTGTAAAAAACTTGAATCATACAACCAGTCTGCGCACCAGTCCTCCCACACACACTGTAATGTGTTTCTTTGTAGTATTGATATTGCTATACCATACACAAAACTCAGCCTCATGCATTTTCACTCAGTTTTTGTCAAAATCCTTGATATAATTTTCATTAGAAAATACTTACAGAGCAAACTGTTATATTGACAACATGACTGATCATTTTGACTATTTGTTCATAAACGATGGAGCTCGGACTTGTCATTCTGATGGCACTGACAGCTTGAATGGCATAAATATTTGCTTTTGGGACAAAAACAAAGCATTTTGAGCAAGCTATGCGCTTTTTGCAGGTAATTTATTGTGTTTTGCAGTGTGCACATGTTGTTTTGAGAAATGCACAAACTGTTGTGTGAATGTTAAGGATGATTCAAGAAATGCACCAAAGCAACTGAGAAAAACTGTAATAATAATTTGTCTTTTTTTGTCATTTTTTCTTTTGTCATTTGTAAAATGCATTTCGTAAAAGCCTTTTCACTGTATAAACAGTACAAGACAATAAAAAACTTTGAATCATACAGCGCCTATAATCAATCCCTCCCAATAACACTGTAATGTGTTTCTTTTGTAGTTGATATTGCTATACTACACAAAACTTAGCCTTATGCATTTTCAGTCAGAGTTTTCAAAACTTGGATACAAATTTTCATTAGGAAAATACTTACAGAGCAAACTGTTATATTGACAACGTGACTGATCATTTTAATTATTTGTTTATAAACTTATGGAGCAAGGATCAGGATTTTGGGGACAAAAACAAAGCATTTTGAGCAAGTTATGTGCTTTTGCAGGTAATTTATTGTGTTTTGCAGTTTGCACATGTTGTTTTGAGAAATGCACAAACTGTTGTGTGAATGTTAAGGATGATTCAAGAAATACACAACAGCAACTGAGAGAAACTGTGTGGGGTACATAGAAACAGAGAGAGAGAGAGAGAGAGAGAGAGAGAGAAACATATTTCAGGTCTGATTGCATAAGAATATGTTTAAAAATACAGTATACTTTATAACCTTTCCACTAAAAGACAAAATAACAAGGTGAAAATTACAAAAACATGTATTAATTTAGTTAGGAGGTTTAAGGTTTTAGGTTAAGGTTTTCTGGCTAGTTTTCAAAATAGATTATGTTATTAGGATTAATTGTGCATGTAGGATCCAGTAATATGTATTTTAAACTTATAGAATGCAGATATTATAAAGTTTTCTTAAAACTTAAAACTGAAAACTTAGGGGCTGTTACTGGCGTAATGGTAGGGTGTTGGCCCCGTGATCAGAAAGTGGCAGGTTCGTATCCAGTGCCGGTACAGTTACCACTGAGGTACTCATGAGCAAGGTACCGTCCTCAAGCACTGCTCCCTGGGCGCTGCTCGGTTAGCTGCCCACTGCTCCTTCACGGATGGGTCAAAATGCAGCAGTCGCATTTTATTGTGGTGCAATGTGTGCTGTGCTGTGGTGTGCTCACAATGACAAATAATTACTCACTTTTAAGAATCCATTATTATTTGGCATAAAGAAATACATAAATGCCATCACAACTAATACCAGGCTGGCTTTTACTACCAGTTTCAGATTATAACACAACTGCTCAAATGGCCTTTGGTTACTGGGACTGTCGTATTCTCATACACTGGCAAGATAACTCTTGAAATGGCAAGCCCTTTTTTTACACTAAACGTTTCAACAGCAGGCCCTGCCCGGGCGCTAAACCACCACAAGCGGGTTTAAATGCCCTGTCAGGTTTCACAAAACTCATGGTCTACCTGTAAGCAGCAACACCTGCCATGAGCAAAGTCACTTAAAGTCACTCCAACCTCAGAACTGCTTTTCCCATGCCGACAGGCGTAGGGTCTGAACAAAATGGTTTGACAGCCGCGAATATGGGGCTTTGGGGGATGAACTGCATTTTCAATTTATCAGCCTTTTGGCACTCTATATGTGCAGATGAGTAAAGTTTGTTTCAGCACTGTGTTCTTAAAAAAAAAACAACTGTCTGAAATGTTTAATTAAGAACAAATTGCACAGATCAAATGCCACATGCATTGCATGTAGGTTCACAGTTTGTACCATTTTCTCGTTTTGTGAATCATCTTTTTTCCTTTTGGTCTGGAAAAACCTGTGAGGCTGATACATCTTGAATGGATAAAAGGTGCAAGTTAGATTTTGAGAGCACTAATTACATTGCTGTTGGGTAATGACAGAGAGATGTAACACCACAGGGATGTTGAACCTTGAATGAGTACAATGACTGTCGCAATAGTGATGTTTGTCGGGTTTAATCCCTGCCATCTAGTGGTAGTGTCTATAGTCTGTCAGAACTCCGCACACATCATTTCTAGTATCTACAGACATAACGGAGAAGTACAACAGAACAGCACACAACATGCAATATCAAATAAATTGAGTGCATACGTGTAATGACAAATTAACAGGCCACAAACTGTTTAATCATACTCAAAAGAGTGCAGCGAGCAAAGTGCAAATGCTGTTTTAGGGTTAGAGCTTTAGACGGACAGTTTAGCATTTTAGGATCCAGATTGGATTATATAATTACGTAATTAGATTAAGTGTGAGTTTAGTCTGATCAAGAACTATGAGACAACAGAACAGGGCAGCAATATGTAATAATCTACTGAGTCACATGCATTATTGAAATGACAAATAAGCACGACAGACCAAGACTAATCATGCATAAGAGCCAACCATAACCTAAAAATGATCCCCAAATTTAACACTAAACCAAGGAAATTAATCTGAATGGGGGACTGGAAATATTTACAGACTCAATAGAGTTAGTTTCTTCTGATAGGGGTGATCCCTATCAGAAACAGCAATTACAGTAGGGTTTCATAGCAAATAAAATAATAAAATATGTCTAATTATGATGCCAAATTATCTTTGGCAACGGGATCTGCGATGGCGCTTGTTACGTTATTCATTGTTTGCATTATATGAATTATTAGTTCACTAAACGCATGCACATATGTTATTGTTATTAAAGACTAGGGATTAAAGAGTAACGTTACACAGTCAAGACCGTTTTGTTTCTGCGTTGAGAGCCTTTTACTTTGAAAACAGAACGTTACATTTTTCAGGTATAAAAAATTATGACCGACTGATTATGGCTACGCAGATCGTGACAGCGTTTAAACGTTTTATTAATCGATTGACCAAAGTTGCTTGCAACACATTGAATCTCCGCTAGGAGCGATCGCGAAGAAGTCAACAATAGATAGACATGAGTTGGGTTAAATCGTTAAAATGTGAATAACATACATTTGTTCTAATCTATGACTTTATCTTTGCTTGTGACCATTGAAAAAAGTATAAATAATATGCTTAGACGTTAGATAATACACAAACATGTATTTTTGTTATTGTACAACAGGAAAAATTGCACAGAAACTACTGAGCGCTGATTGGTGTAAACGCTCCATGGAGATTTATTCATGTCTCGCTGGCGCCCTCTAGGTGTAATTACAGCGAAGGAATTAGAGGACGATTCTTGCTCTCGTTTTCTTCTCGCGGGATTTTGATCTGACATCCGACCGTTCTTACATCAGGTTATTAATGCGTTCAGCGGTCGGTTTGGAGATGATTAATAAAAATCTTTCTGCGGAATTACAGGATGGTTGTAACTAAAGGGATTTTCTCCTGGACTTTTGGGTGAGATTAAATGTTTTTGTCGTCTGATAGCATCAGCTTGTCATTGTAGTTCAGTCAGTGGTAGCTAATGTTAGCTGGCTAACCAACTGCCTCTTCTGCACGACCCGTACATATTTTGCTCAACTAATCGCGCATAAGCACTGGGAATTACGATATTCTCTTATTGCGCGTATTTCTAAAATGGGAAATAAACCATTGCATGCAAAAAGGAGGGACCGTCTAGTGCCAGAAGTTTTTATGACACATCTGGTACAGTCTGTTCAGATGCGTAATACTGTAGTGTTTTCTACTAGCAGTAACACATGACAGTGCTGTTTCTCATCATTATTTTCATCTTTTGCGGGAAGAAGCACTTCATAATTTCATGTTTCTTTTTTTATGTAAAATGTGAAATTCATAAACTATGTTGTGATTTAGTTTATACATATATACATAAAATAATAACAAATAACAAATAACAACAGCAACACACACACACACACACATATTACACATATTATTATTACACACACACAATAATAATAATAATAATAATAATAATAATAACTAATAACCAAATAATAAATCCACAACTAAATTTTGTTATGTAGTTACATATAAGGGAATATAAAAATGCAAAATTATTATATAATTTTTCATGGCTTATATGACCACATTATTACTATAGTTTAGTAACAGTAACATTTGGCAATTGTAACATTTTATATTCACTTTTTACATTTTATGTGAATGTTATATATCTATATTTGATATACACTTTTGAGTCCTATATACAGTACTGTGCAAAGGTTTGAAAAAATGCTGTAAACAAAGAATGCTTTCAAAAATGGAAGTGTTAATCATTAATTTTCATCAATCAACAAAATGCAGTGAACAAACAAAAGAGAAATCTAAATCAAATCAGTATTTGGTGTGACCACCCTTTGCCTTCAAAACAGCATCAATTCTTCTAGGTCCACTTTGCACACAGTTTTTGAAGGAACTCGTTGGTAGGTTGTTCCAAACATCTTGGAGAACTAACTACAAATCTATAATCCTAGTAATCCTACAAAGCAATATAATGACTTTAATCCTACAAAATCCCTGACTTGGCAGCAAAAAGGTAAAACACCAAATATTGATTTGATTTAGATTTTTCTTTTGTTCACTCACTTTGCATTTTGTAAATTGATCAAAAATAAACAATCATTATTTATATTTCTGAAAGCATTCTTTGTTAACAGCATTTTTTCACACCTGCCTAAAACTTTTGCACAGTACTGTATATATGAACACACACTTTTCCTCTCAGGTTGGGTCTGAGAGCCTTGGTTAGAAGGCTCTGTTGTGACACAACCGCCACCGGAAGAAAACAGCAGCTCATGGCACCAGGCCCTCACAACTTGGGGCTCCAGCCCTGTTTCTAACATCATCTTCCGAACACTTGTGCGATGCCTGTGGAGGCCGGCGTGACGCAGCATGTAGGGTAAGTTACACAGGACCGGTTTCATCACATTAGTGTAGCTCTGTTGACAGAAATGCGCTACATTGGTAGTTTAGAAGTATAGACAGTACAGCTTACAAATAACGTCAAAATGTGCAATGTTAACAAGACATATGAAATCAAATTTATGCTATACAACAGCTTTTTTTGCTTTATGTTATGTGGTATGGCGTGTTTGGCATTGATTTTGTCTACTACATACAAACATCATGAACAAGATACAATCCAGTCTCAAACATTACCCCTCACCCTTTTTCCTCCACCTCCACAGCATGTGTGTACGGACTGCAAGAAGCATTTCTGCAGCTCCTACTGGGTGCAGCCGGAGCTCACCACTCGGCTGTGTCCCACTTGTCAGACTCTCCATGGCACGCGGTTTGGATCCTGGGGAGCTGATGCGACTGAAGTGAAGGAGCTGGCGCTGACACCTGCACTCCACGATGTCCCACCCCAGATGTGCCGTGAATAAGATGAGCTGGTGGAGCTGGTGCTAGGTCAGCACGCCACCAGCAGCAGCAGCAGCAGCAGCAGCAGCAGCAGCAGTACCACCACCACCTCTTCTGCCACCTTTATTCCCCCACGTTGCCCAATCCGCTGAGGAGTCTGAGCCTTTCACAGAGGAAGAGGAGGAGGAGGAGGAGGAGGAGGACGATGAGGAGGAGGGTGAAGATGAGGAGGAAGAGAAAGAGGAGGGCGAGGAGGAAGTACATCTAACATGAGTGTTGAGTAGTTTTCTCTGTGGTGGTGTAGTGATAAGCTTTGTGTTCCTGTGTGTGTGTGAAGTCCACAGACAGCGAGGAGACATTGGAGCAAGGCCGCAGGGCCTCCCTGTCCGACTTAAGCTGTGTGGAGGACATAGAGGGCCTCAGCGTGCGGCAACTTAAGGAAATCCTGGCGCGCAACTTTGTCAACTACAAGGGCTGCTGTGAGAAATGGGAGCTGATGGAGAACAAGGTTTTTAATGACCAGAGACCTCAACAAACTGGGTGAGCTAAACCTTTTACCTTTACGCCATTTTAGCAGACTCTCTTATCCTGAGTGACTCACTTTTCCTATTAACTGGAGCGTTTCTGAGAAACTTGGGGTTATGGTCTTGGCTGAGGGGTCCTGGCAAAGACCCTGAACTTGCTATAGCTGAGGCAAAATTAGAGCTGGATTTAACCTCTAGGACCACCACTATTAAAATACAGAATCTCGTACTCCATTAAACACCTCACTAGTTGCTGTTCGCCCACTTGCCTCCTCCTACCTGCGAGGGTGCTATGCTCAGAACTGTGGGACTTTTGTATGCTCTCCTTGTTCATGGGTTTATCCAGGGTGCTCTAGTTTCCTCCTACAGGAACAAAGCACAAACGTGTCCCGGGACCCCGCTTTTGAATTATGTGGAATAAAGCAAATGCTGTGGGCTTCAGGATAAACAGTTGCTTGAACGAAAAAAAGACAGTTAGATTTGGGGAGTCATTTTGGACAGACAGTTGTGTGGACTAAAACTATGAAGGATAATTAAAAAAAAATGACTAAAAGCATTTGCATTTAAGGACTAAGACTAAATCTATAGTGGCCACTAAAATTAACACTGCTTTGATATGAATGTGCAAAATTAGTTGAGAATTTGGAAAAAGTCAGAATGATTTCTGGTTATATCATTTATCACCTAGTATCCAAAGGTCGTATCACAGGAATATTGCACTCTGAACTGTAGCGTCAGCTGTTATTGTCGTAATCAATTAAGCAGGTTTATGGCCTATATCAAAAGATCTTCATTTCCTACTTACAAGGACAGACTCTGAAGTAAGTTGGTGTTAAAAACTTTAGACTCTCCTGGGATTTAGCTCTCAGTCGTATGGTCACCGAGAGGACGTTTCAGTTCCCCAGACCACTGCCAACCCTTTCATGTTAAACTAAATGCATCTACCTGTGCAGTTCTTAAGGATCTATAAATGATGACTTCAATTATAATTACACTTTTCTCTCTTTGTTTTACAGTTTCAGAGGCAAAAAAGGAAGCTGATACAGGTATGTGGTGTTAGATGTGCATCAATTACCCACTAGAGCATAGATTCAGTCTAATCGATTAAGTGTATTACATTTACTGTTATTTTTGTGACACTAGCGGAGCCGGGCCAGAGCCCCAGCCAGGAGGAGAACCTGTAAGATATGCATGACCTCGCCCATCGACTGTGTTCTGCTGGAATGCGGCCACATGGTCACCTGCAGCAAATGCGGCAAACGGATGAGCGAGTGTCCCATCTGCCGCCAGTACGCGGGTGCGCGCTGGCCCATGTTCAGGTCCTGGATTTGAGGGCCCCTGGGATCGCTCTGCTGAGATCCAAAAACCCAACTCAGAATTAGGGCTGCACGATACACCAAAGTTTCTTGGATCAGAATCGCGAGCATAAGTCAGGTTGTGGAACTAAACACGCCGTATGCTGCAAACCTGTTTGTTGCTTGACACAAAAAGGAAAAACAGAATCTATGATTGAAACACCCTTTAAGTAAAAAAAAAGCAAGTATGGTCTTACACTCAAAAGTGTCTTAAGAGTGAAAATTGCACCCCCCACAAATCACTCTTACTCATTTTAGAATGTTTAATTGCTTTCAAATTGACCTCTCAGTCATTTGTTTTATATATATATAAGTATATATATATATATATATATATATATATATATATATTTATATATATATGAATATATATATTTGGCATATATATATATATATATATATATATATATATATATACACATATATATATATATTTATATATATATATATATATATATATATATATATATATATAATATATATATATATATATGTATATATAATATACCTACAGTTTTTCAGTATGGTGCAGCTCTAATTGGAATGCTCAAGAGTATTGGTTTGGTCTCGTTTCCATTTGACTGCTTTCTTCCCTATTACCGCCAAGTTTTTTAGTTTGAACTAATTTAAGTGAAGTGACCTCTGCATTTAACCCATCTGTGAAGGTGCTGTGGGGCAGCTAACATGGGTAGCGCCTGGGAAGCAGTGTTTGGGGACGGTACCTTGCTCATGAGTACCCCAGTGGTACTTTTACCGATCTGGGATTTGAACCGGTGACCTTTTGATCACTGTCCAAAAGCCCTGTCACGCTATCAACTGCCCCTGTAATTAACTAATTTGTTTATTTATTTGTCTCACAGCAGCTTTCCAGCACTGCGGTGCATATGGGACGGTTTAAGTTTGTACCGGTTATTCTCATCCGCGTTGCCATTGCTTAGTTTGAGTGAGTGAGTGAATTAATGTGAGTAATTATTTGTTATTGTGAACACGCCACAGCACAGCACACAGTGAACCACAACAAAATGTATTACATTTGACTCGTCCGTAAAAGGAGCATTGGGCAGCTTTTTGGCAGCGCCCGGAGAGCAGTGCTTGGGGTCGGTACCTTGCTCCAGGGTACCTCATTGGCAACCTTTAACGGTCCGGAACTTGGACCGGCGACCTTCCGATCCAAGGGCCAAGTCCCTAACTGTTACGCTGCCAACTTGAGTTGAGGAAGTGAAAATACAGGATAATGATGTGAGGTTGCCATTTCGCTTTCTGCTTATATTCTGGAGTGTGGTATTATGTTTCTTACACTGTGGTTTATCAATTTATCCACGGCTTCATATCGCTTTCAGGTGACGGTGATCATATGACACTAGATCTTAGGTGCTACTTTTCAGGCTTCTTTTGCATTCCCAAAACAGATCACACTGGCCTTATATCTCTGCGTCTTGCTCTTGCTTGTATTTTATTTTTATTTTTTTAACACCTCTCCTCTGCCATGCATCAGCAAAAAAAGTGGCATTCAGATGAGGCCACGACATGGCAAAAGTAACATAGGCAAGCAAGTCTCAGTATCGCTGTTACATCGCTTCTTAGCCGACAGTTGTTTTTTCTGGATGGTTCCATGGTCTTCCCTCAGATCCGCTCAGCTGTAACACTAGCCTTGTCTTTGTTCAATGCAAGGTGCTTCTTCAGACTGGCCACTCAAATAGTGTTTTTGGGGCTTACTTACAGCTGAGCGTCTTTATAAATATTTCTGTAAATAATCTGGGTTCAGTCAAAACCACTTTTGGGTTTGTAGAAGTCTCCTAATCGTCAGTAATAATAACCTCATCATTGTGATATTAGTTTTTTTCCTAGTACCACTTTCTAGATTCTGAATGTATTGTACGGATGCTTAGGTCTGCGTCTTGGAATGCTTTCACATCCGGGCTACATGATGCTCGTCTCAGAGCCGTGGCCTGCCAGAAACGAATGTAGTTTCTGTTTTTAACAGCATCTCTCGTTTCCTCTGTAGAGTTTAGACATTTTTCTCCATCTTTAATGGAGTCTTGTTTTTGACCACTTTTGGCTGTCATGTGTTAAGTGGCCCTATATGGTATTTATTTATTGTATATTTATAAAATTATTTTTTGAATTGTTTGTCTGATTCTTTAATTGCTTGCCTTAGTTGGCCACCATGGCCTGTTTTAATGCCACAGTGTGGAGAGTGAGGCAAAAGTGTTGGGACACCTCTCCGTTACACTGACAAGACTTTTTAGGGCTTACCATTCTTAATTCTTCACAGCTGTTGCAATGGGTCTAAATAAAACACCTAAACTTAATGATTAAGAGGCGTGTCCCAATACCATATAGTGATTGACTTGGGTCTTACTTGGCATAATGTCTTAGTTTTTGTTGATCTGAATACGAAGAGACTCTGGGTATCAGTCGTGTTGGTGGTTAACGAGTTCATGTGGAGGATATGTGGCCTGTTTGAATGCCACAGTGAGGAAAGTTAAACAAAAGTGTTGGGACACCTGGCCATTAGACGTACAGGAAATTTTCTTAACCATCCATTATTTCACAGACATTTTATAAATGCAGACAGCATTGACTAAGGGCTTGATATTAAAGACCTGTGGCAATGTTTCTGAATAAAACACCTGAATTCAGTGATTAAGATGACATGGGTAGTACTGGGTATAAAGTCTTAGTTTTTGTTGATCTGAATATGAACAGACTGGTTGTTGTTGGGTAATGAGTATATGTGAGAATAATAAATCTTGATTGGCCTGTTTTGAGGCAAAAGTGTTGGGACACATGGTCCGTTATACCTTTAAGGACACTTCATTCTAAATCCATCAGAAAACATCAATATGGAGTTGTGGGCGGCACAGTGGCGCAGTGGTTAGCGCTTCCGCCTCACAGCGAGAAGGTCCTGGATTGGAACCCCGGGGATGGCCGTAGGGTCTTTCTGTGTGGAGTTTGCATGCTCTCCCCGTGTTCGCGTGGGTTTTCTCCGGGTGTTCCAGTTTTCTCCCACAGTACAAAGGCATGTAATGTAGGTTAGTTGGTGACTCTAAATTGGCCCTGTAATGTGTGAATGTGAGTGTGATTGTGTAAGTGCCCTGCAGTATGTTGGCACCTGCCCAGGGTTGGTCCCCGCCTTGCGCCCGTAAGTTCCCGGGTTAGGCTCCGGTCCCCCCGTGACCCCAGTTGGGATAAATCGGTTCGGAAAATGAATGAATGAATATGGAGTTGGTCTCTCCCTTGCAGTTATAATAGTTTCCACTCTACTGGGAAGGCTTTCCGTAAGATTTTGTATTTTTTTGCCCATTTATCAAGAAGCAGAACTTTTGTGAGGTCAGGCACTGATGTTGGATGAGAAGGGTTGGGGTTTGCAATCTTCGTTGCAACTCAACCCAAAGAAATTGAATGCATTTGAGGCCACGAGTTAGAGCATTGTGGAGCCAACACCACACTCATCCAACCTTGTCTGTGGACTTGGCTTTATTCACTGGTGCTTAGCCATGCTGGAACAGAAAAGGACGTTCCCCAAGCTGTTCCAACAAAGTTGGACACAACTGGCAATCAGACTGTCAGGAGAAAATTACCTGCCTGACTGCATTGTGCCAACTGTAAAGTTAGGTGGAGGAGAGAAAGTTGGCACAAAGCAGTTGGCAAGGCAAGCTTCTCCTGGCATCTGTCAAACCTAGACTAGTCCATAACACTGTCAGACAGATTCATCACTCTACAGAACGTTTCCACTGCTCCAGAGTAAAGTAGTGTTTTCTTGCTTTTCGTACTCCATCAAACGCTTGGCATTGCACCTGATGATGTGAGACTTGCATGCAGCTGTTCAGCAATGGCAGTCCATTACATAAAGTTATCAGTGCACATAGTTGGTGTTGAGGTTAATACCAGAGGAAGTTTGGAACTCAAGAGTCAAGAGCATTGATGATTTTTCTGCATTATGGTGAACCCACTTTATGTAGTTTGCCACATTATAGCTGAGTGTGTGTTGTTACAGTTTTAAATAAAATATTTAAGGGGATGAAATTTCCACAACTGACTTCAGTGAGCTCTTCAGAGCAACCCTTTAATATTTGAAAATGCAGACCACATGACTAGGGTGTTGGCTTGATGCACCTGGTGCAATAGGTTTGATTAAAACATCTGAATTCAATGACCAAGAGACATGTCCCAATACTTTTGACCATGTAATGTAGGACTTAGGTAGTACTTGGCATAAAGTCTTAGTTTCTGTTAATCTGAATAGAAAGAGACTCTGGTAAACAGTCTTGTGAGTGGTTAATGAGTATACGTGAGAATATTTGGCCGTGTTTTTAACCACATTACTAGTGACCACTGCCTAAGCTTGTCAGAAATCGAATCTCTGTGCATTATCAGTATTAGTGAAATTAAATACTGAACTAATTCAAATGTGTACAGTGTAAAAGCCTAGACTTGAAATGTTATTATTGCCAAATAGGTGGCCAAAAAATGTGTGTGTGCCACGTCGAGTTGTTCTTTCTAAAGTCTTCAGTAGTCTGTGTTGCTGTCTGAAGACCTAAATGTCACTATTTAACATAATCTGAATACAATCCTGTGAAAAAAATGCTATTTATGCAAAGTGAAACTGTTCTAGTGGATCAGAAATTGTGAAATTACTTCACTGTATTCGGGACGTATTGTTTTCAAAGTCTTAGAGAACTACATCTATGTGGAATGCAAAGATGACAAATCCTTAGATAAGAAAACTATTACGTATTGGATGTATATTCAAAGGTAACAATGAGCGTATAATACTAACACGTAGTTAAGAGCTGTGCATGCATTTGCTGATAAAGGATATGTGGTATAATGAAAAGCACTTGGAATTACTCTTTTAAAATATGTTTATGTTGAATTCTGATTACACATGGTGTGTCCTTTATGTGTTCTTGTCCAAAATAAGCTCTGAAAGGAGCTCAGTATTTACAGTTATCTCCAAATCAGATGGTTGTCTTGGATGTGTTGCTGTACATTTATCTTAAGTCGCATGTGAACTTGACAGTGTTTATTTAACTGCTCAAAATGCTGAATTTACTCTCAACACTACAAAAAAACTCCTGGGGTTTATAATGATTGAGAATTATATATTTTTTTTAAATTTTATTACGATAAACTGTTGTTCTTGTGCAAAATATTTGGTTTGACAGTTTTGTATCAATAAACCAAGCTGTAACAATCAGTTCTGGATTTGCTGATCATTAATACTGCATTCACAAAGGAATGCTTAAGGTGGGTTTTACTATTTTGGGCAAGACCAAATTTGCTAAACTTATCTGAATTTAACAACTGGAATCAGGGCTTTTTTGAAGTTCAGTGACATCAGGCAACAGCATTATATATTTTTCTGGTATTGTAGGTAAAAATAACTTGTGAATTTGCGATAACAACTTTGATATTTTAAGATCACAAGGCAAAGAAGTTAAAAAACTCAAGATCACTAAAAATATGGTATAGGGATAAAATCTTGATTTCTCCAGATCACACAGAAAATATCAATGTCATGAACTTGAGATGTCATGTTTATATTTAAATTTCTTATCTTGAGATCACAATATTTGTCATGTGATCTCATTATCAGTTATCTTAATTTTACAAGTTGATAACTTGAGTTCATGAAAAAATTAACTCAAGATCACATTATAACCTATGATAAGTCAAGATTACAACTCATGATAACTTTTAAAGCTCGAATTCAGGAGAAAACAAGAATAAGAGCAAAAGAGAGTGTGAATATATGTTCTCGAGATGACACAATTTCTTTTGCTTTTTTATTTTCTCCTGAATTACTGTATACAGTATATATGGGATATACATGTATACATATATACAGTATGTATATGTATATATATATATATATAGAGAGAGAGAGAGACAGAGAAAGATAAATAGATATAGATATATAGATATGTATATGTATATGCAGGGGTGGAAGTAACGAATTACAAATACTCACGTTACTGTAATTAAGTAGATTTTTTGGGTACTTGTACTTTTATGAGTAGTTTTTCAAGTGTGTAATTTTACTCGTACTTGAGTACAATTTACACCATGTAATCTACTTTGCTACTTATAAAATCAAAAGTCGCTACTGAGTATGCACACAATTTGAATTAATATTCAAACCTTTCATCTGCATCTTTGCAGCCAATAAGGCTGTGCAATCGTGACCGCGCCAATTAATCTATGACGTAAGCAAAGAATAAACTCTCCTGCAGCAGCAGGCACAGGTGTCTGCAGTTACTACACAGTGGAGTACAAACTAATTTATAGACTGAATATTTGGAGACAAAGAAGCCAAAATGGAGAAAATGGAGCCAAACGAAGCCGGATAGACTCTGTTAATTTAGAAAACCAGCTCTTGCTGAAACTGAACAAAAGGTTCAGAAAGTGAAGTGTGACAGAAATGCTATTATGTCTAAGAGTTTAAGACACTTACCTGCCTGTTGTTCGCAGTGTATTGGGAAAAGTTTAAACTGTTCTATGCATGTTCAAAAACATTTTTGTCATTGTTTTAACAAACAACATTCCTGCTTTATATCTACATTTATTTACAAAACAAATTGCCTTTCTATACCTTGTTCATCTGAGAAATGTGCTTTGAACGTAGATATTTTATACTGGTGAATCGCATCGAATGCCTGCTATTGACAGCGCAATAAAACATCCATCGGTTAAAAAGTAATTAATACTCTGAGTAGTTTTTGAGAAGAGTACTTTGTACTTTTACTCAAGTATTTTTTTTAACACCAGTACTTTTTATACCAGTAATTTTAACCAATGTAACAGTACTTGTACTTGAGTACAAATTTTCAGTACTCTTTCCACCTCTGTGTATATGTGTGTATACGTGTACATATATATTCATATACATCCTGTATGTATATAATTCGGAGCCGGAGCCGGAGCTGTCATGTGTAAGCACGACCAGCAGGGGGCAAGAGAGACATGGGATTTAAACTAACTACCAGTTTATCTTTGTTAGTAAACATGGTTCATTTCACGCTTGTTTACCACAAACTAGCATCAATTTTGAGTGTAAAACTTCACTTTTACTTGAAATAAACCATAACTGGTGCAAACGCCACACTATAAACACGTAACCAACACATTCTCCTCACTGACTACAGAATACACGTGGTACTGTTGCCGGTAACCATAGAAACGGGAGAAAGGCGCTGAGATTAGCTTTGTGGTTAATTCACTTTCCGTGAAACCGGCAGCACGGATGAAAAACGTTGTCAAAGCCGCAGCTTCCATGAATCGGAAAGGAAAATAGAAGCCGGTAAGAATCGCGCATGTTAGCCTTTGGTTTGAGAAAACAGTAACAAACTAATTAAGGCTTTTAGGGTTAGCTAGACTTGTTAGCTGGCTAGGCTAATCAGCTGTTTTAAAGATTACTAACGTTGTCTACAGTTAAACTGCTGCGATTAAAAATTAAAAAAGGATTTTTTTTTTTTACATAAGATATGTTTATACGTAACTCATATTGAATGTAAAGTGTTGCGTTGTTTAGCTGTTTACTTTTTAGATTATGGCAGTCTGGTCGTAGCCTAGTGACCGAACACCGGATTTCTTCCTCTTTCTCATCAATCAGACAGATTATGAGCTGTGCAATTAAGGCTCGTTTCCAAATCTAAAACTTGTATAATCTGACTGTCATTTACTTTGCAGGGCAGGAAGATGCATCGCTCCTCGTCCGGGGATGGATGTGTAAGTGATTTTACCGGGCGCCCAAACAAAGCGCTTCTCCCTTTGTTTCCTTTATGATGCGGCTTTTTGAAAACTGTCCCATTTTATGTTAACAGCTTTGCCTGATTCTAAAGCCCTTTTTAGACTTGTAGTGCGAATGTCCTCTCAAATGTTCTGCGTATTAAGAAGAAGCTTGTATCCCTGAAATTACACCCGTATCAGCGTTTCTCACCCAGATTTTTCTCATAGACTTGTATGGGGAAATGTTTCAAACAGCACTGTCAATCCTCAGCATTAATCCTCAGCACAGCCAGAGATGATTACATGTATTCAATCCTTTTCATTGGTTCAGCTGTTTTCATTATTTTTCATTTCTTTATCCCGCAAATATATTCACTTTCCTTCATTTACTTCAATGTATTTTTCGGTGTCTCACAGCACCTAGTATCTTCTACAGTTTTTCACCCAGAAACACTCATTCCACCCATTAAGCAGATGGGTGCTTTCATAAAGCTTTTTGATATTCTACCTGCATCCCTCTTTTCATTCCTTTTTCTGTTAAGTTTTTCCCCATAGGGTATAATGTTTTGTTTTTTTTTTCAAACTGCTCCCACTTTTTCAGTTTATAGCATTAAATACTCAAAACCGACAGCAGACATGCAGGGTCACAGCTCAAACATATTGAACCACTTTTTCCTCCAATTAACCTACCATCATCCCTTCTTTTTCATCCTTCTATTTTTCTCCCATTTATGTCCTTTCATGTTTCAACATTTTTCAGCACCTATCTCCTCCCACAGGTTTTCACACGATAGCACATTCCATCTCTCAGATTTTCCACTTGTTAAGTAGAAGTTTGCTTGTGTTTGTCTTTTCAATATTCCCTTCACATCTCTCCCCGTCAGATTTTTCCTGGCAAATGTCACAGGATATGAGATAGATGTGTACATTTGGTATGTGTGATTATAATTTTTTGTCTAAAGCGCCCATATGAAAGACCTGTTAGCATACTTGCTTATACTTCTATATAACCAGGGCTCTGTTTTGGGACATCACACCCCAACCTCACACTGGTAATTAGCTAATTGGTTGCATTAGGTGTGCTGTGGATAAAAAAGCTCAAGCTGTAAAGAGCATTGATCCTTGAGCACTAGGGTTAAAATAGAAGATTGTCCTACCTCATTGCTGTGGGTAAGAGCGACTAATAAATGGTGCACACTTAAATATTTTAACTTATAGAAATATTTCCCAACCCATTCTTCATGGACACATCAGACGGCTCTGCCTTTCTGCTCTAGTTCAGCTCGCAGCATACCTAAACCAAGTATCCCATGTTCCTGATTCCTTAGTTCAGGTGAGGAGCTGAGCTAGAACAAAAATGTGGACCTATTGCATTGAGTACTGAGTTGGACAATACTGTCTTATATGTCTACACGCCATGTTTAGGACAACAGCAAAGTTTTAGTTAAATCAAATGAACTAAATAATTCAGTTTATATGCATGATTGTGACAATTTACTGAGTGCCTTTTTAAACTTACAGAAGATGAATTGAAAGACTGATTGACCCACAGTCTACAGGAAAAATCAGCTACAGGGAAAATTTGGATAAC
The DNA here is from genome assembly GCA_032718565.1 of Distichodus sexfasciatus. Taxonomy (NCBI): domain Eukaryota; kingdom Metazoa; phylum Chordata; class Actinopteri; order Characiformes; family Distichodontidae; genus Distichodus; species Distichodus sexfasciatus. Next base: position 537,378 of record JAVGVS010000016.1, read on the forward strand.
TTCAGGTCATTAGATCAAATTATTGACTATTGTGTGCCTCTGCTATTGGTTAAACATGCACTGTAGGGCTGAGGGCTGAATCAGGAAGTCTGAAGCTAACAGGAAGGATGTGGTCTGGAGGAGCGTTATACTACACAGCCATGCAGAGTTCTGTTACCTTAACCTAATATGCACTGCCACAGATTATTAGGATTAGGGATTCTGTACTCTCATATTGTTTTGATTGGTGCACACGTGTGTGTTTAGCACATTTTATAACCTGGGGTAACCACACCATGATTTTGAGTGTGAAAAGATTTGTAAAATTCGCAAAGATTTACGATTAAAACTTTAATCTTGAAATTACCATTTACCATCTCTTTAGATTGTCCATAACACACATAGTTATATCTGTGTTTTCATCTCAGAATTCTTGTTTTCTCCACTTAAAGTGCATTAGATCCTCCGAGGTGTTTTTAAGATGTTCATTAACAAATGTGTCTTGTCTGTGACAGAAAATGTTGATAGTATGTGTTACTTAAACTTAAAGGCAGAGTGATTATATGTGGCTATTTTCTACTCCCAGAAATATGAAAACATACAGCCAGCAAATATCACAGGATATGAGGTAGATAAATACAGTACATTTGGTAATTGCCATAGTTTCGTTTTAAGAAGTCACTCGTATGAAGGTTCAGTATAGGGTCGCTTCCTTCATCTATCTTGCTTAAAAGCATAAATAAAAAAAACAAAACACACACACACATTACAATTTATGTGCAAAATTAATTGATGTCATCCTACATGGGTAACAGCTGCATTTTCTTACAGTTCCATTTTCCGAGTCGGGGTGCTACTAGACATTGCAATGCTTTCAAAATTTAAGTAAACCAGGTTTTGATGGTAGTTTAACTAAATAAACCTGTTTTCTGCAGCTACCAGGCAATGGATTTTTCACGTTAATCAGCCAAAAGGCAACAAGGCTAAATGTAAACAGTGACCTTAATGCTAATAAAGCTAAATCCAAAAAAGCTGTATTATCCATATTAATGTTGATGTCCAATGTCCATGTCCAATGTTAATTCCCCACATGAACCCTTGGATGCTCTACAAGTCGTATTTACTACTTCCCATGCTTTAAGCAATGTTTTTCCTCCTGTGATCTCATGCATGTAGTATTACAGCTCAACCCGGCTGCTGTAAGCTGGGGCGTTGCCATAACTACCGCGGAGTCCCCGCGCTGTGCGCACGCGCCGTCCCTCCGCCTCGTATCCTGTTTCTAAAGCGCAGCGCTAACGGAGCCGCACATATGGCCATCGTGCGGGCTGCGGCGTTTTTACTGTTTCCTCGGTTTATACCGACGCGTGTGTAGAAAATAAGGAGACCTATATGTAGAAAATTAGGAGACTGGCCTTTTTTCGCCGCTCACCTCTCCTCCTCCTCCTCCTCCTCCTCCTCCTCTCACCTCCATGAGAAGGCAGAAGAATGATCGCGTCTTTATCTAAAGGGAATCTGCTCGACGTGCTGCAGGAGGGTTTTAATGAGGTAACAGCTGCGATCAGCCTCCATAATAACACAGCTTTCAGTTTCGACATTGCAGTCCGTTAACAGATATATTAGCGGCTCGATTGTGAACGACCTGCATTAAGGTTGACAGGCCCTAGTCATGCAAAAACTTCCTTATCAACTTGTCAAACGGGTAAATAAAAATAGCACGACGTTTCTAGATGAATAACAAATGAGGGTGTCATGGTGCATTGTTAAAATCGATTTTAGTCGTTCCGGTGTTCTGGCTAGGTCGTAAAACAGCTCTTCTGTCATAGAACTCTATCATCACAGTATGGTGGATTACCGCAATAACCGTAGTTCAGTTTCATAACCTTAGTGCAGCGAGCAAACCCCCCAACAACACATTCTGTAAAACAAACTAGATTTGTTCTGTAATATTGAAATATACAACTGATTTAATGAATTTTGATGTAAGTCTGAGATCCTGTGCCTTTTATAACCACTTACACATTGTGGTTCTCACCGCTTCATATAACTTGACTCAGTAGGGATGCGGTCTCCAACTCTGCCCTAACGAGACACTTTCCAGCATAATTTGCGGATTTACCAGCTTTACAACCTATTAGATCTTGTGATTAACTAAATCAGTCATGTATATCTGTTTCAGAACTTAACTAGGGCAATGTTTGCATGGCCAACAGTTACATCACAAGCCGTTGAATGTCGAGTAAGAGATTCAGTCAAACATGTCATGCCACAGCTTTTGTGCACTTGATTTTAGGGGAAAATTCAGTTTTTATTTTGCATGACTAATCCACAACAGACGTCTGTTACAACACAATGTACTAAAAACTATTTAGTGTTTCTGTTCATCATTTGCATTTTTTGTGCATGTGCACTCGTCTAAAAAAATCATCTAATCATTTTAGAACGATTCATTCTTTCCAAAGCTCATTTTATCCTCATAGAAGTTATTTTATAAAAAACAAGCCTGTATTTCTGCTTATATTAGAAAAAAAATTCAATATAACATTTTCCAATATTGAGCAGGTCTAAGATCCAAAAACTCCTGAATTGTGACTCTCCAAGGCAGTTTTTTTTTCTTTTTAAACAAATTTTCTCCACAAAAGTGACCAGTCTCAAATTGCACCACCTGTTAGACTCTGTCACTCTCCACAGCTGCCCTTGCACATAACCGTAAAATCAAGTCCACTGATGTTCTAGACATCCTTTGGTCATCTGTTGGGATCCTCAGCTGCTGTGATGCCCTCACAACTGGAGGTGTTTTAGTTAGTTTACTGCTGAAGGGAGAGTCCTGGACGGGTGCTGTCAGTGCACTCCAGCATCACGCTTCAGTGATGAACCTAGTGGACTCGAGCATTGGGGGAATTGCTTATTATTTTGCCTGGCTGCACAGAGCTAGCGCTGCATTCCAGTTTTACAGCACGGTCAGCAGCTCGCACCGCTCAATGCTTCCTGTGTTCGGTCTGTTCTCTTGGGGAAAGCAGACATTCTGGACCACTTTGACCTTCTCGCAAGACAGACGTGCTCCAGACAGGGCTACCATTGTCCTAGGCAGCCCTCCATATGCCAGCTATGAACAGTGTTTTTACAGCTAATTCAGTTTGCTGAGTGGTCACTAAAATAACCCTTTCTTTTTTGTTTACTCAAAAAAACTTGAAAAGGAGGAGAGGATTGCTGCGTGCTCCAGAGTTATGCGAGGATACATTGCTTTTTTCTGGTGTTACAGTGTATTTTAATTTTAATCTCACTTCTCAGCCTAGAAGAATGTGCTGCTTAAACTTTCTGACCACCGCTCTGAAAAATTCAGTAGTGCTTCCTGAAATATTACCCTATTATAATTTCACTGCAGCATCATATTGCCTGGAGCCATAAATTTGCAGCTATTCTATAACATGGCACTGCGTCTGTGGACGTGCTCTGTGCCCTTCATATATCCAATTCATGTACTGGCTGGAGAGGAAATAGAAGATAAGCCTTTACGTTGTGACCAGCCAAAAAAAAATGCAAGTCCGACTAATCCAGACTATTGACTCGGGGCTTCAGAGATCAAGCTGGTGAAATGGGCAGGGATTTGCCCTGTCAGAGGGTATGAGTCTTAACCTCTGATCAGCAAAGCTTTGTTGGTATCCCAGCAGGCATCGTGGCACGGGTGCCTCGTGTTGTGCTGTTTCGCTTTTGATATACCTCGTATTTTAGACATTGCCTCCGATCACGGGGCCAACTCCCTAATCACAATGCTACCAACTGTCCCAAATGTGGGTAAAAACAAGTAAAAACCCAAAACCAGATAAAATAACGAGAGATAACGATAACGCGATAAAAAGCGTTGTAAGTAAATGAAGAGTACAGTGAGAGGTTTGTATGGTTAAATGTTAACACTTTCTGACGCCCTGAGGTTTTAGCAGAGTCTTTGGCTGATGCCGAAACAGCAGTTTCATATGGTGGTGTTGCTGAATTCAGTCTTTTTTGCCTCAATGTTCTAAGGAAATGTACAGGGTCTGACTTGCATTTTACATGTAATTGCTTGGTCATTCTAAACCCTGACATTAATGTAAATTGCACTTGACTGCCTTCTGAAGTCATGGCTGTGATAAGGTGTAAATTTGCTTTTAACTGATCATGTGTTACAATTATAGCAACAGCTGGCAGCCTACGTGTCATGGGTAAACGCCCAGCTGCGGAAGAAGCCCGGGGTGAAGCCTGTGAGTGACCTGCGGCAGGACCTGAGAGACGGCGTGGTGCTGGCACATCTCATCGAGATAGTCGGTAAGGCTGGAGGTAGTCCCACATACGGCTGTGAAATTAATTCAGAACCTCTTATTGACCCAGTGTTCTCCTTGCTATTTTTTTTTTTTTTTTCATTTTAAAAATTCTGTTTATACCATTTTAAAAATAGAGTCTGTGTTCAGACATCAGGAGTTAGAACCCTTAGTCTGATCTTCAATACATCACCCTTTTGTTGTCTGTTAGCTGGAGAGCTGCTGGAGGGAATCCACTACTCACCGAATGACAACCAAGAAAAGAGGGAGAATGTGGAGAAAGTTTTGCAGTTCGTCTCATCCAAGCGCATCCGCATGCCCCAGACTTCTGCGAGAGGTGAGTTTCTGTGGGATCCGGTGGCTTTCAGTTAGCCTTTTAGGCATCAATTAATGGCATTACACTGACACTGCCTTTCTCTCTTCAAAGACATTGTGGATGGGAACCTCAAATCTGCTATGCGGCTCATTCTGGCCCTGGCTGCACATTTCAAGCCGTCTGCTTCATCCAACCACAGAACGGCCTCCGGCGTGGGCAGGAATGCGGCAGGCTCCTCGGCCAGTCACAGGCCTCATTCGGCCATGGCCATGGCCCACAGCGCAGCGGCAGCTCTGGCAGCAGCGCGGCACGACGCCTCCCGCTCGGGCCGCAGCGTACTCCAGCTCCGACAGGACTGGCAAAGGTCAGCATTGGTTCCAGTTTGTTCACTTTTCCAGCCCTACTTTTAATGTGTTTTCTCAAAATTGCCTCTCTGCAACAAAAATACTTTTAAAACATAACCTGCTCCCTGAGGGAAAAAACTAAAACTTAACCGTTTGGTCAAATCAGGGCTGCAACTGTGAGACTCTTAGTTCCTTTTCAAAGTTAATATTCGGAGTGACTTCAATTTCCTGATTTCAGGGACAATCTCCCTGGACCAACTTGGGGTTAAGGATCTTGCTCAGGGGCCCAACGGTGGTAGCGCTGGTGGTAGGATAGAGCTGGATTTTAACCTGTGACCTTTTGGTCTGTAGGAGATCTGTAGAGTTTAGACTCTCAGAAGAAGAACATGAAAGTGTTCAGAGGAAGTTGAACTGGAACTTTAACACACTGAGTACACTTTAAAGAAAACTCTGTAACGCCAATGAGCTCCACTGTCAAATCCAATCCCATGCCATCGCCACTTGAATACGTCCATTCATAGATGCGCACAGCTGAAGAAAAGGATCAGTATTATAGTGAGCAATATGACTGTCAGCCGCTGTAATAACATTTATGTAACAGAGTCATAAGGGTGCTGAGTGTTTATTCTCTAGCTGAGCGTGGGTTATGACTGATTTTAATTGGATTAGGAGAACAGAGACTTGCTCTCCCTATCACTTTAAGAGGATTCTCCATTCTTTTCCTGGTTGTGTGCAATGTTGCCCTCTTCTTGTTGTTTGCATGTACTGCATCTAGATTTAAGTCAGTCAGAACTTAACTAATAGATTATCCTGCTTGCTTAAAGACAAACGCAAACAGAAAAATCTTCAGGTCTTCAAAAAAGTTCACCCAACCTTAAATAACACAAAGTAGGCCCAGCTGTAATATAAAGGTTCGATCTGATTGATGGATACCTTCTAAACACTTCAGCGTGGGTTTAAACATTTTAACTCTGAACCTGGATTAACCTCCACACTGACGTGTTCCCCTTTTAGTCGAGGCTCCAGCGGCGATGAGGACGTGGAGTCTCCGTGCTTGAGCGTGCGAGCCCTGGTCCAGCAGTACGAGGGACAGAGATCAGTGTCTGAGGAGGAGCCGGAGACGGGACTCACCAGGTAAGGACCCAAAAAGGCATGGTGAAAATGTGAGACGTGTCTCAGATGATGTTCCAGTGTCTTGCATTAGGCGTGTAACAGCGCCTTGGAATGGAACACGTAATAATGTCCTTGGCATCGTGTAGACGTGTCAGCAGCTTCATTGCTGTTTCATGCACATAGCAGTTTGTTAGATCAAAGAATAGCTCGGCTGAACAATACTGTCTTTGATGGTTTGGCGCCACACAGTTTGTGATTGTTTGGGTCTAAACAGCCTATCATTTGTTGAAGCTTTGTTTAAAAATTTATGTAATTTTGCAGATGCTTCTATCCAGAGCGTATTACATTTCCTGAGTGCAGGGAAACTCTCCATGGAGCAACTTGGGGTTAAAGGGTTTGGTCATTGTCCTAACAGCAGTCTTCTGGGATTTGAACCCCAATTTTATGGTCACCAGAAAAGTGTTTCAGTTTCTTAGACCACCGCACCACCATCACTTTGCAATAGTGGGAATCCCGTTATGATTGGATTCTGTCCAAGATTCAAGACCCTTTTATTCTTGATGGGATGTTGTTTTGGTGCTGACTTGAGTTTGATTGCTGTGTTCACATGTCCGAACTTAAAGGGAAACAGCCAAGGCCTTAAACAAACCCACAAATGATATTGTTGTAAAATCACTAGGCGTTTCATGCATCAGTTCCCATGGAACTATTCATGACAGAGCAGTTTTGTAGACCAGTAGACATTTTAGAGCTGAAATGGCAGAAGCCAAATTCAGTGAAACCGTGATATTTTGCTGTGTCATAATATTGTCAGAATCTCATACCATCATATGTATGGTCACAACCTACATGTGCAGGCTTTGCCTTTGCATACTTATTGGCTTTAAGACTGTGTCCAGTTAAACAAGACTTATTAGGTTTGGCAAGACCCATCTGTTTTCATTTTTAGCTCCAACAACAGCATTTTATTAGCACCAGGAGGCTGAGCATTACTGCCAGAACATAAACATTCAGGAAGATAATGGAAATTGGGGATCCCGTTTGGTTTACTTTGGTCCCACCCTCTCCTTCAAACTCATACCGCGAATCCCCGGATTCGTGCTGCAACCCTGAACTCCAGCACTCTGGAACCTGTCCAGTCATTTCGGTCAGGTGCTCCCTCGCCCAGAGCTTTGGAATGTAACACTGCCCATCCATCAGGCTTGTTGGCACAGCCGGTCCTCTCGCCCAGCCACTATGAACAATAGTATCATTCTATTTGCTGTCCTGGAACCATCCTGCATCATGCTGCATGCTGTCAGTCTGCCTCAGTGCCTCTCTTGTTGGGGGCAAGTTTCCGTAAGACGCCTTGCAGCAGCTCATCAAAGCACCTCTTTCTCCTCGCCCAGTGTCATGAGCAGCGGCAGGGATGGATGACGGGCGACGCGGCTGCCTTTCGGGGACTTGCCAGGGTTTGTTTTTGTGAAAACGGGTAAACGCTAGAGCCTCGTGATGCCATATCGGGCTGTATGATTCCTTTTTCCCCAGCGGCTGACAATCGTGGAAATGTGTGACTTTCCTTGATCATGCTGGCTGCTATTAAAATGAGATAATATCTTTGGTGATACAAGCATGAGCTTGTTTGGTTGTTACAGGACACTTTGTTTTCATTCCGTTCCAGTGCAGAGCCAGCAGTGTCAAAAAGGGATTGTTTTTGTCAGTCTGGCATCTTGAGTTAATGTGTTTTTTCCCTAAAGACTGGTTTCTACAGTTTTGTCCTAGAGTCACTGTTCATGATTTAAGATGTTCAGCTCACTGAGGAGGCCGTGGCTACTGCGCTTCTTGTCAATAGCCCAACTGCAACCCTTTTTCCCTTTTATTCAGTTCCAAAAAATATAGTTCCCTATTTTAGGGAATGGTGTCTCCATTCAGGAGGGCGGTGCTATTTTTTCGCTTGTGCTTAGCCTGTTCCTTATGTGAGCTTACAGTTCGTAATTCAGCAGCTCTTAGTTTAACCTGTTAAGCCCTGAGACTGTTTTACAGATTTTTGCTCTAAAAAAGATACCCAAAATAAAATGTGTAAATCTCAGCAACCACAATGTCTATTTTTATGCTTTTGGTATCATTATAAAGGTAACACTTGTGAGATTACGGTGGAATCAGCATACATGTTACTGGAATAAAGGAAGATGCAACACAGCAGAACATGAAAAAAAATCTTGTTCGCAAAAAAACAAACAAACATATCTGTGTAATCTGCGGAGTCTGGGCTTTCATATGATATACGGTATGCAGGGTTAGTCATAGTAGTATCGATTCTACAGCCGTATTTCTTCCACGTAGACCTACACAGTGTTTTTGCTCTTTGTTTATTTATATGTTTGGTGTTGGAATTTTGTTATGTTTATGTGGAATTTGTTTGAGATTTTTACACGAGATTCTATCGGTGATTGATGTGCCGCATGCATATGTTTGTTTACGTTTACCGACTATTTAAAGCCTTCCCGTTCTGCCCCTGATACCGGGGGCGATCTGCTCAAGCCGTTACCAGCTAGGCCAACTATAATCAGCGTAAAAATCAGTTGACAGCCATCATTTCTCCTTTTGAACTTTTTTACGCTTTTATCCCTTTCTGTGTTTTTCAGCAGTCATGCAATTTCTACAGAAATCGCCCTTAATTAAGTTAAATATACAATGTATTAAATCTATACTAACCAGTAGTAAAACACAAAGATTTGGTTTCCTTGCCTAATTTAAAGACCCAGAAAGGTGAAAACCATCCTTGGATCGGTCAGATGTGAATTATAGCTTTGGCGCAATACATGGTAAAATTTAAGTTAGCAAACATTCTGCTCTAATTTATCAACTCTCGTTTTTTCCGTGTTCCTCTGTCATTTTTGCCTTTCCCCCACTGTCCTCGCACTTAAATATTTCCCCTCTATTATCTTGTGTTGTATATCGATTAGCCCAGACTGTGCTCACTATCACTGTCTTCGGTGAACTCATATTGCAAAGGCACAACAAGGGAAAATTTTACATAGTTTTACTTGCATGACTTTAGAGTGATCTTTTATAACTGTGCATTTGCATGTGTGTGTTTTACAGTCGATGCGTAGGGGCTCTGTAGTAATGGGTGGTGCTTCAGCACTTTGAGCCAACACGGCGACAGCATCCGCCTACAGAAGCACCGTCTGTATTTTCAACACCGTCTGTATTTTCAACACTTTGAGACTTACTACGTAGCAATGTTCATATTCACTCAAAATTGACGAGGTGATTAGCGGCAACTGTTTCTTTGATATGAGGAACTTTTATTTTGAGGCCGATTTTATTTCGACCTTACTGGGTCTTTAAAATATTTCAAAATTTTGACCCACTTTTGAGACTTGCATACCTGTAGTGAGTGTTAGCAATGTATATCTTTAGCCTTATTTATGTTGCGACCTTTAGCAATTTTCTTTAAGTATATCATTCCTCTGATAAATAAATCATGCAACAATTCTGTCCAAATGCTTCACTTCGTGCTGCAGTTGCAAATAAGAAGAAATCAATGTACTTTTTTGTGGATTTAAAAAAAAAAAATTTAAAATAATGTTGCTTTAATATCTAGACTATCTAGGCTAATACACAGTGAACTTTTTTAATTTGGGGCAGGAGTAATGTACTAGTTATGGAGGTGCTCCTGTGATTAATGCCTTCATGTTAAAGCTGGGCTATAAAACATGCTTGAGAAGAGATTGTGGCTTGAGAACAGCTGGTATTGGTTTGGTCAGTGAGAGAGCGACTGATCCGGACAGGCAGTAACTGGACAGTTTAACTGAGCAAAACACTCCAGATGGCCGTAGCAGGGGAAGTGAACGGAGAAACACAAGAATAAGACGTGGAATCTTTACATCAATCTGCAAAAATCTGGTACAAAATTCTTGAAAAAATGTTGTCGTTAGAAACCTTTCACTCCAATGTAGGGTGATCTCAAATCAAATGACCTCAAATCAAACTCACACTTAAAAGTAATAATTAATTTGAAATGTTCTTGGATTATAAATATTTTCTCTTATGAAATGGCATCCTACGAACAGTTCGCACAAAGCTGTCAAAACCTTCTGCTGGTTGCAGCCAATCCTAATTACTGCTCCGCCTTCCCCTGCCCTCAAACCCACCTCAGCAGGCCCGTGCTCCGATAGGGAGAGAGAGGGAGAGAGAAGAGGTAGAGGGAGGGGTTGGAGGAGTAGGGGGAGGGGAAGCCGAGGAGGGGCTGAGCCGTGTCTGACATCTTTGCGGTGGAAAAGAGAGAGAGAGCGTGCGCGAGAGAGAGAGTCAACAGAGACGCAAGGAGGAGGAACCCCGTTCTCACGGCAAGCCAAGCGCTTTATAACGGGGGGAGCGGCAAAGTATTTATTCACCGTGAATGGGTAGCGGTAGATGAGAGATCGTGCCGAAAGGCTGGCAGAGAAAGAGGGAGAGAGAAAGAAGGAGAGGCAGGATGCAGCTGCCCTGACGACAGAGCGAAGCCGCTTTCTCTCCTGTGTTATTGAGGCACTGCGAGAGAACAGGATTTCCATATGTGCCACGTCGGGGGAGGCTGAAGAGCGGATCTCCGTCCCAGAAGCTTCCGCCTGTCTTATTGCCCCCCCTGCCCCCAGCTGGATAGACCCATTTGAAAGATTGAAAGATTTTTAAAGGGTTTTACGGCATGAAGGTCACCTCCCCGCGATGACCGTTTGCAGCGGCGTCTGCGTGCCACTGGAGAGTTTTTTGTGGCTCTGTTTACTTGGACTCGGTGGACGTGTCAGCGGCTTGGACTCCATCCTAGAGGAGAGTGTGTGTTTGCGTGCGTCTGCGTTCGAGAGGAGATGCTGCTGAGCCCGTTTCTGCTTGTGGATTCATGGACGAGTGGGAGCGTTGCGGTTTGAAGCCGACATGGGAGCTAAGCAAATTAAATGGTATGATTTTTATTCCTGATTTTTATTACTGGAGATCAGAGCCCTAGATGCAAGATTATTTATTTGTCACATATATAGTTACACAATTATAACACAGTCAAGAGAACATGTGTAAGTTTAGACCTCAAGATTCGTTTGTCACATGCATTGTTATACAAGGGTGGCACGTAGTGAAATACGCCTCAATTCATTCCTAAAAAAGATTTCCCTGGTTTTTCTGTTTAGAAACGATTTACTTCATCTATGTTCCAGATAAATCGGTTCCTCTTCTCTCGTTCTGCTGGGATGAACGCTGGGCTGTCAGACAAAGTTTCCTTTGCCGCGTCCCGTTTCTAATTGTTTTGACACGTGGCTCGGAGGATATTCTTAGTAAATTTAAGTGAGTGATTGTCATCGTGAGCACGCCACAGCGCCTTTGAAGCAGTGCTTGGCGACGGTATGTTGCTCATGAGTACCTCTGTGGTACCGTAACCGGTCTGAAACTTGAACTGGCAACATTCTGATCACATGGCCAACTCCCTAACTGTTACCCTATCAACTGTAATGCTTTTGATGCTGCTTATCAGTGTTAAAGGAACGAAAATACAGCCACAGAACACCACTTTGACATCAACACAGTCTAAGGCCATTATACATGACAGTATAAACCCAACACTCTAGCAGCTTACAAAATCATGATCTTAGTCATAGGGATGTGACAAGGCATGGGCTGGTATTAGATTCTGAGATATGATAACATTAACCAAAAATATCACTGTTTCGTGGGATTACGGTTTTGCATTTGACAGCTCCAAAATGGCTGTGTCGAAATGCTGGGATAAAAAATAACTTTCTTCGTTGAACACATCTTTTTTATTAATATTATTATTATTATTATTATTATTGAACACATATAATATTTGGAACATTAGTAAAATGGTATGTTAAGTGAAAGTAAATGGTCCATTCACTCGCAATATATTGATTGCACGATGAGTAGTTCCAAAAAGAGTGCACCAAAAGAGAAAAAAATATATATAATTACGGTTTCCTTCAAGGTGAGGTAAGGAGAGGTTCTCATTCTCTTCCCATCAATTTACTTCTGCGCTCTCGTTATATATAGCTCATTAAAAACTAGATGCAAGTGGAGTCTGTGCAGTAACACTGTCTCTGGGTTTGACAGCGTCTCTGTGATTATCAGCTCTGCCTGACGTTACGCAGTCAACGCAGAAATTGAATTCCGTGTTTCCATTTTGAACAACTGAGGAAACGATCTCCAGCGCTGTGGGCTAATATTAAATCGTACACTTTGATGGGTGGCAGTGGTGGTGGTGGGGGTGCAGTGGTGTTAAGTGATTTAAAACTCCTGACCACAAGATTGAGGCTTCAAATCCCGGAAGAGGCCTGTACAAAAAAATGCCCTTAACCCCAAGGTGCTCCGGGGAGACGTAATTAGCAGATGGACTTTTTACGGGATAAGATGCACATAAATCAAAATGGAAATGCAGAGTAATGAAATGGTAGTGCCACTGATAAGAAAGAGCATTCATCCTCTTCCTTAACCCAAAATTTTTTGTTGCTTCAACACTTTTCAACACGCTGACTCTCTTTGCTTTAGAGGAACGGTTTCTGGGCCTAGTGCCAGACGCTGATGTGTAAATATACTTTGTTAATTGGCTTCCTGTGATTATATCTAATCACTGCTGATTTAATGTCGGGTGTCTAATGAGTCCTCCCAAGTAACTTCGTTCTCTTTTATCGTGAAACAGAGACGGAGAGATCAGATGGCGGAGAACCACAGCAGTCTCTACCAAAAAGCTTTATGCTTTCTTAGCTTTCCCCCGAGGTTTCCTGCCCTACGATGTGAGATTTCTCATCTTACAGCAACAATTCATCACACACTGCACGGGGCCACATTCTTGGGATGACTGAAGAATGACTGGGCCAGCCTCAGACGCAAGGGGAAATCTGGCTGCTTCTTAAAAATTGGGATGCGAGTGAGAAATGTAAACTGTTGTTCCATCCATCCGGCCTGTGCAGTGTTTGTAATGAGGGTTCTGTTACTCAGAAAACTAGCTTCGAGTATGCTTTTATTTACACAAGAGACATTATTTTAGGAACGAGGGTAGCGTGTTGCTGCGGGCTTTCTAGCCACAGGCAATAATTATTCATCTTTCAGTGGATTTTGTTCTTTTTGCTTGGGCTTCTAGAAACCTTTGGAAGTGTCGTGTTTGCACATTGGACCCCGTTTCGCTCCTCTTTGGCATCCATAAGATAGGGGCTTTGCCTTTTGCGGTGCATAGAAGCCGTTCTAAATTTGGGTGGAGCGAAATGAGAGAGGGCGTGGTGTGTGTTTGTGGTGAAGTGTGTGTGAGATCCAAAGATGTTGCCTACACTACTACATATGCCAGGGATAAGCAGTAAACTGAAAATGAATCAGAAGTGAAATTCAGAAACTGACGCAGTCTTGCAAATGTTGGTTATTTTGGAGATTTTTGAAATTCTGTTAATACTTTCCCCAGTGTGCGGCACAGTGGCGCAGTGGTTAGCGCTGCCGCCTCACAGCGAGAAGGTCCTGGGTTCGAGTCCCGGCTCGGCTGTGGGGTCTTTCTTTGTGGGGTTTGCATGCTCTCCCCGTGTTCGCGTGGGATTCCTCCGGGTGCTTCGGTTTCTGGTTTCCTCCCACAGTCCACAGACTCCCACAGACTCTGGATTGGCCTTGTAGGGTGTGAATGTGAGTGTGGGCGAGTGTGCCCTGCGGTGTGTTGGCGCCTGCCCAGGGTTGGTCCCCGACTTGCGGATCATTGAGCAGATCAGATAATGAATGAATGAATGACTTTCCCCAGTGTATTCACCGTACCGTCCCTTTAAAAACCTGCTACCACGTGTGGTGGTGTGTCTCCGCCCCGTATAGTCTGTGGGCCAAATGTGTTTCCTAGTTAATTTTGTTAGATTTTTTCATTAATCATAATCGAGGTAAAACGTTCCAGCCCTAAGATGTGCTGTACGCTCTGTATTAAAATGTATGCACACACATTCATATACACATTTCAATTTTCTATTCATGTTCTGTTCAATGTTGTGAGGTATAATTTCCCAGCCCCAGTCGGAAACTTTGGGGGCTGTAGGGGAGCTGTGAGTGTGTGTGGCTCTAAAGAAGAAGCCGGCTCCCCCTCCTCTTGCCCCTCAATGTGAGAAAAATAAAACAAAAGACAAAAATGCGGAGTGCGGCAAGCCGCCTCTTTCAGAGCCGTTCTCCTCTGCCCTGCTGCCCCGGGTGAGGACAATGAGAGCCTCCGGCACACACACATACACACAGCCGTAGAAGACAACAAGCCCTCTGTTTTCGTTGTAGAACTGGCATTGTTGTAGTAAAAATAGATAAATTAGCTCATGTTTCTTCTGCTTTTCTCTTGTCTCTTTAGGAGATACGCATCTACACACACAAGCTCACAAACTCACTTCAAAAAAGTCTTTCAGGAGTTTCTCGTCTGCAGAGATCAGGGAGGGTTAAATTTTTGGAATTTCTATTGTAAAAAAGAAGTGTCTGGTCTTCAAGGCTCAAAAAGAGGAGTATTCGTTTGGGGCAGATTTCGGCAGCCTTCGAAGGCCGTCTCTCTCCAGAGGTCGTTTAGCCCCCTTGCTCTGGCAATGGCTATTGGCAGAAATGTCACTTTGGCTCAGGGAAAATGCAAGTCGAGCCGGCGGGATGCAGTTAATCCTCTGTTGAGGGAATTAAGCAGATGGGGCCAATATTGATTAGCCGAGCTCCTTTATGCTATTGCACTTTTGGGACGAGGATGAGCTCGGGGATTGTTAAAATAAGGCAGAGAGCTGTAGAATTCAGCGGATATTTCAGTGGTGAATTCTTAAAGCGGGAATGACGCCCATTGGAGTTGATTAGTAATGCTTCAAACTAAAACTGAATTTGCTGAATTAGTTTTTCTACCTTTTCTCCTTCCGATATGGAAAACCAACATCAGGTAAAAGTCTCAGGATGTGAGGTACAGTAAGTACAGTATGTGCATCTTTCTTTCATCTGTTTCCGTCAATAACCTTTGTACTCGCTGTGCTCCATGCTGAGTTTAAAGCGGCAACAAGAGAGCAACATTTATGTTGGAGCGAGACTTGAACCAGCAACCTTCAACTCGCAGGGCCAGAAAGAAATTCTTCAATTGTACGGAGGTCCAACGTTGAAACCTTTTCTTTCATCCCCATATCTTCCTCCGTCCTCCTCCTCGGTACCGGTGCTCTCCTCAGCCAGTATAAAGCAGCAGCAAGAGATGTACTGAGGGACGAGCTTTACTTGGTCAGGGAGGTTTCATTCCCCTTTAAATATAACATAAGTGCGTGAGGGAGCCAGACAGGGCGGGGGCTGCTGCTGCTGCTGCTACTGCTGCATTGATATCTTCTGCTGCTTTGTTGGAGTCACGACTTCACATGTACCTGTAACTCAAGATCCTCCTCGATGTCCCCGTGCCATACGTGTAGCTTAATTTATTGCATGAATTGTGAGAGCAGAGATTGTCCTCTCTTCTTCTCTGCTCACGTTCCCAGATTTGCCCTTCAGAGGAGATATCAAATATTCATGCATCTGATACTCTCACGCTTCATCCATGAGCTTTGAAGTGGGTTGCAAGTACGTTATTGATATTCCTGCATTAAAGGAAAAGCTCGCTGGAAAAAATACACCTTGCACGTAAATATACAGCAATCAGCCATAACATTACCGCCACTGTCAGGTGAAGTGAATAAAATGTACTTCCTTTTTACTGTGGCACCTGGCAGTAAGCTGGAGATATTAGTCCGCAAGTGAATATTTTATTCTTGAAGCTGATGCTTTGGAAGTATAAAAACCTACAATGAATGTTGTACGACTGGGTAATAACATCTCCAAAACTGCAGCTTTTGTGTGATGTTTCCAGTCAGGAGGTAACCAGAAGTAGTTCAAGGAAGGAAATCTGGTGAAACAGCAACAGGGTCATCATGGACATTCACGAAGAGCTACCGTAGCTCAGATAGCTGAAACTGTGGATTCTGCTTCCGATTGATAGGTGTAAGAACAGCCATTGTTGCAAATGGGAATGCGTAGTCAAAATAATATAAGTGATGTTAACATAATTTACTTCAAGTGAACATGTTAACATGCCACACAGGAACTTCATGTATTGAAATTAGTAACATTTAAATAGCTATATGTTGAGGTTATTTACAGTAAGTTACAGCCTTTTACACATAAATCTGATATAACATTCACGTAAAATGTAAAGTGAAACACCAAACAAGGATTTCTTACAACACAAAGCTAAAATCAAACTTAATATGATGAGGTGAAATACATAGTATATAGAGTTTGATTTTCCTTGAAACTTAAATGATCAGTTTTTGTGTTTGTGGTGTATTAACATATTCACAGTTACACCTTAAAGTTTTGTGTTGATCTGGTATCTTCACATGTTCATTCCTGTCCGTGAACTGACTTAAAAACCTTGCTGAAAACTCATCAGAATTAGTTGAAATTGTTTAAATTATTGTTGTAAGTTGAAGAAAATGAAGTTAAGCATGTTAACATTTATCAATCATTTTTGTATCAAATTGGTGTGATCAATATCAGGTTCATAATGTTATGGCTGATCAGTGTATATAGTAAATAATAAATATATACTCAACATAATACTACGTACAGAATTTCAACTGCAAAATGCACTTGAATCGTATTGTGCTATGAGGGTGCTGATGCTGACTGTCTCCCTGACAACCCGTTTCTAAAAGCCTCTGTCCTTAGTTGCCACCAGACATACTGACATGTTTATTTATAGGCATGTGCCATTTTTGTCCTAGCGTCAATCAACATCAGGCGAATGAACGCTGCAGGCAGTATTGTATTGGGGATGAGTTGATAAGGCAGCTTGAACAAAATTTCCAACAGGAAATGAACTGATTTTCCATTGCTGTTAGATTAGGAACCCATGTTCAGCAAGAGCTTGTAGGTATTTCGGGTTGGTTCTGGACCTGCACCAGAGACATTCTGTACTGTGAGACATCGAACTGCAGTGCGAAGCCCAAACGGAAGAGGGAGGGGGAGGCTTGAGATTAAGGCCCGAGGCATCACCCACTGTAGCCACAACTTTTCATCATGAACTATCGACAGCAGGCACTTCCAAAACAAAAACGGTGCCAAATCGATAGTTCAAATAGTGCATTTTGTGACCAGTGATTGGTTTGATCCTGTGACAGTTGTGATCAAAGCTGAGTTGATGTCTGCGTAACAAAAAATGATGCAAAATATCAGTGCAAAACTCCAAGATCCAGTGTTTAATGATCACAGTTGTTGGTAGGGACTGGTTTGTGCATAAGAACTTAAGAGCATAAGAAAGACTTCTCGTCTGTTGTCTTCTCTGAAGCATATCTGGTTGGTCTCATAATCACATGATTATGGGGTTGGTGGTGGACAAGAGGTCATGGGTTCATGCTTGTGGTTCACAAATGAGTATCTCATCACTAGGCTGCTTACCACTTAGACTTCAACCCATGACCTTTTGTTTTTAGACCGGTGTTTTACCAAAAAGTCACAGACTTGAACCCACGACCACCTAGTCTAGAACCCATGACCTCTTCTTTTTTTAGACAAGTATCTTATCAAGACATTGTTGACTTGAACCCATGACCACCTAGCCTAGAACCTCTTATTTTTTTTAGACAAGTGTCCTATCAAGAAGTCATGAACTTGAACCCACGACCACTTAGTCTAGAACCCATGACCTCTTCTTTTTTAGTATCTTATCAAGAAGTCACAGACATGACCCATTAATATGAGTACCAAAAAATTGGGCATGAACCCATGACCTTTGTTAGACAAGTATCTTACTAAGAAGTAAGGGGCTTAAACCTATTAAATATGAGTACCAGAAAATCAGCAACTTGAACTCATGACCTTTTCTTTCTTAGACCAGTATCTTATCAAGAAGTCAGGGACTTGAACCCACAACTTTTTCTGTCATAGACTAGCACTTTACCACGATGAAATCAGGGGCTCAAACCCTCAACTTCTTGGTTTGTAGATGAGTGTCATACCACTAGGCCACTGCCAGGAGGTCATGGGTTCAAGCTCAGCACTATATTACAATCAGCGCTACCACCATTGAGCTCCCTGGTAAGACCCTTAACACACTTGTCTTGGTGGCCGAGATCTTCACTCATGTCGTTTTGTCTCTTCTCAGCTTGGGCTCCCCCAGTCCCACCCACACCCCTAAAGAATCCATCAGCTTATCAGAGGAGAAGGGACAGTTTTTGGACCAACAACCATTAGATCCCAAAACTAAATCAGGTATTTCTTCTATTCAAACATAGATTGAGTTTTTATTGATTTTTTTTTTTAACAAATGATGAAATTTTCCTGCTCTAGTGCTTGACCCTGACATGAGTTATTGCTGCTTTATTTTCCAGATGATCTGATCAAGTTAGGGTTAAGTGGCCCCGGAGCTGCCCCAGAGCATGATGGGACGTGCGTGCCAAGCACTGCCTGGGAGGAGCAGCTGTGGGAGCAACAGGAGCAGCTGGAGAGAGAGATGGTTGAGGCCAGGAGAATGGTGTCCAGCCTTCAGGTGACCTACTACTGCATTCCCCAAATCTTTTATGGAAGTTCTAGCTGAGTTACCTACAGGTTGTGAGTTTTAAAAAAGCCACCAAAAGGCTGAGTAGCTCGACTGGGGGTGTCGGGTTGTCAGAGCGAACAAACAGATGGCTGAAGTGCAGTGAGCTGCAGGTTTAAGATGTGAAATGAGATTAGACCCCAGATCACGTCGTATTAATCACTCGTGGCAGAACGTGTCTGGCTTTAAGTTTGATGCGTCTGCTCACGAACATGAATGTGCCTTTGTTCTTTACAGGCTTTGCTTCTCCATGGTTCTCTACCTGAAGATGAACAGGGGGTCCCATCGAGTTTGGGAGAGGGAGTGGAAAACACAGAACAACAACTGGTACCTAGTTTTGTACTCTGCATCTTTAAAGGAGTTTGGAACCTTCTGAGATGCTCATTAACACACTAGCCATTCCAGCAATAGTTTTACAACATTAGTATGATGTATTATTATGTTACACGTTCAGGTCAGGTGAAATTTATTCTGAAGGGCTCCCAATAAATACTATTAACTTTTGATGTATCTATAAATTAACGTTTTATCATAGATTGGTTGACTATTTGATACCATATATTAATTAATAGATTAATCTGTTTCATTTACTAATTGGCAATCGACTTACCTATTAATTAATCTGTTTTATTAAGTAGTCAGTCAATCATTATTTTTCCCTGATCAGTTTACTGACATTTATTTTATTTTGGTAACAAGTGCATCATAATTAATTAGCATGTAATAATTAAGAATAACGTTCACTATGTTCTTGTCGCCTACACCTTTCGAGTCCCAACACGCAATTTGCACACACATACTTTCTTCAGTTTAAACATTTTCTCAGACACTTATTTCAAGGACATGCGAGGGAGCAGGTGAAGGACTTTTAATAACGAGTGTATTTAGCAGTTATAAGGACAAGAATATTAAAAAATCTCCTACTGACAAAGCAAAACACTCGTTTCCCTCTTTGAGTTTTTGGAACGCTGAACCTCTTTAGTGACCAAGTCGGACTGTAGTGCAGTTTTTATGATTTTTTAAAAATGTCTGATGACTGGAGACTGGAGCCAACGATGGGGAAAATGCTGACACAAGTCACGCCGTATTTACAAAAGAACATTTAAGTAGTATTTGTCACAATTATTGAAGTGTTTTATAAATCTAAATGCTAAACTCTACAGTACACAGCAGCATCCCTCTTTAAAATGTCTAATATACCATTTTGAACTCCCCTTTGTCCCTTCTACGCTTCTCTAATCTTTTTCCTGCTCACTTATTAGCTCTCGGTCGCCCTCAGTTCCACCAGTCCAGGTCGGGTTACTCTGTGCTGAGCCGTGCTTTGTGCTCGAGGCGTAGGTATCCATTAACTCCTCTCCGTTTACCTGCTCCTCCACTCGAGTACCTGCTGCGGCCATTTTCCTCCGACACTCTCTCGCTCACAACCGTTCACTCGCTTACTTCTGAGGGACGGAGCTGGTTTGGATGCGTTAGCTTTGGTTTAGCGAGTTAAAGGAAAGGTCTGTGCTTTTTTCTGCAGGTCGTAATCCGAAGTCTGCTCGACCAAAGCATGGAGGAAAGTCAGGAACTAAAGGTACGTTCACAGTGCCCTTACTTTTCTGTCTAATTAATTATGTTTGATCAGATACATTAAGATCTCTGACGTAGCTACAGTACTTTTTAACAGCCATGAGCTTTACAAACTGCCTTAGAAAATGTTAGAAAGAGGAATACAAAGAATCTGAATAATTGTGGAATTACTTTTTATGTCCCCATGTAAAAAAAAAGGTTACAACAATGTATTACCTTTTGTCTCCTTATGCTTTATAATATTCTTCAGTTTTTTGTGCTGGTTGTTGTTTTTGTCCTTATTTCTAATATCTGGTCCTCCTCTAGAGGGAGCTGTTCAGGCACATGCAGGAGGCGCGCAACCTGCAAGGGGTCAAAGTGAGTGTTTCAGTCTTTCAGAAGTGTACCACTGACTAGGGCTGGGCAATTAATCAAAAATGAATCCAGAACATCTAATCAACAGTCAGTTATTTCAGTTATTTTTGAAATTCTGTTAATTCTTTTTTATATTCTGTTAATACTTTCCCCAGTTTGTACTGTCCCCTTAAAATCCTACTACAGCATGTGTTGTCACGTGACTCTGCCCTGTCCAGTCTGTGACCACACCGGTGTGTGTTTCCTTCACTTATTTTAAAATCACTTTAAGATATGCACGCTTTCATTAGAAAAAAATATCCCAGGAACAGTAGTTAAGAATATTTACAGTACAAACCCTGTCAGTGAACTATGAGGGCAAAAAACAAGCAAAAAAAGCATAACCTAAATAATTGTTCATTAATCAAAATCCAGGTAAAATGTTCAATTAATTGTGGTATTGATATGAAGTTGATTTATTTGAGGCCGCTGTGTTTGCAGGATGCTCTCCAACAGCGCATGGCTTCGCAGGAGGCCGCTGTTCTGCAGCTCAAGCAGGAACTCTTACGTGCCAACATGAGCCGGGATGAGCTGGTCGGACAAAACGTGAGTATTAAGAAAATCACATTTAGCAGATTCTAGATCAACTTTGATTTTCTTAATTACACGGTCAGTCTTCTTAGAGCAACTCAGGGTCCAATGGTGGTAGATCTGGCAGGAGATGAGATTTAGATTTGAACCTATGACGTCTTGGTCTGTAAGCGAGTTTCACTAGTGGTTTGTCTGTGTGGGTGTGTGTTGCATTTGATGTATCCTGGCTGATGCCGTGGTATATTATTTGTGGTTTTTTTAGGCCGAGCTCCAGAGAAAGCTGGAAGAAAGGAACAGGCTTCTCAGTGAATATAAGGTAGAAGCTGTTCCTCTGACCACTTAATACAAAATATGTTGAAGAGATTAGTTTAATCTTTGGAGAGGGTTTACTGACAAGTTCTCTTGCTCGGCAGAAAGAGTTGGTGCAGAAAGATCGCATGTTACAGCAGCAGCAGCATAAGCTGGACGAAGCGCTGCGGAAGACGGCAGAGAACAGCAAACAGCAGGTACAGCATCTCGGCAGATGTCTGTATCACACAAGTCGTGTTACTGTGGTATTATGTCAGAAGTCTGTAACCTCTCCGTCAGTCTGTCCCGTCGCTCAAAGTTGCCAGCTACAAAATAATGGGCCTCATTTACCAACCAAATTTGTTCTTAAAACCTGCTTACGCAGTTTTCATGAAGACCTTTTTTATTATTAAGATTTAGTTCATGTAACAACAGAATATAATTTTCAAGCTCAGTCAGTGGCTTCAGTGAACACATTTTCCAAGTCACTGAGAAATAGTTTTAATTTGGCTGATCAACTGAACATTAATTTTGATTTTCTAAAATACAAAAATAATAATTATCTTTTTTGTACAGTCAGATCTAGTTTACAGAACCTTCACCTGGTCTGTTTGGCCGCCAGTGTGCAGCTTACGGTAAACGTTGCTGCAGCGTCTCACTTCTGCTCTTGTAATCCCCAGGCCGACCTGCAGAGGGAGCTGGAGCACAATCAAAGAATGCTGCAGGAGATGATGAATCATGACCAGGATGAGGTAAGACCAGAGTAAGCCAGAGTTATTTTCCAACGGCAGACACACGGAGCGAAGAGCTTTAATCCCACTCCTTGTGTTGCAGCTCGCCGGCTGTCAGAGCAACGGTTACTCAGCGGCACCGGAACCTAGTGCGGCCCAGTGTCAAAAAGGGGTTAGTGGCATCCTGAGAATGATCACAGAATAAAAAGAAATATTAAAATATCAACATTTTATAAATAATTACACATTAAATATTTGCTAAACATTACTTTGAATAACTTGAAGGTGCCATGTGTGGAGTTTGCTGAGTAAATAGTAAGTTTTTGTTCATATATTGAGGTTGTCAAAATCTGATAGGACGAATTGGTTTGCAGCTCACAAAAGAAAGATCAGTGTAGAAACTGCAGATTTGTATTATCAACATATGAAGCTACCCCTGGTATGTATTTCTCAGCAGTGGACAAAGCACTGTTTCTTAAGACAAAGTACAGCTACTTCTTGTCAGAAATTATTTCAATACAACTGAAAAATGTGCGGTCAAAGTTTACTTGTGTTAAAGTTTTGTGCTTTCAAAAAGTACATTTTCTTTTTAATGCCACTGCATTTTTTATTCTTGCCACAAAGCATCTCTTAATTTAACAGCAAATGTTTGACACAGAATTTTCAAATGCAGTAGTGAACGTGGTCCATGTTAAACATGTATCCTTCCTCATATCAAAAATCTCAAACCTGGAACTTAACTAAAGTCATGTGAGCTCTCGTGCTAAGGCTTTAACTTGGGTCTTCAGCAGAAGTCGCCATCTTTTCAACTCTGTTGTTCAAACATGCAGCTGAATTAATGACTGTGAAGTTAAAAATAATCATTTAATTAGACGTAGGAGGACTGCTGGAATTGTTTGTTCTCATATGACAAACACATTATGGACTGTCACAATATAGAAAAGAACATTTAAAAACATGCATCAAAATTCCAAGTAAAGAGAGACTTCATATAGTGGAGTCAAACGTATAATCAAATGTGTAACTGCTCAAGTAAAGAATACACAAATTGCACTCAGGTATTTTCATTTCATTATCGACACCTTTCGTATTCGTCTGTGGGTTCTTGGAAGTTGGTTTAAAACTAAATGTGTGTGGATGTGTGTGTTTTCCCAGCAGGCCGAGGAGCTGCAGTTGGTGCGTGACGCGCTTCGCAGCCTGAGGAACAGCTTCGGAGGTCACGACCCCCAGCAGCACACGCTGGACACGCTGGAGCAGGGTGTGTCCAGCCTTATGGACCGACTCTACATGCTGGACTCACACCACAAGCTGGACCAAAAGGTGAGAGCAGCAGCTCATCTTACATATCTCACACACAACCTCAAACATCAAAACTTGGCAAGGTCTCAACATTCCATCTCAGACGTTGCTGACCTGAGAACTGCCGTTTTTCAGGTGAAGGTGAAATCTCCAGGACACAAAGCTGCTCACATGGACAGAGACTCGTGGCCTCCCAGCACCAGTAAGAATTACACTTTGGAATCCTCGTAATGTGATTCCTTCACTTGGACAATACATGATCAGCCATAACATTCTGACCGTTATGCCTAATATTGAGTAGGATGCACCTTAGTGGAACATGCCTTAACATTTTTGGAGCAGTTGGATTTCCAGTAGATACGGTAGTGTCTGTGGATTGGATTTTTAAAAAAAAGCTAACGTGTTTGTGAATTTTCGTTTTCTCTAACCCATTTTTCGTTAAAGTATAAAACTTAGTCGGCTGTAATTTGGTTTAACCACAGTTGTTGATTTTAAACATAGCTTACAGATCTAAGAACAGTCGTGAACAAAAAGCACTGTTGTAAGTCGCTCTGGATAAGAGCGTCTGCTAAATGATGTAAATGTAAATGACACTTGGTAGTTTTCGCTCACCATATGTATCCCTGACCCTCAAATGCCCGTAACGCTCTCACAAGTTCAACAGTTTTACTTCCTTGAATCACTTTTTGGTAGCTCCTAAACCACTGTAGACCGGGAACATCCCATAAGAGCTGCAGTTTTGGAGATTCTCTGACTCAGTTGTCTGGCCGTCACAATTTGGCTCTTGTGAAGGTCACTCAGATGCTTACTCTTGCCCATTGCTTCCAACTCACCAGCCTCAAGGACAAAATGTTCATATTGCTGCCCAATCCCTGTCAAGTTCCATTGTAACAAGACTGTCAGTGTTATTCACCTGTCAGTGGTTAGAATGTTATGGTTGTTTTGCCTAAAGAATCAAGCTATACACACCACCAGGTCAGTGCCACTACTGGGTTAAGAATGTGCCAAAAACCTAAATAACAGCAGCTCAACTGGGCTTAGACACTGACCAGGAAGATTAGACAAAAACACTAGACAGAACAAGTTGGGTGTTCCACACTGGGATTGTGCTCATAATTGATACAGGTTTCTAGTAAGTAGAAGTAAATGGTAAACAGGTTGTGGAACGCACATTGCACATTGCTCATGTTGCTCACGTTACTGGTGTGTTTTCTCACAGGAATGGCCCACTCTCACAGCAGCCCTGCCCTCAATGCCTCCACCTGCACCAAGGTCCTCTACTTCACGGATCGCTCGCTCACTCCCTTCATGATCAACATCCCCAAGAGGTTTGTTGAGCATTGTATTTTATGGCATGTTCTAAACCACTGTGGAATTAAACGTGTAAAATATGTATATTGTGCTTTTTTATTGCAAAGTTTTACAGTAAAATCTTAGGATCTAAAGACTAGTGTATTGTAGTTAACACCTGCTGTATTTGAGTTGTACTGACTGTGTAATGTCATAATTTGTGTGTGTGTGTGTGTTTGTTGGTGCCAGGCTTGGTGAGGTCACCCTTCGAGACTTTAAGGTGGCTGTTGACCGAGAGGGCAGTTATAGGTACCACTTTAAAGCCCTGGATCCTGAGTTTGGGACTGTGAAAGAGGAGGTACGTTAACATCGCTTCATTCAGGTCATAAAATACGGAAATAGCAGAGGAAAAACAGCATGACAGTGTTGGCTGGAGACTTTTTTTGACCGTCAACTGTGTTTTAGACCCAGTTCAGCATGCCAAATGCATCAGCATCAAAGCCAACTAGAAAAACTTCATGATCAAGTGTAAAATCTTGCTTCCATCAGGCTCTTTTAAAGGAATGTCCAGTTGTCAGACAGGGTTTGTTATAGTAATGCTGATGGCTAAATTTTGAGTGATGTAAGGACAGCAAGAGCAGCAGAAAGAAACTGCTGCTCATTAGCACAGAGCAATCAAGCAAAAACAAGACGCATGAGGTCTGTCTTCATCTCTCAGGTATTCTTGGACGAGGCGGTTGTGCCAGGCTGGGAGGGCAAGATTGTGGCCTGGATCGAAGAAGATCACGGCCAGGGGAGGTAAAGGGAATCATCAATGATATAAAATTTAAGTTTTAGTTTTAAGAATTTGTTTGTTTGAGAGTGAAGAGGTTCCCTTCTAAGTCTGTTCAGTGCTCTGCTCATAACAATCCTCACTTGATCCTGGTCAGTGAGACAATGGACTTCATTCACCAACCACTCTGAAGAACTTAAGCAATTTTCACAGTTTCTGACATGGCATCAGTGTAACTTTATTTGAGATTTGATCTTATATACTGTATGTGTGTGTGTGTATGTGTGTGTGTGTGTGTGTGTGTTTACCTATGCCAATGATGAGCAATTGCCAGCTATGTACTTCTCGCTTTCAATTTACAAGAATTCATAATACAAGTATTCATAATAAGAATGAACTTGCGCACAATTCAGCAGTTTAATAACACATCATGAATTCAACATAGATCTTTACGAGCAAATTGAAGAAAATAAAGAAGAATTGTATATATCACTGGTCACTTTTAACTAAATATATCTGCACACATTATTGAAAAGTATTGCACAGAATGGTTGTCCAAAAATGCTGCTATAATATCTGTACAAACCTAACTTTCAGTCAGACTTTTTAAGAATACACTTCTATTAATAGACTGGCTATCGAAATCTTTCATATTGAAAACTGTCAGTCAATTTCCACTTCTAGCTTAAAATGCATATTTTGTGTCCTATTTATATATTGTTTATTCCATGTGCCCTATCTGTTCTTTGCTCTCTCTATTTGTTGTTGCACTGTGTAAACTGGAGCCACGTCTTCTCGTCTTTCTGTATATTTGTACAATATAAAGAAGAGATGACAATAAAGTTTACTTTGACTTTGAAGATATTGGTGAATGAGGCCCAGTCCTCTGTTCTGATTTTGTCTCAGCAAGTTTGAACACTTCTTTTTGCACTTCCTCACAGGGTCTAAAAGAATTCCCCAATCATGCCACGCAACACCTTGTCAAAGATGGAGGGATGATGAGACGGAGGGAGCTGTGCCAAACTGCCAAAACAAATGTTCAGATGTCAAGTCTCCAACTCTGCCCAAACAATACCTATACAGTCAACCTTTGTCTTTTTTCACGGGAAATGGACTTTGCTGTCCTGTTTTACACACCGAAGCTGCCAGGACTTTGATGTAATTTTTCACAGGAGTTTAGCAGTTTAGAAGCAGGGGTTGTGGGATTGTGTATGTGTGCCCAAGTGTGTTTTGACATGTTTAAGGATGTAAATGGAATGTGTGCGTCTGAAGATTTGTAAGACGGATTGTGGAGTTTATACCTTAAATTATTTCTTGGATTTCAGAACCACTTGGCATCTAATAATTTTGATTCTTGACAGTGTTCCTGATTGAGGTATGAAACGCACCAGCTGCCTCCAGAACAAAAGCACTGATTGCTAACCATAATCATCGCTACCTGTCATCCAAGATTTTTCGAAGTTGTGTGTGAGGTCGAGGATGGAAGTTGCCTTCAGTGAAGGCTTTTTGATCATAACAGTTTCAGCTTTAAGGATCTTGTCTGTTGGATAACTTTCCCAAAAGTTGGATTTTCAGGACCGTTAGTTAATCTACATTTGACAAATTTCGCTCAGTAGTCAAGACACACCTGACACTGTGAGATTCCCGGGACCAAATTAATGTTAGTCTATTAAATCCTAGGTGCTATTCTTGAAGCTTACATTCAGATGAACTTAAGTATTACAGTATGTTTCCTGATCATCATGATCATCGTTTACTGGCCTCAGGATCGGTTTTGAATTAAAGGAGAGTGTAAGAGGGTATCTGCTTATGTTAAGCAATGAGCAATGATCACAAGCCCGAACCATTTAACATTTAGTAACATATTTTTTTAATAATAATTAATTTTTGTGTTGTATGTATATCAGAGTAGCGTGTCAAGATCTGCAGTATCGCTGCATTGACTCACAGAAAAGGTAATGGATTTTACAGAGGAGAACCCGAATGTGCCTGGACTGTATCTTGAGTGAAGCAAGGTGATTAAAAATGAGATTTGACTTGTTTTCTATGTTTGTAAATATGTTTATATCTCAGAGAGGCATGACGCTTTTATATTATCAGTGTTCTTTGGTGGGAATGGTGTAAAGAAGAAATGCTTGTATTGTGAAAGAGGATCTTTACTTATTTGTGTAAACCTGAACTGCCCAGTCTTATTCCTGGAGTTCTGTCTCCTTGTAGAGCTCAGACTCCTCCTAAATGATGAAGAGGAGGAGGAGGAGGAGGAGGATGTTCCAAGTCTCTGCATATTGTGTAATTGCCGGGATCTGGGTGGTGGTGTGGTCCTGCTGTAAGATCCCAAGTCTTTGTAGAATATGATCTGATGTACTGTTCAGTCTTGTGCTTGAACATTCTCACTTGTGACTTCATGACTTCAAGGATCCGATTCATGACTTCAACTGTTTGGTTTGCTAATAAACGCTTTGAATACCACAGTGTGTCAAGTTTGAACAGAATCAAATGTCTTAACTCATGTTCCTTTACTCAAAGGTTTAAGATAGTTTGGCTGCGCTGATACTAATCCGGAGGTTCAAAACACAGACTGCTTGCGCATACCCACATACAGTACTACTTACAAGCATTGTTTGTATTCCCAAGAGAGACAGAGTGTAGTGCGCTTGGAAATAGCCTATTTTACATTATATTATTCGTTCCATTCCGCTTTACTGGCAACAAGTATACATACAATTGTATATAAATACAATACATTATATTTGTTATGCACTTACATATTAGTGCATTATAGCAGACCTATATTAACGTATAATTATATATATATTAAGAATCATATAAAGCAATATATTGCATTTAATATATTGTTCACAGAAATTGTAATATATGAAGAGCAGTAATTATTTAGGTATTTTGTATGCAAATGTCTTGTATATGTATTCTATGCACATTCCATGTTTTATATAAGAGATTGAATAATGCATAATAAAAAATATGATTAACATATTTTATATAATATATATTTAATGCAATATATTGCTTTATATGATTCTTTATGCATCATATTTGTAATGTATCAAGCAAAATATTTGTATAAACAATATACCTGTCATTATTTTCTTGTGACATTCATTCGAAAATGTAGTGTGATAATTTTTGATGTTTACTATTTTTAATCATTTATTTTTAACTCATTTAAAATGGCAGATTGATAGACCAAGTAATCTGTTATGCATCAGTTAAGCAGTATTTGAATTTGTCGTACCCACATGTGCTCCGTTATTATGGAGCACATGTGGGTTTATTATTAAGTAATTATGTTTTTATTTCCAATTTTAAATAATTCATGACACATTTAAGTAATTATGTTTTTATTTCCCATTTTAAATAATTAATGACACATTTAAGTAATTATGTTTTTATTTCCCATTTTAAATAATTAAAGCCACATTTAATTAATGACGTTTTTATTTACCATTTTAAATATTTAATGACACATTTAAGTAATTATTTATCGTTATATTTCCCATTTTAAACAATTAATGACACATTTAATTATTTAATTATTGACATATTTATATATTTAATTTTGGCACTCTTAGCCCTCCATACGTTATTGTGTGGTTAAGGGCATTATTTGGCCAGGTCTCCTCCAGTCCGCCAGGTGGCGCTGAGTCTCAACATCGCCGCGCTGAGACTCCACGAAGAAGAGCGCAGGGTTTCTCCACATGTTGACGAAGTGCGATTTACTCTGGGACGTGTCCGCATATTTTTACGAAAATGCGAATGAAAACGGGCAAAGCGAAGAAAAAAGTCGCAAACGACCCGGTTAAGAATTTTGAGAAATGGAAAAAGAACTATGCCAAAACCAAGAAACATGCCAAACAGCCGAAGAAGAAGCGCGAATGGGAGGTAGAGAGAGAAAACATCCAGAAGCTGGTGAACAAATACGCCGAGGCGAGTTACTGCGAAGACGCGAGATTTTAACTAATATTAGTAATCAGTTGTTTAAACTAAAAGTGTGTAGCTCATTAGTTTCTAGAGTGCTGAACTGTCATCATTGCAGTATGGTTGTTTATATTCGCTGATGGTTGTGTGTAATTACAGCACGTTAATTAGTCATTAATAATGCACCAAAACAGGCTCATTGGACTGGGAGAGGTTCATTAACACCTCTCTTGCTTTTGTTATTTGACGTTTTGTTCACTGGTGTTTTTTTGTGTGTCTCATAGATAAATCCGAAGGAGGTTATTAAGTTCTCTGACTTTCCGATCTCCAAGAACACTCTGAGAGGTGATGATCTTTCAGCTTTGGATTAGAAATGATAATGGGTTTTTTGGCCTTCAACCAAAAGGTAGAGGGTTTGAAATTAGAGGTGGGCCATCACAAAATCCATATTGTGGAAGAGATGCCAACTTTATCATCTTACCTTTAGTTTAGTGAGTACCCTACCCCTAGTTTACAGAGTATAACTGAGTACCCTACCTCTAGTTTACAGAGTGTAACTGAGTACCCTACCCCTAGTTTACAGAGTATAACTGAGTACCCTACCCCTAGTTTACAGAGTGTAAATGAGTACCCTACCCCTAGTTTACTTAGTATAACTGCTAGCCTAGGGGTGTACGATTCCAAAAATCTCACAATTCGATTTGATTCTGATTATTTGGCTCACGTTCAATTCAAAATCAATTCACAATTCAATACATAGATGAATTTGTATGTCTAGATGCTCACGTGCAGGAAATGCATGAATCAATTTTGAATCGAGAGAGAAGGAATCACGATTTGATTTCTTTTTTTCTGCTCACCCCCAATATAACTGAGTACACTACCCCTAGTTAACTGAGTATAACCGAGTACCTAGCCCCTAGTTTACGGTGTATGACTGAGTATACGTTTACTGATTTGTGAATAAAGTCAGATAAATGTATGCACCAATTTTGTGTCTTGTTCAGGCCTGCTTGATGCTCAGTACCGGCTGCCCACAGAGGTCCAGAGACAGACTATCGGTTTTGCTTTGCAAGGGAGAGATGTGCTTGGGGCTGCGAAGACTGGTTCTGGAAAAACCCTGGCCTTCCTCATTCCTGTAAGTGACCACCACACATGAAGACAACACTTGGATCAAACACAGCAGTTAATGTATTTCTTTGGACATGAAATCAGTGTATAGGTGCCTTGGTTTTTTCCCCACCATCTTTATTCTTAGAGGCTCATGTTTGCCAAGATATTTATGGACTCAGAGAGTATTCCTTTGTTCCTTTTTTAAGTTTATTTATAACTATTCCAGAGTTTAACATCTGTTATACTATTGTAGCCATTTGTATATATTTTTGGGTTGTAGGTTTTGGAATGTTTGTACCGTAACCAGTGGACGGCTATGGACGGACTTGGAGCTCTTATTATCTCTCCAACTCGAGAACTCGCTTATCAGACGTTTGAGGTGCTAAGAAAAGTGGGCAAGAACCATGACTTCTCAGCTGGCCTTGTCATGGGTGGAAAGGTAGGAGTATTTCTGTTTAGCATGTTTCTGTTTTTAGATTTGATAAATATTAAGATATTTTTGTATCTTGTATCGATGATGATTGAGTCGAACCACTGTGTAAAGTGTTGTCCTGCTCCTGCTCATTCTTAAAGACCCCGTATGTTTCATAACTATATATTATACATAATTATATGAGTAAATAACCATAATAAGCTCTGTGTGCCTTTATATAAGACCAAACAAGCCCACACAGTTGTTTAGTACCAATCCTGTGAGTTCTTATTAGGAATGCACTGGTCCAACTTATGAACTTTTTGTTCCGATACTGATACCGGGGCTTTGGGTATTAACCGATCCCGATTACAAATTCGACACCATAGTTGTAGATGTATATTTCTTTGTGAGGAGGATATTGAGAAAACTCTGTATTGTGGGTTTGTTTAGACACAGTTCTGTAATTTTGCGATGATCCTTTCACTGCCAGGACCTTAAGGACGAGTCGATGAAGATTCACCGTACAAATATCATTATTTGCACTCCGGGGCGTCTGCTGCAGCACATGGATGAAAATGCCACCTTCCACGCCTTGGATTTGCACATGCTCGGTAAGAGGGTCTTAGTTGTTGGGATTAGTGAAGTCTTTTCTGCCTGAAAGTCTCAAAATGTCATGGTTTTTAGAGCTAATTGTATTTTAGTGAAAGTTTTAATGAGTGCAGTCTGATTATGGGATGACGGTGGTCGCATCTGCACCAGGAGGTTGTGGGCTTGAATCCACCCATGAGCAAGACCCTTAATCCAAAACTACTCTCAGGAAGACTGTCTCTGAAATTACAAAATGGAAGTCGTTCTGGATTAGAGCATCTGCTAAGTGCTGTAAATGTAAAATGATTAGCAAGTTTTTTTCTTGGCAGTTCTGGATGAAGCAGACAGAATTTTGGACATGGGCTTTGCAGATACTCTCAATGCCATCATAGAGAACCTTCCCAAAACCAGACAGACACTGCTGTTCTCTGCCACGCAAACCAAGTCTGTCAAAGACCTGGCCAGACTCAGCCTAAAGAACCCCGAGTATGTCTGGGTGCACGAGCAGGCTAAATTCAGGTAAAACCAATGTTTATTTTCTTTGTGACATGATTATTCTGAACCTTGCTACACTCCCTCCCATAGTCAACTATGTGTGACTGCACAACGCCAGATCCTTATGGAGTCCAGTGTTTTGCTCTTTAGCTCAAAGGGAAATTCCGTTTCTTTAAGCAACGGTTCAGGGTTAGAGATCCCAATACAGTCGGCCCTCGTTCATTGCGGTTAATCAGTTCCAGACTCTACCGCGTTAAGTGAATTTCCATGAAGTGGGATTTTTTTATTTATAAATCGAATATTTTCGTAGTTAGAGCATAGAAAACCTGTTTACGGCCTTCTAAATACGGGTTTTAACATTATTAGAGCCTTCTAGACATGAAATAACACCCTTTAGTCACCATTACACTCGTATTACCCGATATATTAGACAAAATAAGAGAAAATAAGACATATTAGACATTACAAGTATCGTATTATTATTGTACATTTAACGAATATATTTGAAAAAACACGATAGAGTGAAGCCGCGAAAGTCGAAGCGCAAAGTGGAAAGGGACGACTGTATTTGCTTTGAGACAAAATTCCTTTTGCTTTTCTTTTATTAAGGAAATAGAACAATCCAGCCACTGGGCATACACAAGCTGGTGCATTTCTTTGATTCAGCAGATGCACTAACTTCGAAACTGTCTGAAAAAAAAACTTAAACACAGGAATATTCTCTGTCCATATATATTTAAGCAAACGTGACCCACTAAAGATTGTGGAGGGGAAATACTAATGCACAGTTGGCCTTATCCCATCTAAGATTTCAGTTGCCCTTTCTCTTCTGATCTCCTCCTCAGCACCCCAGCCACGCTGGAACAGAGCTACGTGGTGTGTGAACTCCATCAGAAGGTCAATATGCTCTTCTCATTTTTGAAGAGCCACTTGCAAAAGAAGATTATAGTTTTTTTTGCGTCCTGTAAAGAGGTAAGCGCTCACATCTCTTGTTTTTTGTGATTGAGACGAGGTCATGTCACATTGAATGTTCTTAATGTTAGTTCTAAGACTAAAACAAATAGATATTTGTGACCCTCCACGGCAAAACCAGTCGCTTGTCGCAAATTTTCAAAATTGAGTTATGTTTTCATGAAAGGGCATAAATCAACCTTCAAAACGATACCTATATCGAATGAATCGGACGACATATGACTCAGATATCAACATTCAAAGGAGTCGGGTTTCTCCTGTCACTCCAAGTGAGAAACGGAGAAATCTGCCTTTGAAGTTGACTATCGACGTAGCACTCACAGACGCTTGGAGCGGTCGCGGCTACGTTTGTGTTTTACGGTAGCCTACACTGCATTCACAGCCACATGGATAGCCTACCTGCGTTAGGTTAACTGAACTCGGGAGACTTGCTAGTCAACGAGTGGATTTACCGTAAACATTAAAGTAGAGCGGGCAAAACTGAAACTTTTAACATTCTGCTGGAATTGAATTCCTCACCTCAGGAAAGTCACGTTTTTAGGATGGAAAAGGTAAGTTTTTCAGCGAAATTTATTCACAACAGTACAGTATAGAGCTTCCACTGTTTCAAAACACTAAAAACAAAAAATCAAAAATTTTACCCCACGCAACATAAACGGTCGTTTTTCTTGGAAACCTCCGTTACGACAAGCGACTGGTTTTGCCGTGAAGGGTCACATTTACAGAAATTAGAGATGGGTGCAGAAGCTTGGAATTAAGTGGACTCTGGGGCTAAGTTAGTAAAGAACGGAGTGTTGATCAGCTCACACATTATAGGTACTTCTTTTAGTACTTGAGAAATTAAGAAAATAGTAGGCCAACACTGTCATGATGCTTAATGAAAATTAGACTCCCAAATTTCAGTTTCCGATCACACACTGATTTTTAGGTTACAGCACAGTAAATGTTGTCGGAAAAGTTCCTTGAAATAATTAAATAGAAGTCTGGAGTTAAAGAAAAATTCTACATTGACGTGCATGTAAACCCTTTTCTCCAAAAAGTACATATAAGAATACTGAAAAAGTATCTGCCCAATAGCCACCGGTACCGGTCAAATCTAACAGATGCTAAACACTTACTGGACATTCATAAATGAAGTTTCTTAGTGTGTTCAACATTTATAACCTTAAGGAAAAATGTGCACCTGCTTGTTGTAGAATGCTGTTGCCCTTTAGAAAAGGCTCTCGTTTTTCTCTCAGGTGCAGTATCTGTTCCGTGTGTTCTGTCGGCTGCGGCCCGGTATCTCGGTTCTGACTCTGCACGGCAAACAGCAGCAGATGAAGAGAGTGGAGAACTATAACGACTTTGTCCGCAAGAAATCTGCTGTGCTCTTCGCTACTGACATTGCTGCAAGAGGACTCGGTAAAAACTCAAACTTCTATGTTGCTTTGCTGTGAAAAGGCCTTAAGTCAAATTACTTTCCAAAGGTCGAGTTGGATGGGAGGTGGATAAGAAAACACAGCCAAGTATTGCTTATTTTCACTCTCTAATGGCGAGGTTGTTTTCGAAGCCCTGATGAGAACAAAAAACTAAATGTTGGGCGTCTTTTCATTTTCTCAAGTTGAACTTCCAGAGCTGCGTTTGCTTGGCAGAAGTCGATGAAAAGAGAATCCCACCAGGGACCGCAGCACTGTTTTCTCCCCCCATCAAAACCTTTTTGTTTAGCCATTAATTTTGCTTTGCTGTAGTGACAGCAGCCTACCATACAGTTTTTGTTCCAAAAACTCCTCAGGGAAATTTTTAAGAAGCAAAGACTAAGGGAAAATATTGTGGGTAGACATCCAGATCGCGGTTTAATCTTTAAGTTGGTAAATGTTTAATCAGTGCTTAATTTTTCTCTTCATAGACTTCCCTGCTGTGAATTGGGTGCTACAGTTTGATTGCCCAGAGGATGCCAACACCTACATCCACAGAGTTGGGAGAACGGCCAGGTAGGGGACAAGTGGGCTTTGCTGATTTCAGTGGCTTTCCGACTTTTTTCTGCAGAGCTCCCTTTTTGTAGATAAGGATGTTTCTAGCTCCCGCTTCCTTGCTTTCATCACCTTATTTGCACCTTCGAGTCGCTTGGGCCTGCTTTATAATGACATTTCATGCGAGCTGCGAGCCACGTCACTCAACACGAGTGTGTCAAATGCAGAGGTCACGTTTCGCTTTGGTGCACTGTGATGTGCTGTGTTCACAATGACAAACAATCACTGACTTTCAAATCGGGATTTGCAGCCTTTTATTTGCCTTTTCTTGCTCTCTCTGGAATTTGGCGCCCACTTGCTCATTTGATCATGGCTTGGTCTTAATGAATGTAGAAAGCTTCCAGCAGGTGGCAGCATTGTTCAGTTTCATAGTTCATAATCTTAGATTTTTCTTCTTTCTCACACACGCACACACGCACACACAGTTTTTGTTTGCAGAGTTGACATGCATTTTAGACAGTTCTTTCTCTCTCTTAAATATCACACCTTACACACCTTGGTAGTGTAACTGTTAGGTAGTTGACCCTGTGATCTGAAGATTGTTGGTTCAAATCCCGGACCAATAAAGGTATCACTGAGGTACTCGCGAGCATGGTAGTGTCCCCAAGCATTGCTCCCCTAGCGATGTCAAAGCTGCCCACTGCCCCTTTGTGGATACCACTGTATGCTGTGCTGTGGTGTGTTCACAATGACACATAGCCAATAGCCAATTCTCGTTATAATATCCATGTTCTCTTTTATTTCCATTTCCTAGTAGTAGCAGTGTTATTATGATTACACAACATTAAAATGCAGACGCAATGCAGCAATAGTAAAGAACAATCGCAAGGTTTCAAATTGGACTTTTTCCCATTTCTGTTTGCACTGCAAATAAGGATGACTCTGCATGCATATTCATGTGTGTGTGTATGTATTAGTACTGGCAAATGATTAAATTGAACGTGTTCAAATGAAATTTACACAAATAATTGCACATTTTAAAAACCTTTATGTAGTTAAAACAAATAAATGTGTGGTAGAGAAATAAACAAATACATGTTGCTTAGTCAGCTTAGTGTTTAACTTGTCATTTCCCATAACGTCCATAATGAACTGCAGACTTAATAAGCGGACAACCACGTAAAGAGCATTTACAAAGTAATATCTGCTTTATAACTATAAAGCTTATGTTGTACTGTGTGTACCTTTTACTGTATATAGACATAAAATCAAGTTCCATATGTGCTCTGTGGCTGTTTTGCTGTTATTTGCAATAACTTCTGAGCCATAACCCCATGATATTTGGGACAAATTTAAACTACTTTTAACCTGCAGGTTTTTGCTGACCGAGTTCAGCTGCAGTGCGTATTAGATAACGAGCTTTTTGCTGTGGCAGTTCGCATCCCAAGCATCTGCTCTTGTTCCAATGTTCCGTGCACGGCTCATGACCGAGCTTGTCCAGAGCCTCTGGCAGAAGGCAGGTCTACACTCCTCGCTCTCGCTCACCGCTGCCGCTTTTCACCTTTCCACCGCACCTGCCCTCCGCTCAGACGTGCGGGCCCAGACCCCCGAGCCCCTCTCGGCTTTCCTCTGACGGGCATCAACACGCTCGGCGCGACTCCTCCGCGCCCGCTTCAACAGGCATCAGCATGCTGGGCCTGTCACTTTCACAGATCAGCGCCCAACTCTGCACTCATGGCCTTTAATAAGCCTCTTAGACGAGACCAGCCAGGGCTTACCAAAACTAAGCCTGCCCCTTTGTTGATGGCCTAGTTTTTATTTTTCCATTCGGGTGTGAGGGCTCACTCAGCATGCTAAAATAGGTTTTCTCTTTTTTTCTCTTGCCTTTAAAAACAACAATCAAATTACAGATCCCTTTATTGAACAGAGTATAGGGTGTTGATGCCTGCTGTTAGAAATGAGAGGTTGTGATTCGCCGTGTGCTATCTCTGAAAAACAGATTTGGGCTCGCTTTACGAGGTTCTGATCTATGTTGTCTGTCTCCAGGTATAAGGAGGGAGGAGAAGCGCTGCTAATCCTGTTGCCTTCAGAGGAGAAGGGCATGATCGCTCAGCTCCAAGACAAGAAAGTTCCCATCAGCAAAATCCAGTGAGTGACATAGACACAGTGACATTACTTTTTATGGCTTTATTAGGAGCAGCAGTTTTAGACTCTCATGTATATCAGGAATTTATTTGAACCTTTTTAAGGTTTAGAATTCGACGTCTCGAATCAAAAAATCCTCCCCCGAGGCTTCTGCTCTGATCCCAAATAACAACCTTTCAACATCACAAACAGAATTTGTGTTTAATTATATAGTTAGTTATATTTTTTTTATAACTTAGAATCCTTGTAACTTTAAACTTAACGGACACTATACTGATTTCTCTGTATGTGAAATTATTTATGTGAGTATGTGAGTAATTCTGTGCAGAAAAAACTGAAGTAAATGCGTAAAAATGCATAAATGACATTTTTCGAGATGTAAACACGCGTGCTGTGTTTGTGGGCAAAATGAGTCCAGATTTGCTCAAAATTTGCCAAAACTTCAGTATTTCTTCATTTTCAATTGATCAGAAAATATTTTAATAAAAATTAATGTTAGAGAGTAATTAATAGGAAAGGTTTAATATAGAAAAATGCATTGTTTGTCAAAGATTTTTATTCTATATCCAGATGGATTCCAAATGGATGAAGAAGTGTTTCCGACACTAACCTTCTAACCCTTTCTTCGTAGTATTAAGCCATAGAATGTCTCTGCATAATAAAAACAGATACTGTTCTTGCTATTTGTAAAGTTATATCAACAGTGCCAGCACTATACTACATAAAGCTAAAAAAAGAGTAAAAATTTCTCCAGGCACTATAATAAATTTGAGTAATTCAGGACGTCTTGAACACAACAACATACAGTATGTATGGCTAACACGCTATAATAAGCTTAAAAACATGGGTATCGAAAAATGCCCTAATTCCCTTAGGGCTATAATGGTAAATTGCTGTAAAGTTTAAATACCCGTCCGGTTTGGTGGGAACCATGCATGAATTTGAGTTTCACCCTTTAGCTTAAATGGCGGTAAGGCCTCGTTCACACAGACGTCTGAACCAGGCGTTTTCTGGCGTTCGTGGTGCCAGGTGAGCACTGACTGAACACCGACCGTTTTTCTGCTCATTGGAGCAAATCAAAGCGCCCACACGGGCGTTCAGCAACGGCGTTCGGCCGGCTGCGTGTTCGGGTGGCGTCAAATAAACACTGCATGCAACGTTTTCTTGGCGTCAAAATCCCGACAAATGCGAGGAAAACGACGCTATGGCGAACGCCAGTGAAACGCCTGTAAATATGCTCAACTATTCAAACTGGGGTATTTTTATAATAAAAAAGGCATATCTTTAGAATAATTATAATGAAACACACATATATAGATGCAGACTGGACAGCGCCGTGTCACGTGAATACATGCATGTTTTTAAGGGGACAGAACATGAATAAGCAGTGTTAAAATAATTTTAGTCATCAAAATAACTGACATGGGCAAGATTGTCAATTAGAGGTTCTGAATGTTGGTTATGATACGTTGTCGAATGAATGATTTGCTATTTAAGTAACTGAAGTAAAAGCTTGGCTTTTTGAAGATGTGATGTTTCTAATTTTGGTGAATGCAGCTGGTTCTCGCAAATGGTTAAGAAAAGAACACAAAAAACACAGGTGTGGGCTCGCGGCCCAGCCTGCTGCTGCTGCTGCTGTGCGTGCTTGGTGGGTTATCAGTAGGCCCCAGCGCTGCGTGAGGAATAGATTCAGCTTCACGCAGCCATGAAGGTGGAGAATAGAGAACGGTGGCTTTAGTTCTGGGCCAGGCGCAGACTTGGCTCCCATGCTAACTGCGTATTGGAGGATCAGTATGACTAACCACTGAATATGCAATTAGAAATGAAGCATGGCCAAGTCATTTTAGGGAGGAGTAAGCATCCATTTGTCTGTATAATAAAAATGTTGGAATGACGTAAAACAAGTCGACAGGTGTTTTTGCCTAATGCTAGTTCAAATCAGTCGCGGCCCACTGCTCTTTTATGGATAGGTGTTGCACTGCTTGTTTATTTATGATGACAAACGTTGCACCTCATATCCTAGTTAAACTTAATGTCTGCCAGCACATCCTGGCAGTTTATTTGAAAAACTGTGTGAAACTGTGAAAAGTGAAACTAGGGTTAGTGAAGGGAAAGTGAAGAACTTTTGAATATTTAATTTTGGTGGTTAGTTTGAGAAATGTTTTCCCCAGTGCACATTTAAACAAACTCCCCTCTAAAAACGTTTCCAGTGCAACTTGCTTTGTCTAATTACGGACCATAATTTATGTTATTGTTTTCAGCAAGAAGTAGCTCCTACACTGTGAGTCAAAAAAGCAGCCCGTGTACCTTTGTCCATAACTTTGCAAATCCCCCATGTTTTAGAGTGAAGCATCATTGATGACGTAATTGACCAGGGCCGTTTATGACCGTTTGCCTGTGTCACTTGTAATTGCAAAAACAGATTTTCATCTTTAATTGACATTTTATTTAATTTTTTTAAGTGGTTGTGTATCTTGAATTTGAAAATAATGTTTGTGATAAATGTTATTTCACAACCTATTGCAGCCACACGTTAAGATGTGGTGGGCAATAAAATGATCTGGGCCAAAAAATGAAAAAATCATTCAACGTTGGTCAGTTATGTCAAAAATACAGAGATCTCATTTTTGAATAACTGTACAAATACTGATCTCAAGCTAATCAAGGAGTTTGCATTTCTCTCTTAATTATGGTTTGCATTTAGTCCTTAACTTTCCATTTTCATTCTGAAGTCCAAAATGTTTAACAAATGAGCCCAGTTTTAGCGTCCCTAACATCTCAACGTGAAACCTAACCTCTGACAACAAAAAGCAGGGAAACAGTAATTGTGATGCTCCCTGCGTTCCCAGTTTAGTGCATTTTAACGAGATGTAGACATACGCTTGAGGAGTTTTAAACGCGCCGCTTGCCACTCACCGCTCACTGTGATCGTTCTGTGCAGGGTGAACCCCGAGAAGCTGTTGGATGTTCAACAGAACTTGGAGGCCTTTTTGGCCCAGGAGAAGGAGCAGAAGGACCGAGCCCAGAGGGTGAGTTTTCTGCTCATTATGCTGCCGTTACGGCGCCACACAACACCAGCCAGTACACTTTGCTAATAGTTCCCATTTTTAGAAAAATAGCTGCGTATGAAGTGCGATGAAGCGCAAGCCTTTTTTGTGTTTTCTTTCTTGTTCTCATGTCGGATGTCACTCATGGTTTCCCGGGCCCGTGTTTTTCCCTTTTTTTTTTACTTTTTCATCTGCAGTGTTTCATCTCCTACCTTCGTTCAGTCTATCTGATGAAGAACAAAGATATCTTTGATGTGTTCCAGCTCCAACTCCCGGAATACGCCATGTGGGTAGATACTTTTGAATAAGACGGAATATCCATGCCAGAATGAGCAGATTCTTTAGATATTCTTTTGTCGCGGTGTGACGTTGCCAAAAAAAGTCTTAAAATAGATGAAATGTCAGACCATCTTGTTTGTAAGGGTTGAAATAACAGTGGGTTAATGCCAAAAGTAAATGTAACAGCAAGGTATTGTAATGTGACCATTTAAGAAACTTTTTGTCTCCTTGTAGGTGAAAGGTGTTTAAGGTTAAAAATCAAAAATGGAAAAACAAGCAATAGGGGTGTAACGATACATCAATTCAGGCCTTAGCACTAATCCAAAATGAAAACATCAATCAGACATATATGTTGTAACATCCCAATCAAACAAGGAGGCGTCAGCGGGTTTTGTGTTAAACTAGTATTGGGCAGTTTCCTGATATTTTAAAATCACAAAGACAAGACATGCACTTTTTTTAAAAGAAAAGAGTGAAAGAGAATTGAAAAGCTTTTCCAGCTGAACATATTTTTAATCAACATATTAGTGAACAATGAGGGCAAAAAGCAAACCAAAACAACAGTTTTTGAGAGAAAATGCTCAGTTAATTGTGATATTGATTTGAAATCATATCACAGAGCCCTAAAAAAAACCCTTGTCTTTCATCAGTTTTCAATTTGGTCACAGATCACACAGTTCTTGGTTGGATATGTATGTAGAAAACAGAGAGTATGACCTCAAATCCATACACAATTAATTGAACACTTTACTTTGATTTCAATTAATGAACGATCGCTTTGTTTTTGAGGGATTTTTTGGTTGTTTTTGCCTTCGTAGTTCACAGACCAAGTATACTCAACTATTAGCTGGTATGTTTTTAAAATGAAATAGTACATATATTTGTAACAGAATCATTTTTAAAGTACTTCTAAAAGTAATAGACGTGATCATCATGAGAAAGATTACACCATTTAAACTCTAGTCTTAGCAGTAATTGCTTTTACTAGGTGGAATTAAGCAGCGGATCAGTGACCCAGAAGTGTGTGTTAAGTAATCATTTCCGTGGCAGGTCCCTGGGGCTTGCTGTGGCTCCTCGCGTGCGGTTCCTGTGTAAAGCTAAAAAACAGAAAGCGGCATCCGGCGAGGAGGGCAACAACGTGTCCGACAGTAGCGACTCTGACGAAGAACTCAGGAGCTTTAGGGCCAAGGTCACAGGAGACAAAGTCAGCACAAACCAACCTGAAGACGAAGAGGAGGACAGCGAGGAAGAGGAGGATGCAGTGGAAGACAGTGATGAAGAAGAGGAGGTGAAACCTGGCACTCTGCTCTGTAGTGCTAATGACGATGAGGAAGAGGACGAAGACCTAAGGGACCTGGACCTGTTCACAGTCAAACGGCGAGACGTGTTTAATATCGCTGAAGACCAGGAGGATCAAAAGGTGAATTTTTCCATTCCACAAAAGTTG
Source organism: Distichodus sexfasciatus (assembly GCA_032718565.1). Taxonomy (NCBI): domain Eukaryota; kingdom Metazoa; phylum Chordata; class Actinopteri; order Characiformes; family Distichodontidae; genus Distichodus; species Distichodus sexfasciatus. Next base: position 579,234 of record JAVGVS010000016.1, read on the forward strand.
GTCCAAAGTCTGAAGCTCACACTGTGGTGGCGTGTGTTGTCCTGGGTTATTTTTGGTAGAAACCTCTAGACATGGCAAGGCGTTTAAAACACCTCATAGTTTGCCTCCAGCAGAGTTAAAGCATCTACACCTCGGAAAGCTTGTCGAGATTGGAAGTGAGTCAAAGCTATGACTCATAGACATCTGAGGTGTGGTATTAAGAGCAGCGTGAACGCAGAACTCCACTCTTGTTCTTTTAGAAGGTGTTCCTACGCTATGGACCCACTTCGCTTTCTGCCTGCCTCGGACGTGCATTCACACTTTCCTTAAGAGTTTGGCGGATGAGGGTGTGAGTGGAGTTGTTTCTCTGTTCTGAGCATTGATTGCAAAGTGAGGAAAGCTCCCCGCAGGTAATATTAAGCCTTTTAACTGCTCAAGAGCCAAAGACTTGCTGCAGAACTATCGACTTGTACGAATTGTGTTGTTGAAAGATCATATTTTAGAAGTTTACTGCGTTTGCCAGACACTCATTTCCAGAGCAACATGCATCAGTAAAATACATCAAACAGCCATAACATTACGACCACTGAAAGGATTAACATTGATTAACTTGTTACTGTGTCACCTGGCAATAACTGGGATATATTAGCCAGCAAGTATTGGTGGCCTAGTGGTAGGACACTCGCCTTTGGACCAAGAGGTTGTGGGTTTGAAGCCGACCTCTGGCATTACCAATATTGGGTCCCTGAGCAAGACCCTTAACCCTAAGTTGCTCTCAGGAATGTCCCTGAAATTAGGGAATGTAAGTCGCTCTGAATAAGAGCATCTACTAAATGCTGTAAATGTAAGTGTTGTTGAAGTTGTTGTATTGGAAGAGTAAAAACATGGGCAAGACAAGGGCCAAATTAATTTGGTTAGAGCATCATCCGGGTGTTCATGGTCTGCAGTGGTCAGAACACACTGTGCATCACAGTTAGTTGCTTATGGGGCTGAGTAACTGCAGACCTACTCATTATTAGCCATACTGGTCATAAGGCACAGGTCCTTTAATATGGCCTTGAAGAAAACTATTAAGGTTTTGAATCTAATGTAAGTAAATGTAAAGGAAGTCCAGATATTAGACGTGCATTTTTTAGTGATGCTGCTTGTTTTATATATTTTATTTTTATTGTAATATCCAGTTTGGTACAGACCCTCGTTTGTGAGTTTCCTGCTATAATAGTTATATGTACAGTACAGTGCAGAAATCTTGAACACACTTTTTTGTTCCTCGACATTTCCACTTTCTTTACGTTTTGCTAAGATGTGTCTATTTTTGGAGGGATATTCACACCAGGAAAGTCTGTTAGTTCACTTGCTTTGGTCCGGACCAAATAAAATGTATATGTTTTTTCTTTGGTGCAGTTCGCTTCTACGTTGTAGGCCTTGCAAGTGGAATTTGTAAACAAGGTTGTTGGGCAGAAACGTGTGGGGCGGGGTGAAGCAGGAAGCCCAAAGTGAAAGTACACGATCAGCACCGGTGCTAGCCATTTGGGTGTATTTAAAGCAGCTTTATTTTAAATATGTTGTCATTATGATTATTATGATTAGGGTTATTTTCCATTAGCTGATTTTATAATTTATTTTTTTGGTACCCCTTCTGGCACTTAGTGCCGTACGCACAGTGTGTGGTGTGTGTTAAGAAAGCGCCGATCGATTGGTGTGCTTGAGTAAATTATACTAGATCACTATGAGGACTTAAAAAACAAAACTGGTCAGGTTCTCGGTATGGACAGAAAGAAATCTTTCCAAGTCCTTCAGGAAGACTGGAGAGCTATTCCTCAACACTAAAATAAAAGGAAGAAAGATATGAAGATCTGAGGGTTGGCTCAACTTTTGCACAGTACTGTATATGTAAGGAACTGCACTGTGTAGTCGTATGGGGTCTGATTTGTCCTTTTTATTGTGTTTCCTCTCCACTTTGTTGATGTCTAATGATCCTTTTCCATCCCTATAGGATGACAAGGCCAATAAAAAAGTGTCCAAATTCAAGGAGGCAAAGAAAGTTCAAAAGCGGAACTTCAAAGTGAACACCAAGAAGATCTTCACAGACGAAGGAGAGGTTTGTGGCTTTATCTCTCTCTTTCTCTCTGATGTAGTACTGTTCTGGGTTATTGTTTCTCTTGTCTTTTGCTGATCGGGGAAAACACCTACTGTAAAATGTCACCGCACTTGAAAGTAATGTTAGTTTTTATGTTACTTGTTTAGCAACTTCAAAATCTGTTAGTCCCTTAAGCAGTAGTGCTAGACGAAAAAATGATCTCCATATTTTTAAAGAAAATATTTTCTTGAAAAGGCATAACGTCTGCCTGCCTTGTATTAGTGGATGTTTTTTTTTTGGTCATGAATGATCGTTGGGTGGATATTTATTGGCCCAACTTTAATGTAGGCCTTATTCATTCTAAGCATAAATGCCCAACCGCAGGTGGTGCAGCAGTGGCCTCCCTTACAGAGGGCCGCAGTGCCGGATGAAGACGTTGAGGAGGAGGAGGAGAAAGAGACGTCCGGCATTAACGTGGAGGCAGCCAGGGAGCGATTACGCAGAGAGGACCAGGAGTTTGACAAGAAGGAATACAGCAGGAAGATTAAAGAGAAGCACAGAGTAAGACTTGAGACTTTCCATGTTCTCTTTTCTTCCTCCTCCTTGCTGACGATGTTGCTCGGGCCGGTCTGCATCCATGCCTTTTAGTTAGCAATTTAAGGGATGAGTGAGATTCCATTACTGTCCTTCTAGGCACTTGTACGTTTAGTAGAGTTTATGCAGCGTAAAAACCCCAGTCCTAAACCAAAATATGCAATGTGGCATTTGGTAAAGTGTTTGTAAAAATGCCGCTTTGTAAAACGAATTATTCAATCGGCCTTTTCTTTTTCTCTTCTCTCTGCTTTGGAAACAAACTACACCCAGAGGTTGCCTCGGATTTCCACCCATTACGCCAGCCCTTTTTACTTTGGGCGGAACCAAATTGATTTAGCCAGTGGTTAATCTGAAAGGAGCCTTGCGGCGCAAAGCCGTCTCAGAGCAGATGGGGAATAGCTGAGATGTCTGGGCAGGGAGCACGGCGTTGGAGCCTCGGGTGTTCGGGGAGGGTGAAGAGCGAGCTGAGTTATTACTGCACCTTTATGACGAGCTCCTAAACGATCGCTCTTGTAGAGTGGGGTTGTAGAGTTTGTGACATCGGTGGGAAGGCGGAGGCGATTTTTCAACATCAGCACGTTCAGTTCAGCATTGAGAAGAAATGTGCAATTTATTGTCCTGCACACAGCTGGCAATTTGCTATCGATCTCTTAGAGAGGAGGCATGAAACAATAGCTGTACCAATTATTATAAAGAGGGAGGGGGGTTGGGTCTGGCGTTCGAGGATTTTTTTTTTTTCCCCACTTGGACTGATTAAGTACGGAAAGGCGGCGACTGCTGAGAAGCGGATATCTGTTTTGGATGGTTCCCTTTTTTTCCTTTTCATCGCACTCCAGTTATTCTCAGCCACGCAAACAGGAACAGTAGCTCTGAGGATTGACTCCCTGAATGGAGTCGCAGGTGCATCTCAACCCTGTCAGTTAATATCCCCTCCATCCCGCCCTCGAGCTGGTGCTGACGCTGAGCTCGCCGCTGCCTCCCATCCAAAATAAAGCTGGCTTTGCGAGGCCGATCTGGAATGCGTAACAGCGCGCAGATATTGCACGCGATTGCTGTGGAAGGCCACGCTCTCACAATCTCATTTCATTTGAATTGTGTGCTGCCGGTGACTGTGTCAAACCGCAAACCCGATAATCAATCAGTGATGAGAGTGTACACATTAATCATTTCAGCAAGGCTTCACCCATCTCTCTCTCTCTCTCTCTCTCTGTCTCACTCACACCCCTCTAACTCTCTATCTCTTATTCAGTCATATTTTCATGCTCAGTCTCTCACTCTTTCACACTCTCTCTTTCTCTCTCTCTCTCTCTCTCTCTCTCTTTCACTCTCAAGCTCCTCACTCACTCATTCACTCCTCACTCACTTTCTTCACTTACTCACTCCTCACTCAAGCTCTCACTTTCACACTCTTTCACTCTTACTCTTTCACACTCTCTCTTTCTCTCTCTCACTCTCCTCACTCAAGCTCCTCACTCACTCTCCTTACTCACTCATTCTCAATTATGCACTCACTCTCTCACTCCTCACTCACTCACTCCTCACTCAAGCTCTCACTTTGACATTCCTCACTCTCTCTCACTCACTTTCTCACTCTTTCTTTCTCTCTATCTCTCTGTCTCTCTCTCTCTCTCTCTCTCTCTCGGTTTCACTCTCACTCTCCTCACTCACTCTCCTCACTCACTCTCCTCACTCACTCTCCTCACTCACTTTCCTTACTCACTCATTCACAATTACTCACTCACTCCTCACTTTCTTCACTCACTCACTCCTCACTCAAGCTCTCACTTTCACACTCCTCGCTCTCTTTTCCTCACTCACTCTTTCTCACTTGCTCACTCCCTCACTGTCCCCATTTTCTGTCCTCCTCTTCCACTCACTCTTATCCTCTCACTCTCATCCTCTATGAGTACATCCCCTTTCTAGAATGCTTTATTCTCTCTAGATCCAAAGGTATGGACACTTACGGAATTCATTAAAACGCCCTGATCCAGTAACTTAACGCCATCGCTTTGAAATCTGCGATGCACCGCCATGTCAACCTCTTTGCCAGCAAATGAGATATTTATGGCCAGAAGATCCTCTCAGCCTAAAAGCTTTTGCATCAGTCTGCTGATTGAATATGCACAAGTTTACATCAACATCCACTAGAGTGCAAGGTGCATGAGGAGGTTCTAGATGAACAGGTCATAAAGACATGGAGCTTCTAGAACCCTGCAAGTATGTTGTGTCAAATTCTTAAGGACTTTTGGTCCTGTTTTGTTTTGCCTCCTTTCTGAAGGACATATCCATCCATCAAACTCTGCCCGAGATGCCCTTCTACATCTTATCACTGTCTACTCGCTCTTATTCATTGCCTCCTCTTTTCCTCACTTCCGCTGTTCAGCTCTTTTGTCTGATGGTGTGATTGTTGTGAAGTTTTGCCTCCTGTCTTCCTGCAGCTGTTAATCATTATTTGTTGTGTTTTGAACAGGAGAAAAGGCTGAAGGAGAAAGCCGCCCGAAGAGAAGCAAGCAAACGCAAAAAAGAGGTGAGTCTGAACAACAAAAATCACACAGGCATCAAGATTCTTTATTAGTCACATATATAATGGCAGCAGTGTTTGTGCACTCAGACTAAATTTAGCTCGCGGCTCATTGGTAAGGCCCTTGACTCGGTACGGAAGAGTGCATGTTCAGATCCCCAGTGCGACATTGAAGAGGTCCAGCACTACCTATCTTCAGTGTTTCTACCGATACTACTAGACTCTTAACTCCAAGATGCTCCAGGGAGACTTTCCCTGAAATTAGGAACTAGAAGTCGCTCTTGAAATGAGCATTTGCTAAATGCTTTAACTGTAAAATCTAAAATCTGTGTTGATAACCGTATGATTGGAGGTTTGAGTCACTTAAATACACTCTTACCCAGAGAAAATTTGATTTCACGTCTCCAGGGGACAGTCTCTCTAAAGCGACTTGGGATTAAGGGTCATGATCAAGTGTCCAATGGTGGTAATTCTGGAGGTGAATTTGAATTTGCTGTCGCTATTTTGCAAGACAACAGTGTTTTCAAAAAAGCCAGTGGGATAATCACAAAGTTAAGTTTATGTTGGTGACCATAAGCCTTGAGGATTTGACTCCCTGGAAAGCCTGAAAAAATATGTCCGTTCTTACCCGCTTTCATTTCCTCATTAGAGGGACAATCTTCTTGAAGCAACTTTCAGGTTGTTAAGGGTCTTGCCCAATGGTGGTAGTGCTGAAAGTGGGATGGGGCGGAATTAGAACCTGCAACCTGTGGGTAAATAAATGACTATCCTACCACAAGACCAGCACCACATTGCTAGGAGAAGGTCTTAACAAAAAGCCATGGAAGCATCAGTACGTAAATTTTGTGTTGGTGACAAACATTAAGGGTTTGAATCCCTGGAGAGCCGGAATAACCTCCATTTCCTGATTACAGGGACACAATACTTGGAGCAACTTGGGTTTTAGGGTCTTTAAGGGTCTTTTCTCCCGGGCTCGTTGGTGGTAGTGGTGGACGAGATGATTGCTAGTATAAAGCTGGATTTGAACCTATGACCTCTTGGTCTCTAGGCGACAGTCCCTCGACGACTGAGCAAGGCCCTTATCCCCAGGTTGCTCCAGGAATAGGAAATGGAAGCCACACTAGATAGGATGCTGTAAATGTAAACGTAAATGGAATTTGAACACGGAATCTGCACATTCCAAGGCAAGTGTTTTTACCAGCTTCTACTAAGCCATGGGATCATCAGCAGGTTTCATTTACTTTCTTTAGATAGACTGAATGTATAAATGAAGCGTTCATCTAACGATCAGAATTGAACCATCTGAACCGTTCCCAAATAGATGGATAAAGAAATAAATCTGTTCAGCCTGGCGTTCTCTCTGAGTGAGTGAGCGAGCGAGTGAGCACAAGGTGCTTTCAGTCTGTGGCCTTTTAACAGGCGGCCCATAATTCTGCGGCGGCAGCTGTCACGTGTCCGCTCACTCGCCCCACTCGGGGGACGTCTAAGTCCACATCCATATGGAAATGCAGCTGGTCAGTCATTTGTCTTCTGATCAATGCTGAGCCCTGTCCAAGGACGGTTCACTATTCATCACCCCCAAACAGTGAATTCCCCCTTGGGTTCCTTGTCCCCGGTCCAGCGCCGTATCGACTCGGACTCCGCTCCAACTCACAGTTAGCGCCGCTCAGCCTGGGCATTGTTACGGCAGAAGGCGAAGAGGTAGAGAGGTCCCTCCTTGTTGCAATGCTTTTACACTGGCTGCGTAATGGGATGCTGCACCGATCTGGTTGTAGCAGACAGATGCTTTATTAACTCTGACAGGGAAAACTAATTAGCTGCAGCAGCCTTTGACATCATGGTGTTGCGTTTACTCGTTGGTTTGCTCCAGTGTAACACAGCATTAAATGTAAGCAGTCCAACATTTGTAATTAAGCATCAGTGCAGTCAAAGCATTTTCTCATTGCTATGAGATGTCCATCTTTTACATTTACAACGTTTATCAGATGCTCTTATCCAGAGTGATTTTCATATTTTAATTACAGGGACAGTCTTTTTGGTCTTGGAGGTTAAGGGTCTTGCTTTAAAGACACAATGCTGGTAGTTCTACCAGGGATTCTGGAGCATTCTTGTCACAAACAAACCGCTCGACAGTTCGATTGGAATCAGTCCGAGACCGACCTCATCTAAAAGTTCTCGAGTTGTTCGCTCGCTGTTCTTAAGCAGAAAATTGTTCTTAAAAGCCACTTATACAGGTTTCAGTAAGATTCTGACGTTCACCAATGATTTCTTATTTGAGATTTGCATTTAGACACGAACAGGATCCACAAGCACGGAAGAACACTCTTGTGCATTTATCACATGTTGGTTTGTGGCCAAGGCCAAAGCACTTCCGGGTTCAAAGCAAAAGCTCCTGATTAGATGTCGACCGATATCGTATTTTCTGGGCCGATATGAGTACCGATTATTGCTAGTTAATGGGGCTGATAGTCAATATTTGGAACGATTTGCAAAAAAAGAAAATCGCTGTCAAAATGTTGAATTTTTTCCTCTTCTCATTGTCGGAACTTCATGCTGCGCTTGTGTGTGAGTGACAACAAGGCTTCAGCGTTGATTGGCTACTACTCATGTGACATATAGCCAATCAGAGACTGTTGTTGGTGGGACATTAAATAAAGCAGCGAGTCGAGAGCAAACGGCACAGAGAGAAGAGACGGCAGTGGAGCCGCAGTAGCGCACTTTGTAATTACTTAATATCTGTGGTGGTCAAAATGAAACACTGATACTGATAATCAACAAAATGCCTAATATCGGCCCTCATAATCGGCCGATCCTTACTCCTGCTGTTACTGTGGTACTAACACTAAGGAGGAAAACATGTAAAAACACTGCTGAAATGTTGCATTACATGCCAGGCCGGTCGCAGATCAACTACACAAATTACACAACATCCATCTGGATAAGAAATGGATATTTTAACATTCCATCTTTCAAGAGTCACATGGCACTGATGATGATGTAAAACATAAAGCAGTTTTTGTTCAATAATTCATCCTCGAAAGCTGTAGCGGCTGCTTGTGTGAAGTGATTGCTTTTGGACGTGCGTGTGTGTGTGTGCGTGTGTGTGTGTGTGTGTGTACGTGATGGCATTTAAATACACAAGAAGCAATGAGACGTGGTCAGGGCCCTTTACAGAACAGATAACAGGAGTTTCAAGTGTTTGGGAGCTGCCTGTGTTTAAAGCAGCTCTGCGGGTTTTTGAGCGGGTGTGATGGATGGGTTATTTAAAGCAGAGAGGGAGGTGAGGAAGGCGTAAATGAGAACGTGCTGAGCGTTTCGACGCGCCAGAGCAACACCTCGGCCCAGGTAAAGCCGCATCCTCAGCGCTCTAATCATGTGCTGCTAAGTGTGTAGTTGCCCGCATCTGGAGCTGATACAAATTGAATATCAGAGCTGCTGAACATTTCCAGGCTCCTCATACTCACTCTCTCGTATATCTCTCTGCTTGGCTCACTTTCTTTCTCTCTCTCTCTCTCTCTCGTCTTCTCTCTTTGTGTCTATCACTAACTTCTTTTTTCTGTCTCTCTCTCACACACATCTTTCTCATATGTATCTCTTTCTGACTTTCTGTTTACTCACTATACCTATCTATCTGTTTTTCTCTTTCTGTCTCCGAGTTCTCTCTGTATATCTCTGTCTCTTTCTTTTTTTCCCTCACTGTATCATTCCTCTCTTTGTTTTCTATTTCTCTGTTCTTTCTATCGCTCTTTCTACTTCTCTCCATCTCTCTCTCTCTCTCATGTATCATATGCATGTCTCATCTCTTTGACTGTCTGCCTCTTTCTCTCTGCTCTCTATCTGTCTGTTTCTATCACTCTCTTTCACTTACTCACTCACTCACTCTATCTATCTATCTATCTATATCTCACATCTCTTTTCTCTTTTTCTCTCCATCTCTCACTCTTTACCATGTCTCTTTGTCTCTGTGTTCTCTCAATGTCTCGATCCATTTCTCTCTCTGTTTTGCTCTCTCTGCTATGCATGCTCTCTTTATATTATTTTGTATATCTCTCCTTCTTTCTCCTTCTCTCTCTCACCTGTTTCTTTTTTGTCGCTATGTTTTTTCTTTTTTGTATCTCTCTCCTCTTTCTCATAGTATCTCTCGTGTCTCTTTTTCCGTCTTTGTTCTCTGTCTATCTCTCTTTCCGTGTTCCTTCTCAATATATCTATGTCCCTTTTTCCTCCTCCCTTATCTCTCTCTCATACACCCAAGTCTGTCTCTTTGTCTTTTTTTCACTTTTTTTTCCTCCCCGTAAATCACACAAGGCCTGAGAACTGCTCGGTTTTATTCCGTGCACGCTGATGCCAGTCTTCCAGCTGCAGGACCGTCAGCAGAATTTCCAATGAATCTCTCACAAAACAAGGTTACAGTACAGCACAGGGACATCCTCGGCTCGCCTCATCTCGCCCCTCCACGAATCCTAACCCTCCGTCTCCTTATAACCTTCGCTTCGTGTTATTCTCCGCTGTCATTAATATCAAACCACGATCCGGTTTTCCAGCAAGTGGATTAAAAATGGAAAAGAGGCCAGTAGCTCGTGTGTGGCGAGTGCACAAGGGCCAGAAATAGACCAGATTTTCCGTCCAAGGCTTAAGTTGGCACCTCCAATCTGGGGCAGCTCGTCCACTTCCAAAGTGTCTGCAGCACTTTGCCAGCTACTAAGAAGCCTCTTATCACCTTGACTTGTCCTGCGACGCCCGACAAGAGCCAAGGGAGCTTTTTAACAGTAAAAAGTGCTCGAGTCCAAAAAAAAAGGTGGTACATTTGTCTGATTTTTCACTCCTCCCACGCCATATCAACCGGTGGCCGCTGGGTGTGATAAAGTTCTATTATTTAACGCCATGGGCCATAAACACGGACATAAATTGGATTTGCCTTGGGAAAAGGCCCTAAGTGATGAACACAGCAATTTAGCTCTGTCTGCTGTTTTATTTAACAGGACAAGGACGGTGGTGATGGTGATGAGGAGGAGGAGGAGGATGATGAAGAGGAAGAGGTGGTGGCATACTTGTCCGGACCTGATGAAGAATTTGACCCCAGCACTCTGCCTGATCCTGACAAGCTGCGGGATTCTTCAGATGAGGATGATGAGGAGGAGGATGATGAGCATGAGGATGGGTAAGAAAAAAAGTTTTGGGCTCTCAATTTGTTTTTTGAAATTATTTTTTAATGAATTCAGTCGGTAGCATAACAGTTGGGCAGTTGTCTCCGTGATCAGAGGGTCTATGGTTCAAGTCTGGGACCAGTAAAGGTACCACTGAGGTACTCATGAGCAATGTAACGTCCCCAAGCACTGCTCAAAAAAAGCCTCCTTCATGGATGGGTCAAATGCATTTCGTTGTGGTGCGCTGAGTGCTGTGCTGTTTGTTATTGTGAACACAGCACCATTGCATCACAACTCATGAGTACCTAAGTGCAGTGTGTCTGGAAGTTGATAAATGAACAACTATTTTGTTGGGTTTTGATAGTTTTTTTTTCTCTCCAAAATTATAATTATAATTGACAGGCAAGTTTACATTGATTAGAGATTCTGAATGTCAGGTTGTTTTTTGTTTTTTTTTTATTAACTGTCCAACCTTATGTATCACTCTCTTGTTTATTTCCACTTTTTTTGACTTTCTGGGTAACATGCTGAGCCATACAGTAAATCAGATGCCTTGTAAAATCCCCTTTAGTAAAGCAAGACCAAACACCAAATCATAAGGCCCTAATTATCCCAAAATGAGAAATTGATTCTCCCCACACTTAATTACAGCACAGGCTCGCTCTGATCCACTGGGCCGTATTGGGTCTACAGAGTTTCATTAGGCTTGCGGCACACCGGGCCCTTGTGTGTATCGGGGCTGGAGTCCACTGCATAATTGCTTCTCACAAGGAGTTATTCCCTTATAGAAGAACAAGATTCATTTATTGGCCAGCAGTTGTAAAGCATTGATCCCCGCGCTGGCAGTGGAATAGTCCATAAAATGTGTAATTACATTCAGATTTAAAGTGGGAGACGGAGGGGCACAAGGTAATACCCTCTTGTCTGACGAGTACAGTACATGAGATTTATGCTGGAATTTTCTGTGTTCTAGTTCTGCCTCTTTTGGTGTGTTCCAGTTGTACTTCTCCTTTCACTTTGCATTCCCCTTATTATTTTTTACATTTTGCATTCCCTGTTGTATCCCTGAAATGCAACTGTCTTTTTTCCCCCACTTCTTTCAGGTGAGAAAAATTTTAGTTTCCTTCCATTAATGTTGTCATTCCCTATTTTGTCCATAAGGGACATCTCCATTAATGTTGTCATTCCCTATTTTGGCCACAAGGGGGCGTCTCCATTGCGCTTGTTATTCCCCTATTCTGTTACTTTTCTGGTGTTAAGCTCATTCCTGACGTGAACTTCACATAATTTTAGCAGCTTATAGTTTAACAGCAAGGGAAACTATAATCAGCAGAAACATCTAGAAACGGTCTTTATTATTTTCTTTAATACGTTCAACCCTTTAATCCCCCTCTTCATATTACACCAGTCACACAGTTTCTTCAGGAATTGCCCGTCTAGATTTCATCATTCTTTAGTTTACACACTCTCTCCCCATGTAATAATCTCTCTCTCACTCGCTCTCATACATTGTTTTCTTTGGCTCCCCTCGTGTGCTGCCTTGGCCTCCGGTGTGTATCGGGATGGGGAAGCAGGTGATGGGGTGGCTCCCTGCGGCGCACACACACACTCACACACAGTGGCGACGGCGGCGGCTCTGATTAATGGCCGTGGGCTGGGTGTTTACTGCATGGCTACATTCACACAATGCAGGAGAGACTCCGGGAGCACTGTTAATCTGAGCGGCGGGGTTTTGCCTTCACCGGCGGTCTGCCTCCCTCCCTCCCTCCCTCCCTCCCTTCATTCTTTCCTCCCTCCACCCTTTGTCCCATTCTCCCCAACCTCAGCACTCTCTCTCTCTCCTTTATCTCATCTCATTCTCTTTCTGTGTCTTGTCTTACCTCCCTGTCTCTGTAATCCCTCTGTATTTCTGTTTCTCTCACTCATATATCTCATGTCTGTCTCATATGTCCCTCTTTCTGCCTTTGTGTTCAGTTTATATCCCTCTATCTGTCTGTTTCTGTCCCTTTAATTTGTCTCTCATCTGTCTGTCTGTTCTTCTATATATCCATGTCTGTGTTCTCTCTGTATCTCTGTATCTATGTTTCTGTTGCTCTCTCATTTCTCTCTCTCTCTTTCTCTCTCACATATCTTTCTTTCTGCTGCAGCCACAGGCACCGCTGCTTTACAACCAGGCCAGGAGCCAGGGACTGCACTTACGCCTCTGCTCATTTGTGTTCTACCTGTCGTCCCTAAGACACACACACACACGCACACACACACACCCCGTCACTGGCTGCATTCTTCCCCATCTGTGCAGCAGGGCCTCTACACCGCAGCTTTACCCCCATGTCCACCTGCATTATACTGCTCTTAAGGCGCTCCGGCTCCTGCGTCGACTTCAGCTCGTTCTTTACCTTCTTTCACGTCGATGCCTCTCGTTCCGGCCGGAGCCCGAGCCGGAACCTGGCTTTGCTGTCCGAATTGATATTCCGCCACATGTTCTCCATGCTGTTAGGATCTGGCTGGTGATTTATGAGAGCGAGCGGAAGTCAACAGGCCCTAAAAGGCTAATGATGTGTGCTCGCTGCAAGACTGACTGTTAAATAGATGGAATGACATTTATTGCCCTTTCCATGCGAAGTGTCTCTGTGACGGCAAGACTTTTACAAAGCGCCAAAATGGTTGACGTAGCTTAGTTTGGAATGGAGCCTTGTTTAAAGAGAGGCGAACTCAATTAAGAGCGTCCTTATTTTCACTCCAGCTTTTTTTACGCCGCCATTTCATTGTTGCGGCATGGTTTAGAAACGAACTGTCTAAATAATTTAGCGGCGGATCCAGCCGAGCTCATTTACGCGTAGCTTGATAACCTGAGCCAGAATGCACGGATGTGTTCATGCATACACATGGCCCATCATAAGGGAGCTGGCAAGCTCTTTTAAAATCGTTGAGAGTCTGGAGGGAACGCGGCTTGGCCGACCGGGCTGCTCACAAAGCTTTGTTTGTAGAGAAATCGCCTGATTTAGAATTAGAAATCTGTTTGAAAGCCAAGGCTTTGCACTTAATCGAAAATTAATTGAAACCCACATTCAGAACCTCTAATACACATGATCTTGCCCCTTGTTGGTTATTTCAAATATTTGTAAAAATTCTTCTAATACTTATATACCAAGGTAAAATGTTCAGCTAATTGTGATATTGATTTGAGGTCATATCGCCAAGACCTAGTTGATGCCTAAATTTGACCCTCCACGGCAAAACCAGTCGCTTGTCGCAACGGAGGTTTCCGAGAAAAGCAACCGTTTATGGTGCATTGGGGTAAAATTTTGGATTTTTTGTTTTTAGTGTTTTGAAACAGTGGAAGGTCTATACTGTACTGTTGTGAATAAATTTCGCTGAAAAACTTACCCTTTCCATCCTAAAAACGTGACTTTCTTGACGTGAGGAATTCAATTCCAGCAGAATGTTCAAAGTTTCTGTTTTGACCGCTCTACTTCAATATGGTTGAACTGGTTGACTAGCGTGAAGATATTTCTCCGGAATCCATCTTCGTCTCCCGAGTTCAGTTAACCTAACGCAGGTAGGCTATCCGTGTGACTGTGAATGCAGCGTAGGCTACCGTAAATACAAACGTAGCCGCGACCGCACCAAGCGTCTGTGAGTGCTACGACGATAGTCAACTTCAAAGATTTCTCTGTTTCTCACTTGGCGTGACAGGAGAAACCCGACTCCTTTGAATGTTGATATCTTAGTCATATGTCGTCCGATTCATTCGATATAGGTATCGTTTTGAAGGTTGATTTATGCCCTTTCATGAAAACATAATAACTCAATTTTGAAAATTTGTGACAAGTGACTGGTTTTGCCGTGGAGGGTCACAAATGTGGATCTTAATCTGATATGCATCTGATACCATCTATACTTATTAAAAGCGCTTAAATACTATACAACTAGTATCTGGCCTTGCTGTTTTCCCATTGTGTTTGGCTCAGGATGCTGAGGACAGAAGCGCTGTTCCCTCCCATGCCATGTTTAATCTTTATTACTTTTGCCTCCTGTAAAGCAGGGATGCTCCTGAACCCAGTGGAACGAAACGAGCCCGCAGAGGCAGCAGCAGCAGCGGCAGCGGCGACGACGATGAAGCTGATGACGAAGGACAGTGGGGGAGGGAGAGGAAGAAAGCAAAGCAACATTCCTCCTCCAAATCTGGACCCCTAGACACCGGCCTCTCGCTGGCCGAGGACGAGGAGCTGGCACTGCACATTCTGCGCAGCCAGAGTTAAATGCTGGGAAGACCACGAGTCTGCAAAATTGCCCCCAGCTTTTTCCTTTACTCCCGTCACAATGGACTCCGATTCTCTGTTTCTCAACTGCCACATTATGTAATTCCATTTTTTGTCAAATAAAAGGATGTTCCGAATGTTAATTTGAGGGGCTTAACTTTGAGGTTTCCTTTGGTGTGATTGGATTTTTCCTCTCTCCCCCTGTCTGGCTGTGTGTCTTTATCCTTGCCCAGATGAAATCAGAAATTGAATCCTCATCTGGCCCCGTACCGGGTGCTTTTTTGGTCTGGAACGCAAAAAGAAAGTGCAGATGCCATTCTTAATAGCAAAAACCCGCTCAGCTGTTGGGCACCATCTGCCTTTTATTTAATGTAACTACTATAATTATTCTTTATGGTTTAAATGTGCATCTGCCCGATCACAATGCTCTCCCCACTTAGCATGCATGTGGTCTCTCTCACACCGTTCCCCTCGCTTAAAATTGAAGCAGGAAACTTGAGAAGGGAGCGGCTCTGTGAATGTCTCGCATTGTTCCCCAGTCAAAGCACAAAGGCCGTCTGCCGAAGTATTTGGTTATCTGCATTCAGCCGGCTCATCTCTGGAGAGTGCTCGCTTTGGCGCTACATGAGAAGAATTCCGACTTTGCCACGGCTTAGTGCGATCATCACTTTGAAGTCCGCTTACTGGCCAGCTCGCCGCTCTTAGGCTGAACCTTGGTACCCGTTTTGCCAATTTGATCTTTTTGATTGCTGCTGCCCTTCCAATTATGATGGCACTGCGCATTTTGTTATCCGTCCAGGGGCTTTCTGAAAAGCGGCAGATGGTTTCACAGAATCCCTTTGACTTTGTGCAGCACAAATGCAAACAAATTTCGCTGCCACGTTGAGAAATGAAAATGTAGGGTGGGATGCGGTTGGGTTACGTATGTTCATCCTTACGCTGTTCTTACCTCTAGCGCAGCTCGCAGAACATGTAGATGAATAGCGTTTGAGTGTACAAGGGTAGCTGGAGTGACTGTTTGTGTTTTGGATTCATGGTTGCACAGTCATCCATCACGGATGTGAGTTTATTAGGAAGCCTGCATTCTGGAGAGCCATTTCCCTCACCGCTGCTATTTCTCCAGCTCTAATAACTATTTCGGCACAGAAGGCTGGAGAATGGTTCAATTCTGTGCCTGGCCCGTTTCTGAATAACAATGTCCGCCAAGTGCAATAAGGAGGGCACAATCGTTAGAGTTAATGTGCAGGCTGCAGCTCATCTATTTTTTTTTTCTTAATGGAAAGTGAGATGTGGTTTAATTTTTTTTTATTATTCAGGCAACTATTTGGAGAATAGGGATGTTACTATCCCTGAAGTTTGGGAACATGTTATCAGTTTGGTTGTAGAGTCATTCTGTGCAGGGTTGGATTTGTGACTTGGCGGATGATACATCATTTATGAATGAGTGCATTGACGTGGGTAATTACTGGCCGTGGATCAGCTGCAGCGGCCCCTTGAGAGGGGAAAATGTGCTGGGTCGTCACAGTCCGCTGGACCAACAGGGATTTATTGTGTTTGGATCTCCTCCTTATTGAGAGGTATTGAGATGGATTGTGCAACACTTTTAGCCACTTTTAACTCTCTAAATGGGTTAGAGTTAGATATTTGTGAGAAACATCCTTAACCCAAAAGACAGGAATGCTTGAAATGTGTCTGATTTCTGTAGCTAGGTTACAATTAGTCCTCATCAATAAAGAAAGACTTTTATAGAAAAGTTATTTTTGAGTCAAAATCATTCATTTTTATTACTGAGATTGGCCTTAAGAGTAGGGCTAGATGTTATGGAATTATCAAAGAAATCCAGGCATCCAAATATAAAAATCTGATGTCATGAGCAAGTTTGCTGTTGAGAGTCTTGAAGTCTACAGAAGTTTTTTTCTACTGTGTTCTTTTAATGGACTTTTAGGTATAAAAATCTACTGGAGAATAAAAGAGTTTGTATCCCTGATACAAGCAGATGGAGAAATCTCTGTAGGATAGTGTCTCTAGTCTATAAGCGCCACTTTCAAATGCCTATTCCGGACAGACAGGCCACAGCTGGCACAAGACGAGTTGGTGAAATATAGAGGAAACAGATGGGTACTAAAGGAGGAAGTGTCACTACACAGCAAGGAATTTATGCCCAGTCACCACGTCATTTACAATATGGTGTTTTAACAGCTTGGGAGAAGTAGTAAGCTCCGACTTTGTTTCTTGATTTGTGCTTAATAGCTCGAAGCTAAGCCTCTCTTCTTTTGTAAAACTTATTACAAAAGCCTTCATTAAAACTTATTAATGAGAGTTATTTCAGTGGGTCTTTCAGTCAGCGGTTGAACAATAAATAAATTTCATGACTCAACCATGCAAACCAGCTTCATCTATGTATCATTTTAACCAAATCTCAACCATTTGTCTTAATACTTAGTTTCCACAAGTATTTTTATCCTGGAGGTTTGACTATTTGTACCTTTTACTGCACTTTTTCTTTTAAATAGTGATTTCATGGAGAGTATAGAAAATTGTGGAAGGATTACTTCATAAAGCAAGGCATTGGGTTGAGAGAACTGGTTAGAAACCAAATCTCTCAACCAATCACCTTATTTTCTTAAGCATTCTCAATCCACAATTTAGCCATATATTCCCTTTCTGTGCATTCTTGAAAATAAAGTTTCCACAGAGAAAAATGTTTGTATAAATTTGACCTCAAACCTTCATGTTTTCAATGAGGGTTCCTGCATTGGGAACACAGCTTTTTTTTAGACTTTGTTGGTCTAAAAATGGCCCCTGCGTCCCAAAAAAGGGTTCTTTGTGGGACGAAAAAATTGTTGTTCTATGACATCACACCATGCATATAAGCCATGTTTTGGGAGCTGAATTGTTCAATGTGAGCTGCAGCTGCAGAAGCTTTTCAGCACCGGACAGCGACAAACACGTTTCTCTCAGCCTCGAAATAAATACAGCATCTCAGAACGTTCGGGTTTAGAATTAGAGCCGGTGTGAATTCGGAGTCTTTGAGCACATTTTCGAGGTGCTAAATCGCGGAACTGGTCATTGATTTGCAGGCTACATTTGACCTGGGATTATTTGGTGATGTTCGAGCGGGGCTCCTGATTTGATCGGGCTTACGTCAGCGATCCGGTGGCAAGTGGCTCGAATTGTGTTGAGCTTTTCGGGATCCATGTCAAGTCGAGACCAGACAGTATCACCAGGTACGGACCACATTTAGGGAAACATTCTCGGATGTCGACATCTATTTGAGTTCCAGTTGTTGTCCGTTTCTGGTCCGTAAGCCGGACCGTTACCGCGTGAGTGAGTCACTGTTTAATTGCCAATTAACTGCTCCCTTGGTGCCATTTCGAATCGCGGGATGTTGGTTTGCGTTCGCTTTTAAGCTGGTTTTGAGTGGCGCGATCAAGCCAGCCGTAGCGAATTTTGGAACACCAGGGACATCGGAGCTGTCAAAAGGGACCTGGTTTCTGGATCAAACTCCCCCCAAAAAATGAGTTCGAGCGGGAGTTCGGCGTCGATCTTGCCGCGCTGCGCCCTTAACGGGGCGGACACAAACGGTACCTGCATGGAGAAAGTTGACGCGTTCTTTCAGCCTTTCTCCTCCACTTTCGCTCTGACTTTACTGGGGCTGGTGCTCATCGGTATCGTGTCCCTGTCTCTGACCACTTACCATTACCACAAAAGCAAGATGAAGCGGAGGAAGATGCTGAGGGCTCAGGAGGAGTACGAGAAGGATCACTGCAGCAGCCCCGTCCCGGCTACAGCCAAGCCCGAGCTGCGGCGCTGCGTAATCGCGCGTCCCGCTTCCAAAAATCCGGAGCCCGCTGCAGCCTCCTCAACCGAGAACATCGCCCCAAACCCAGACCATCTTCCCACCGTTTTAACTCCAAACACTAACGACGTGGAAGCCGGGAAGCTGGAGGCTGTTGCTGTGTCACTATAACGTGGAGATTTGTGACTGTGTCGGGACTTGTAAATACAGACGAGATGCTTTGTGGAGCAAAAAATACGTTGTTTCACCATTCTGCATCAAGGCTGCTCCTATTCAAGGTTTGTGGAGAAAGGGAGTTGCAAAAAAAATCCCACCGGTGTCGCCCGTGCCATGATTTTCTTCTGCGTTTTCTCTTCTGTATATAATGGATTCATGCTTAATTGGTGGACAAAAGGTGAATCCTGAAGGTGTGGATAGCTGTGGATTATGACTGGAGTTGGGGATTTTTTCCAGAGTGCTGTCCAAGGTGCTGTTTATGCGCATCACCTGAACTTCCCTAGACTGCAAATGGCTGTAGAGAGGCGAGAATCATTCCTTTTCCTATATAGGATGAGAAAATAACTTTTTCTAGGACTTTAAACCTTGGATATTTGCCTGCGCTCCTTTAGAAACCCATTCCAAATCAGATACTTTCATGTTCACTTGTTAATTTATCATGTCTTTTCATAAGATGCTCCTGACCTACTGTCTACATTAATTATGTAAACATATACATAAGAAATCCATAGCCGTACGCTGCACATTCATTAAAGCTTTGCCTGCTTCGCCACTCATCAGGACCTAAGTGTTGAGCGAATGGTAGAATATAGCCTTTTGTGTTGAAATGAATGAAAATTTACTGGTTTCTTATATAGCTCTATTGTAACTATTAATAACAAAACGTACTGTAGTTGCAAATGATTGATGAATAAAAGTTATTAATTTATGCATTTGTTAAATTATTGAATGAATCAAATCTTTATGCTGATATGATTTTTGTACAGGTACATGGATGAGTTTAGTTAATATACAGTATGCAATGTAGAAATGTTCAATATTGGATTTTCTGAGAAAAAAAATTGTTTGAGACCTGATGGCCCTTTTTTAATCTGTAATTATTTTCTGTGGAGAGGTCCGAAATAAAAGTGAATCATTGTCCTGTTAAAACAGTATCAACAAAGTATGTGTAGCTGTGAACAAGGATTTGCATATGTTTAAATGTTTAATTGATCATTCTCCACAAACATTTTAAGAAGTAACAAATAAAATGGCATAGTATTAAATAAAAAATGATGCCTATTCTAATTTTATTTATTTATTCTCCAATGAACTACCAATAAGTGACTCTTTTAGGGATGAATGAGCATGCTGTTTCCTAGTATATATCAGAGATGTGAACAGGCAGCTCTTAGGCTTTTGCAGCCTCTGAGAAAAAGCTTTTTAATGTCTACTAACTCTTACCCAAGGGACTTGGCCAACATTGCTGACTGTTTTTGAGAAAAGAAGTGCAAGAAATCCCCTGATAGGCCAACTGCAAATGCTACTCAATGTTATATCTTGGGTGAGAACTGATCCTGAGAACAAACTACCAAGATATTATAGTGCATGGAATTACCCAAAAGGCTTTGTCATTTGATAACTCTTCTTGACAGATATCTGACTGCATGTAATCCAATATTAATAGCAGGTCTTGTGCCTGTTACAGCATGTTACATACCATTCATCACATTTGCAGCTACTAGTGTCTTTAGACTGAGGGAAAAAAAACTTTCACCTGCTGCTCAATGTCAAGGTGGAGGTAATTTATGGGTGAGGAATTCTTCTTAAATAATGCCCTGAAGGTTCCACTGAATATCATAAAATCTGTAGTTGATATGTCAAGAACTTGTAGATTGGTCTATGATAGAGGGTAGATGTGTAAAAAAAATCAACAACTGACTGGAAAATTGTGCTTGCAGCTCTGTCATATGAATGTCATAATCTGCTGAGCTGCTCTGAACATGTTTGGGGCAGATCAGTGCCTGTAGGGGGGACGCGGTCCTGCCTGTCAAGGCGGACATATGACACATTGTCAGCAAATCAGCAGCAGCCACCACGGCCAATCCCCTGCTAGATCCAGTTTATTTAAGGCCCAAAGAGGGTGCAGGACAGCCTGACTGAGCACCAGGTCGCCTCTGTAAAGAACCCAGCCCTTCGAGTCGACATGGCAGACACAAACGTGAGAATCAGTGGAGGGGCAGTCAGATTCGGCGCCACCTATGGAGGGAACCGCCTGTTTTCAGGTTCCAGAGGTTCTAGTGTGGCTTTGTCCCGCTCGTTTGGCTTGTCACGGGGAGCAGGAGCTGGCCTTGGTCTTGGCATTGGTGGAGGTCTTGGTCTGGGGTTGGGCAGTGGCCTGGCTCTGGGTGCAGGTGCAGGTGGGGCAGGTCTCGGGTTTGGGGCAGGTGCCCTTGCCCTAGCTGGAGGTGCAGGTGGTGCCAGGGCAGCAGGCTTCAGGGCGGGCGTGGCTCCACTGAGAGCTCGTCTTGGTGGCCGTGTCTTTAAGATCGGAGGTTACGGTTTCAACCCGTCGTTCCTCAGTACCACCACCACTACAGATGCAGGTGTCATTCCAATGCCCAGCCTTGACCCCACACTCCCATCACTGGACACAGTGCAGGTCACACGCTTGAAGGAGAAAGAAGAGCTTCAGGCCCTCAATGACAAATTTGCCTCCTTCATTGATAAGGTGAGTTAGGTCAATATTTTCTAATGGTTATAATTCGATTAAGAATGACTTCTGAGTCAATCATCAGAAGACAGAGATTGTATATTTGCTTGGAACCATCATGAAACTCTCTTCCACACTTCCACACAAATCTGTATTTACCTTAAATACCTTAATTTCCTGTAATCTGTATTAAATTATACTGTTGCTAAATGACTATACAGAAAACCACAAACTACAATGCTAAATATTATGCCAAAACAAGCATGCCATCTTTGCCAGTCCCTATATTTACATTATTGGCACCAATGTCAACCTGAACCTTTCCGTACAGTAATATGGGGTTTGGCTTCAAGCCAGTGTCAGTGTGAAACCCTAACACTTTTGCCCAACATGATTTTAATTCAATCAATTCAGGCTCGGTCACTGGAGCAGCACAACGCTGTCCTGAAAGCCAAGATCTCCATGTTCACCAACCCTGAGCAGGGCGGCCCCGTCAACACCTCCATTCTGCTCACTTCAGCCATCGGGACCTACAAATCTCAAATCGACAGTCTGACTGGCACTAAAGAGGCCATCATTGCCGAAATTGAGCACTACAAGGCCATCATCGGTGATGTGCAGGCCAGGTCAGTTTCCATTCTCACTTCAGTGTTAACATTTGAAACCGGTCATGATAGAACCAAGTGACGCTCTTCATGAACTAAGTGAGTCAAATGGGAAAAATTAAACATTCAGATCAGACTCAGAGCAAACAATAGGATCAAAATCACAGCCAGAATCACTTTTATTAGTTGTTGAAGGCAGACATTGTCATTTTGATTGTTTATAGTAAATGCCCTGTGTTTTTTATTAATCTAAGATATGAAGACGAGACATCTCAGACAAAATCTCTAGAGATGGACTGGACTGCTTTGAAAGAGGTGCGAAACTATCCTTGAAAATGATGCAAAATTTTGCTATAAA
Source organism: Distichodus sexfasciatus (assembly GCA_032718565.1). Taxonomy (NCBI): domain Eukaryota; kingdom Metazoa; phylum Chordata; class Actinopteri; order Characiformes; family Distichodontidae; genus Distichodus; species Distichodus sexfasciatus. The sequence continues at coordinate 601,265 of JAVGVS010000016.1, forward strand.
ATAGTTTTAAAAGATTTCAATTCTACTTTCACCAGGAGGTAGACAACTTATACCTCTCAATTTTTGAACTTCAAACCATCATCAGTGGCCTGGAGGATCAGATCGCTCTGTCTAAACAGGTTTATGACGCTGTAAGTAAAATGCTATCTATAACATTGGTGTATAGTACTTGACAAACTGTGCTTCGATACTGTGCTTAAATGTTATTTCAAGCACTTTATACTTGCACCATGAATACTACAATTACACTGAACCTAATATACACATTACTCTGAGAACATTTATCACTTTTACCACAGCCTGTCTGCAGTGACAGAAAAAAAAATCCCTTGCAAAGTGATACTGTAGGCTTTTTATCTAACTGACAGCACACACTCCTATACCTCGAATTCATGTCCAAGGATGTTATGTGGGGTCTGTGCCGCAGGGTTTTCTGCAAGAGTTAACCTAAACCTAAATTTTTGGAATGAAATGAATTTAAGACATGGCCTCATATTTTAAAAAAGAGCAAATTGAAGCAATTAGCTAGACTTTAAGTCAAGCATTTCTTGCAATGGCAAACATGAACTGAATCCAGCTAAATACTTTAAATACCTAAGAACTGACATTTATTGCGTTTAGCACATGCTCTTATCTAAAGGGAACTGCTCTGGCTAATTATAGTCTCCCTGAAGCGAGGGTCTGGCGGTAGAATAGAGCTCTAAGTGTGTGTGTGTGTGTGCTTTGCAGAAAGTGAAAGAAGTGAGGAACGTCGTGACCGGCAGTGTGAAGTCTGCTGTGTCTATCTCGGTGGATAACACAGCCCAAGCCCAGGACCTGACCTCTGCTCTTGCTGAAGTTAAATCCCATTATGAGGCTCTGGCCCAGCGCAGCAAGCAGGACGCTCTTCTCTCCGTACAGGACAGTGTAAGAGACTTACGCAAAAACTTCAAAATTAAATTGTACAGCCATTCTAAGATCCTTGATGTTCATGCCATTGCATTGTATACCTCTGTCACCCCCTAGTGGAATTTGGAATATTACTCATAAATCTTGCTGGTCCGTGTTCATTACTATGTTCTGATGGCGTGTTTGGTGTTTTGTCATGCCAGCTTTCCATGATGACCTTAACAACAAGTCCCAGCACTCAGTCCCTCACCACAGCCGCAGAGGAGCTGAGAGTCTATAAACTGCAGATTGACTCCGTGCAGAGGGAGATCGACCGGCTCAAATCGCTGGTGTGTATCTACCTGATGGAAGTGTCAATAATGTGAGCCTCCTGTGTGTGAAATGATACGGAATTCCAAATTGCCATTTGTTAATGTCTTGCTTTGACAAGCGTGATTAAAAGAGTGTTTTTGTTAATCCAAACCTATGCTTGATAAATCCAGTACAATCTGTGTTTGTCTTTGTGCAAACCTTTTAGATGGAATGAACCGATTTGCTTTTGGAGTTAAAGTTGTTAAAATTAAAACTCCCCAAACAGCAGTCATACATGAAAGTGTTTAGTAGTTTCTTTCATTTCTAACTTGTAGATTATCTTCCCCTTTTCCAGAACATCCAGCTGGAGTCTCAGGTGGATGAGGCTGAATCTCACGCCAGCTCCCACACTGACACCTACCAGGAGCAAGTGCTGACCCTCAAGTCCCAGCTGGATGACCTCAGAAAGGTTTAAAAAAAAAAAAGCCAGACAGCAGCAGGAATAACAGTCCAAATATCTGTTGGTCTTTTTATTGCACACTTCAATAAAACATCCCGTTTTACAGCAAATCACGCATTACGGACAAGAATACCAGGAACTTCTGGCCAGCAAAATGTCTCTGGATGTTGAAATCACAGCCTACAAGAAGCTCCTAGACAGTGAGGAGAACAGGTAAAGTGGCTGTTGACTTTCTTTAGGAGCAAAATTGTTCACAGAGACAGCGGATGCGAACAGTGTTCTGTCTCTGTGACTGTAACAAATCAGGCTGAAGTCCGGAGGAGGCATCACCGTGCACATGTCCAAAACCGCAGTAGGAGGAGGATCAGGTGCAGCAGCAGGGGCCGCAGGAGCCGCTCTGGCCTTTGCAGCTGGAGGAGGTCTGGGAGGAGGTGCTGGACTCAGTCTCGGAGGCGGATATGGCCTTGGCCTGGGTGGAGGTCTGGGTGCGAGCCTGGGTGGTCTGGGTGCAGGCCTGGGAGCCAGCCTGGGAGGAGGATTAGGACTCGGGTCTGTTGCTGGTTCCTTCGGAGCTGGGAGCAGCTTCATGTCAAGTAGCTTGAGCAGCAGCGCACGTGAGTTTTCACTAAATACAATTTTTTATAAAAAATTAAAAATGACTTGCTATCTTATATGGTCTAATCATTGATTATTAACAGAAATTATCTTTCCTTTCAGTTTCATCCACCGTTTACTAAAGAAATCAAGAAATTGAAAATCATGCGCTGCCTGAGTCAGCAAATGGTGTCCATAACACTTTAGATCAAGCCACATGGACAACACTGAAAAGACAACTTGTCCTGTTCTAAAGCAGAATAAAGTGTAAAAACAGATTTTTGAATGTGTATAGGGTTCCAAAAAATCGTAATGAGGATACGCTTATTAGAGAAGAACTTTTGAATTTCCAATTCTGACAAAACCACCCATTTTGATTCCATTCAATAAAGATTCCATAAATGGTCATTTATAAATGTAATGTTTTTATAACCTCATGTGACCATTTTCATATGTTGTGGTTTAAATATACATTTCTTTTTGTCCGTGTATAACACACTCATGGATGTTCAGCCCCTTCACACACTCACAGAATTAACCTAACCATGTTGCAGTGACCCACATGTTCATATTTTATACATTCACTTATAATTACTCGCAGAAATTAAAACATTTATTAATTTATGGAATCAAACCCATTACCTTCTTGCTGTGAGGCGACAACGTTAACTACCAAGCCACTCCAGAAACTAAAACATAACTATGAAATGAAAGAACACGGTAAACTGATCCATAAATACTTAAGACATGCTTCATCTGATCTGAGATCAGCCTGAAAGCTTTGGACCTACGAGGAAATACAAAGGAGAGCCGAGACGAAGCTGAAATAACACACTCACAAACAGGGGACACGAAAATAAGAATCTCATTATAGTGCCACTTGAGACTGAAAGGTAACAGAATTAAGTCCAATCCAAAAATGTCAAGTATGAAACAGACTTTAAAATGGAAAAATATTAAAATCATTATTAACATTTAGGTCCAACAATGTCATAAGTGGTTAATGATTAGGTTTCTAATATTTTATGCATACCACAGCAAAATAGAAATGGACTGAGCAATAAGACGAGCTTTAAAGTGACAAGACAGGGAGCAGGGAGCTACAGGAATTCACAACAATTTCTTTGACATTTCGTTATAGTTTCTCTGTGTGTAAGTACACATGAAAGGTGAACTTGTTAGGTGCAATCTGAACCACCAATCCTCTTATTCAGAGGCAGTGAGATACTAAAATCTGATTTTTTTTATGTTTGAGATCCATTTTTTCTGAGTGACTGATAATGTATACACATGACATGGTTGGGATTTAAACCAGCAGTCTGTTCCTCTCCAGGCAAGTCTCATATCAATGAGTCACAGCAGCTTACAATGTCTACTGCTCGTTTTTTTGGGACATTTGACATTTTGAAACGTTCGGAAGTTTTTCAAAAAGGTATAAATTAGTTCTCTCTCTCCAACTAGTTACCTAATGTTACTGCATCATTTCCAAAGAGCTGTTTTCCAGAAATCAGCACGTCTGCCAGTTCCACACCTTTACAAACTCTGTCAGTGTACAAATCTGGAGTTAATACACAGTCAGCATGAATACTTGCAGGAAAGCTAATTGGTAAGTGCTCCGTTTTTAAGTGAAACATTTAAATAAAACTAGTGAACAGTGTTTTCTAGAAATCTATACTCAGTCATAAGCTGGTTGATTAATGATGCCACATCGGCTGGTTGCTAAATGATACTAAATTATTTCCAAACAGCTGTTATTAGATATCAGGAGTTTGTCACTAGTGGGTTATTTAATGATACTACAGAATTTCCAAATAGCCACAAGGTGCTTGCCTGATGATACTACAGAATTTCCAAAGAGCCCTTTTTAGTATTTCTGCCAGCAGCTGGTTTCTTAATGCTGCTACCTCATTTCCAAAAATGGCTGTTTTACTGAAATTAATACTTTTGCCACTAACTGGTTGAAATCCGTTACCAACTGATATTACCTTCCTTTAAAAAATCTTACATTTTTATTAACATAATTTCTGTCTGAAATGTCAGCTCCACATCAGAGATGGGCAGCTGTTAGAAATACATTTGTTATCGTAAATGTAGCAAATGTTGGTCTCCCTTTTGCGGTGAATGTCTTGGATTATGCAATCCTCCTTGCATTTTAACATCGGGAGCAGAGTTTGCAAGCAGGAATAAATGTAATTTAAAATCATGAATTCATCCCAAATCAAACTGTGAACTGATTCATGAATCGATTTGGAAATCAAGCTGTGATTCGAACCATGCATTGAATCATGTTTACAGGAGCCTTTCAGTTGTGCTTCCTACAGCCTCTGACCTGTCAGTCTGGCCTACAGAACACTGCAATCTATCCATCTGAAAGAGTATTTCCCCCAACTCATACATAGTGAAGAGATGAAATAGGAAGACAGGCTCAGGGATGGTCATTACTTCACAAAGGTTATGATGTTATTGTGTGATTTGGCAGTACTGTGTAAAGTACCGTCATCCTCGGCATAAGCTTACACAAGATAATGAAAGTCATTCCATCTTCACTATGAAGTGAAAACATAAAGTCTTTCAGTCAACATTGCAGTGTTTGGCAGCAACCAACTAAAATTATTAAGAAGCTTATAAAAGAGTTGTAGCTTTTCCACTTTTTCAAATAGAGATGTTACATAGTGGTAGTATATTTACCGCTACATCGGTGTATGTACCCAAACTAGTTACAGTACTGTGCAAAAGTTTTAGGCAGGTGTGAAAAAATGTTGTAAACAAAGAATGCTTTCACTTTCACTCAGAGTTGGAACTGGGACTATTTTGGATAATAGATATATAGACGTGTGGATTGTTTTGTTGTAAGTCAACCAGATGGTATATCTTACTTATCCAGCAGATGTCAGCAATCACCTCACGACTGCTAAAGACACGAGTATGGAAGAAGACATGCGGACATTGTAGAACAATTCAAACAGGCAGCGTCCTCTTGCTAATCTAGCCAGAAATAAGAAGAGACAACAGGAAGAACCCTCTGAGAGCTATGGATCTTTCGTCTGATGAGGCGGATGACTGGTTTATGGAGTCCTTACGCATGTAAGTCTTAAGACGATTTTGCCAAAGCGCAAATAACCTTTGTGTTATGTCCAAATTATACATTTCTAACAATCCCCGTTGACCCAGTATCAAACCTGTTATTGCATATTTAATATTCTTCGCTCTCATTACTCTGTCCATTAATAATTATCTGACCACGTTGAATACATTTTTACAGAACTAGCAGGTGCAAAACATGTGTTTAATGCAGAATCGGTGAAAGCGAATTCATGAGTGCATACTGCAACGGTTATTGTAAGGTTTACCTGTTTTTTACTCGCAACTTAAAGTTTGCCTGTATTTACAGACACATTAAAAAGTGATTGCAGTTCAGTACCAACCATGAACAACAGGACAACAAGATTACAGAAATGCCCCCAATATAAAGTTGACAAGCCTGATCTTTTTTAAAAAGATCCCGGTGACTTGCGTCTTTTCTCTATGATGGTCTTTAGAAATTTTGTATGATGAGATTTTTTGGAAAACCCCCCCCAACAAACTCTGCTTGTGTCCAGGTGAGGCACTTCAGAAATCAGTCCCTTATTTCCATTTTTTTACAGCAAAGTCCAGGTTCTTTACAGCACTGTGAATAACGAGGCCCCACGTTTTACTGCTTTGACATCTCATATTTATTGCAGATGAATCCCAATTCAGCGTCCACAAATACCATCTTGACATTTTTATGTCTTATGTATTGTAATGTCCTATTACAATTATGAACCATCCCAATTTGGATACACTGGGCCAGATCAGCATTAAGAATCGAAGCCCAATGTGCTCTTCAGTGCATGCATAAATATTAATCCCAGTTACAGTAATAAATAATGTCAGACTTGATCATTGTCTCTAAAGTGGTTGCAAACACTTATGATCAGGTGCTTTAGTACTTTAACAGATCTTCCATGTCATTAACACATCACCTGTCACCTGTCCCTCCTGCAGGTACAACGACCTGCATGAATTTCATCTGGAACATCCAACCAAAGTAATAGAGTGGACAGGCGAAAAAAGTAAAGTAAATTTAGTTATTTTTAAATTTGTTGAATAAGCATTTCTATTGCATATAATGTAAGTGTAATAGGTGTGTGTTGAATATGTTGCAGGTGTGTGTGTAGCAGGTTTCTCAGGAGCAAGGAATGAGATTTTAGAGATGCTTTTGCCTTTGAAGCTATATGCAGGAGGTAAGCAGGTGAGTAAGAAGTCAGATTTCCCTCATGCCATGCAATGTCATGCAGTATTTCTTTATTCTGCCATAAATGTATGTACTGTTGTCAGAGCACATAAATCTTACCAGTGCTAGTTCCTTATTTTTTTTATAATTTTCAAAAGGGCCTCTGTCCAGAGCGTGACTTTAAAGTGCTGCATGGAGGATTATGTGATGAAGCTGTTGAGTGCTTAAGACATATTATTGGAACAAGGTGAAACTTTGCTTGGCAAATTTTGCTTTAGTTACAGATGTTTTCAAAGTGTAATGAGGTAAAAACAAAGTGCTAAAATATGTTTTAGAAGTGACTACACCATTGTTTAGATGTTCAGAATTGTTTTCTGTTAAAAACCTGAACGGTTGATGGTATTTGATGTTCAGAGTTTGTGAAAATGTGCATATGAGCTCAGACGTTGTGGTTGCTTTGACAACAGATGTGTGGTGACTAGTGGTCCCAGTAGTTCCAGACTTCATATTTGGGATATTGGAGGAGACGAGAATGGTAACTATATAGTTTTTCTATATTAAGCATTATTTAAGAAATGTAATTTAGCTATAGGAGATCAGTAATCTGTAAATATATACAGTGTATATTACACTTATATATACACAGAGGTATCACTCTTACACTTCTCAATTTTTGCAGATATTATTAAAAGATCTGGAGTTATAAACTGCAATAGCAATTCAGTCACCGGCCAAAAAATTGCTTCAGGCTTGACTGACGTTCCTTCTGTTCTACATGGGTCAAAGGTCAGTGACATTCAGCTGACGGAGTTATCCACAGGGAGAGTGCTTCATGCAGTAGGTAATGAAATATACAGTATATATTTTTCATTTTGCCTCATGTTTGTTATATTTCTGATTAGAGTTGCAGCTATTGATTTTTATTGATCAAGTTATCAGATAAGAACTACTTCTACTATTTTAGACAGCAATTGAATATAACATACAAAAAAACCCACACATTTCTTAATGAGCATCTCATTTTGTTTCAGCCCCACTTCTGATTTTCATTTTGTTGTTCACAGAAACGGCTTCAGCTGATCCTGTGAGTGCTCTGCAGTTCCTAAACGCTAACCAGTTTGTCATTGGGGCAAGTAACGGCACAGTATACGTGGGAGATGTGAGGGACCCAAAGGTGACACCCTATGTCCTCAAAGAAAGTGTAAAGGAATCAAGCTGGACTTTGGGACTCAGTAAAGTAGAAGACCACTCAGACCCTTTCTCGTGTAGTGTAGCAAGACTCTCCTCCTCGGGTCAGGTGCTGGTGTCTGATCTCCGAAACCTGAGTTCTCCAGTGAGACAAGCTCGGATTCATACCGGACACACTGTTGCCGACTGTGACTTTCTGAATGTGACGTGGTCCCCTTCTCTGGTGAACTGTCTAGCTGTTTCAGGTAGGTGTTGTTTTTGGTGTATTTGTGTAAGTAGTTTAGGACTGCAACTAACAACTATTTTTAGAATAGATTAGTTGGTTGTTGTAAATGAGATTAAGAATAATTGCATAAAAGATATGTGGAAGGAAGTGATTTTCCTTTTTAATGGTATTTTACACTGTACTCTTACACAAAATCACCTCAGTCATTGCAAAATGATTACTATTTACTACGATTACTTCGAAACCTCCCCAATAAGATTCCTAGTTTGTAGATATTATTGTAGATAGTATAATCCTGTTTAATGTTGTATGAGTAGTATTAAGAGGATAGTATATTATAGTTATAGATGTTGGTATCAGCAGCATATTTTGCATATTGATGATGGTAGGATGCTAGCCTACATTGTTTAGTTGTTGCAGCCCTAGATACACTTGATTAAATTGTGACTGACTGCTGTGTCATATGAACACGTCTTATTTTCCTTTTAAGGATTTGATGGGACAGTGTGCATCTTTGACACGACATGCTGGAGCGCTGACCCTCAAACCCCTGAGCCCCTTTTTGTGCACCGAGGTCATAATTTATCTTGTGAGAAAAAGACTAAAGTCAGCCCTCTTGTGGTTACTACTCATGTGTGGCACCCACAGAGACCAAGGACACTCCTCTCTGCTGCTTCAGACGGATCTATACATGTTTGGGACTGGATAGAGAAGAGTAATGGCTGTTGTTAAATATGTACCATTTTAATGAATGTTTGCTTATTGTTGGAAGTTTTTATTAAAATGCAAGGAAAACATATCAGCCTCCATTTTCTGCTGCATGATATAAAAGGAAAATTGGCTCATTGCTCATTTTCTGTCACTAACTTACAAGATACCTCATAACATTAAATAACACAAATGTATACATATTGAAGGATAAAGTTCGAGATGGTTTTCTCTCAAGAAGTCAAAAATTTGTGGGTTGAAATCCTACCTCCAGCACTACCAAGACTGGGTCCCTGAGCAAGACTCTTAATCTCAAATTGCTTCAGGGAACACGCTATCTGTCATAGGATACTACAGCATCAACAGGTCTCTCCAGCCTTCATCACTGTTTCAGAGGTTTGAGGTGTTGATTCTTTGTGTTTTGTTTTCTCTAGCTATGCAAAACATTTCAGCACATTCTAGTTTTTGTTCCTGTCGTTAGGATTAAGGTGCATCATAAAACAATTTCTGTAATATCCTGTCAGTATACAAAAGGGAGTCCTGAGAGACATAAGTGATGTCCCAACCCCTTTGGGCCACTAGGGAGTGCAATCTTACCACTTTTCATTGATGTGTTGTAAGTGTTCTTCCTCTTTGACGCACAGACACCCAGGCCCTTGTGTGTACTCCTGCTCTAAAGCACTAGCTCTCTTGTGGCTTCTTATTCATGCCTGTCTGTTTTCCTCACGGTTATTTATAATTGCTGGGTATGAACCTTCATACTGTTTTCCTCATTATTTCTTGTACTTACCACTTTCTGTCTTGTTAACTCCTTCTGCAGATTTGCTGTAGAGACACTGTTCATTAGCTGGTTTACCATGTTTCTTGCCAAAAATGTAACAACACACTTTTTCTCTTTGCTATTTTATTCAGGTCAAAAAATTTAGTCCTCTTCTTTTGGACACAAAGTGGTGCTACAATTAAAGTTTCTGTTTCCTGTTCTGGCCACAGTGGAAGATTATTTTTCATTAAATTAAAAATGAGAATTGATTTTATTTATGTTTCTGCTGATTATAGCTGTCAACCCTAACACTGAGCTGTTAAATTAATGTGAAAAAGAGTACTGATGCTGATGTTCCTGTACATAACCCACATAATACCTTTGCCAATAACCACAAAAAACAGACCAGAACTGGCCATCTGATGCTGATGTTGCTGGGTCAAACACCATCAAGGTCCTCTTTGCCTATACTCAAAACAAAACCTTGAAATCGAAATGTCATACTGTATGTGGAAAAACAGCACTGTAAGGGTGAGATTCTCACAAAGACACAAACATCAAATGTCAAAAAAGGCAAAAGTGACTTCCATGAGTTCTACAGCTCAATGGTGGGAGTCTTAGCTGTGGCCATTGCAGGTTCAAATCCCACCTAAGACACCTTTTGACGTTACTCAAAAAGAAACTTTAGCTTCAAACAACACAGACCTTGAGAGCATCCACAGCTCAATGATTAGAGTCTTAGTTCCAATCCTGGTTGTTGCTAGTTCAAACTCCACATAAGGCATCTTTTTTTTCTTACTTTACTCACAAATAAGTCGAAATGTCAACTCCTGTGAGCTCCTGTAGTTCACTTGGATAGAGCATTACCTCTGGTTGAGAATGTAGTGGGTTCAAATCCCAGATTTGGTTACAGACATGAGGGTGGACAGGCAATAGACGTGGCTGAAGACAGATGGACGCCACAACACCTGATCCTGAGAGGGAGGGATATACAGGGGTTCTCCCCCTGACTCGGGGATAGATGACCAGCAGCGGTTATGCCAAAATGAATCTAAACATAAATTGATTTTGAATCAAATCACGAATAAAAAATCTTGAAATTCTAAATTCTAAATCTTGAAAAGAATCATTAATAGATTTCAAATTGAATTGTTAAAAGAATAATGAATTGAGTCATGAATCGATTCTGAATCAAATGAATAATAAAATCATGAATCAAATTGTCAAATAAATAATAAATCGGTTCTGAATGGAAATGTGAAATGAATGAATCAATTCAGAATCAAATCCTGAAATGACTTAGGAATCAAACTCAATCATGAATCAATTTGGAATCAAATTGTGAAATGAATCATAAATTGATTCTGAATCAAATTGTGACATGACTCATGAAATCGATTGTAAAAAAGAAAATAAGGAACTAGCACTGGTAAGATTTATGTGCTCAGACAACAGTACATACATTTCTGGCAGAATAAAGAAATACTGCATGACATTGCATTGCATGAGGGAAATCTGACTTCTTACTCACCTGCTTACCTCCTGCATATAGCTTCAAAGGCAAAAGCATCTCTAAAATCTCATTCCTTGCTCCTGAGAAACCTGCTACACACACACCTGCAACATATTCAACACACACCTATTACACTTACATTATATGCAATAGAAATGCTTATTCAACAAATTTAAAAAGAACTTTAAATTTACTTTACTTTTTTCGCCTGTCCACTCTATTACTTTGGTTGGATGTTCCAGATGAAATTCATGCAGGTTCGTTGTACCTGCAGGAGGGACAGGTGACAGGTGATGTGATGATGACATGGAAGATCTGTTAAAATACTAAAGCACCTGATCATAATGAAAGTGTTTGCAACCACTTTAGAGACAATGATCAAGTCTGACATTATGTATTACTGTAACTGGGATTAATATTTATGCATGCACTGAAGAGCACAGTGGGCTTCGATTCTTAATGCCCAGTGTATCCAAAAAAGTGCCTCACCTGGACGCAAGCAGAGTAAAAATCTCATCATACAAAATGTCTAATGACCATCATAGATATAAGGCGTGCAAGTCACGTTCTCCACGTTGTGGAGAAAAAACTGTAAGACCTACAGCTTTGAAATTTGGCAGGTAGGTCCGGTACCCCACCCACTACTCAGGCAAAAAGCTATTTTGCGTTTTTCCCAATAACTTTTGAAGCGTAGCTCCGATTCTCAAAAATCTTATATCATCTTATTCCTTGGGTTAAGACGAATCTTTTTCTGCCATATTTGATTTTTCGCTAAGTTGCATAAAATGAAAACCCAGCTTTTTTGAACTAGTCCCTGGATTTTTGTCCAATCTGCATGCAAATGATATCATTTGAATTCCAAGACACTCTTCTTTAATTATTATCGAGCACATTTTTAATTTAGGTCTTCATTTGGCTGTAATATGCAAATAAATGTGGTGGGCTTGGCATAGGACTGCAACACCACACACCGAGTGTCATAGAAATCCGGCTCTGGGTGGGCTACAGCTTTGAAATTGGGCAGGTAGGTCTGGTACCCCTCCCACTACTCAGGCAAAAAAAAATTGCACCACTCTGCCAGTTGGTGGCGCTATAATAAGCTATTTTGCGTTTTGCCTAATAAGTTTTGAACCGTAGCACCCTAGATAAAAGGATGAAACGTGTCATTTCTCAACATCTGTCCACTTCGATTCGTCAAAAACTGATAAAGCTGCAAACTCCATGGCCCCCGTAATCACTGCTTGCAGTTATATTTCATGGGTGGTACTGAACTGCAATCTCTTTTAATGTGAGATTGCAGTTATATTTCATGGGTGGTACTGAACTGCAATCTCTTTTTAATGTGTCTGTAAATACTGGTAAAGACTGAGGTTCGCGGCATATACATCTTTATATCACAATAAACGTTACCTCGGTAAAGTTAGAAGTTAGTTCAATATTCGCCAGACATTCACAAATCTTCTCTGTATTTTCTCTATTAAACCATAACAAGATCTATAAATCTCCACATTCACAAAATCGAGTATGTTTGTGAAATTACATACACGCCTTAGTTATTCAATTTCTACTGCGAATAAAATTGTGAAAATGCTAAAAAATCGAGCCCCGCTTCAGCATGCACGCGCTCGCTTCGCTGTTGACCGTCTGCGACGTTTCAAAATAAATGTCCCGAATGGACTAACAGGGGATTTCTTAACATACTATAACATAATGTCTTTTAGCTTGTGGTCTAACGACATGTGTAAATCTACACTTTGACACTTGTGAAACCCATAGATAATTTGTGAAATTAACTTACAGTACATCCCATACGTTACTGTATACGCTCATGAATTCGCTTCCACTGATTCTACATTAAACACATTTTCGCTCCTGCAGTTTTATGCATTCAGTGTGATAAGACAATTATTAACCGACAGATTAATGAGGGAAAAATATTACATAGGTATAACAATTACAGGTTTGATACAGGATTGTCAGAAAGGTATAATTTTGACCTAACACAAAGTTATTTGCTGTTAAAAATCGTCTTAAGACTTACATATGTAAAGACTCCATAAACCAGTCATCCGCTTCATCAGACGAAAGATCCACAGCTCTCAGATGACTTTTCTTGTGATTACCTCTTATTCCTTGCTATTTTATCGTGAGCTCGCTACCTGTTTGAATTGTTCTACAATGTCTTCTTCCATACACGTGTCTTTAGCTGTCGTGAGGTGAATGCTGACATCTGCTGGACAAGTAAGATATACCACCTGGTTGATTTACAACAAAATAACCGAATCGTCTGTATATCTACACTACAGTATGATCCAGAATAGTTCATTTCCAACTTTCATTGAAAGTGACTGGAGTAATTTGCATTTTGCGGTCTTGCCCAAGGATCAAATGGTAGTAGAGATGAACATGGGACTTGAACCCACCACCTCTGTGGGTAAAGACAAGCGTTCAACCACTAAAGCACCACCAGTAACAACTAAAAGCGCTTTCAGACCTCTCATAATATTCAGTTTGCTTGTTTTGCATTTGTTAATTTGTTAAAATAGAAAATTGTGCACAATATTTCAATCCATGTTTCTTAATGGGGTTTTTGAAACGGAGGGACTGAAGGATTTTATATTTTCACTTAATAGTGAAGGTGGAATGACTTTCATTATCTGCTAATTGTATAAGCTTATGTAGAGGATGACAGTACTTTACACAGTACTGACAAATCACACAATAATATCATAACTTTTGTGAAGTAGTGATCATCATATTTCATATCTGCATGATTTATGAGTTGGAGGAAATACTCTTTCAGATGGATAGATTGTAGTGTTCTGTAGGCCAGACAGACAGGTCAGGGGCTGTAGGATGCACAGCTGTGAAAGGCTCCTGTAAACAGATTTGTGGGGGTTTACTCTTTTGTGGTTGTGTCACGTTGTGCAGAATGAATGGCATGAAGATTGAGAGATAACCAAAAATGACTAAGCCATGCACAATGCCATGCACAATGCACAATGACTAAGCCATGCACAGTCACATGTTACGAATGACATTCATAGCCTTAGTTAATGCTGCACCCAGCTCTGAAAGAGCTTTCTTTATTCTGCATATTTGCATATAGAATTGCAAAAAAGCATGCATCACAGATTAAATATGTGCATTAGTATTTTGTTAGAAAAAAGATACAAATTTAAACAAACAAATTAACATATATATGATTTAGCATTTGTGTTGGGAAAAAGATCAAAAAATAATAATAATGCATGAATGCATTTAAATATAACTTATATATTATATCTGATTAAAATGCACTCAAATGAAATGTAATATTATCATTCCAAAAAAACCTCAGTGATGTTTAAAACACAACACTCTCTGTGAAAATACAAGACGGACAATATAGAAAAACAGAGGCTTGTAAAGCAAATTAGCTGACACAGTTCCAACAGTGCAGGACACCCGTTACCAAAACAGCTCTACAAAATGGGAATCTTCATTCACAAAAGCACCATTCCACTGGGCTATTTGGGTCAGTCATTTGACCTTGTTGTTGTCCAGTCTCTGTATAATGGAGGCTGCGGTCAGCTGCTCAAAAACTCCGGCATGCTTTCACTGCTATTATCACAGAGCTCCTCACTGGAAAAGAAAGGCGGGCTTTTTATTTGTAATCCAGATTTTAAAAGTGGGATTTGGCAGCAGTTACAGTAATGTTTCTAAGTCTGATCAAATTATACAACTCACAATCCTACTTACAGTACGTATTTACTCTGAAATACTCTTATTCTTAATATCTTTCTCTAAATAGATTTAGCTGTTCTAGTCTTTTCTATATGATATAAAATGTTTTAAGTCCCACTGCTTGTTGACATTTAAATATTTCTTTCTTTAAAAAAAACAACTGACAATCTTTACATAAAAGTTGAGCAAAGAAAAGAAAGTAGTCAAAAAGACACTCCATTACTCTTATCATAATGAAGAAGTTGCCCTTAAAGAAGATCCATGTGTAAAAATTCACGCCACTTGCATTTTTCCCTCAGTGGTTGATTTTCATGTAGAATTTTAATGTCTGATTCCTCAGCATTTGCTAAAACCGCATGGCACAGCACCTGCAAAGAAGAGTAAGTACACTCTTAAAAATAATAGAACCAAAAGTGGTTCTTCATAGTGATGCCATAGGGAGATCTTCTTTGGTTCTTCTTTGCAGAACCATTTATCATGAACTGATCATGACGAATTTGGTGTAAATTGTACTTGTATTTTTGTACCTGTGTTCATTATGTGCAATATGTAATAATTTGTTAAATGTAGTGTTTGGGAAAATTAACTGAGTCGAGTTAGGAATTACTTTATATAAATTGCAATAACTGATCTCTATAAAAGGCTGTGGCACCATAACAATAATTTCTACTCACATCCACAAGTAAATCAGTAGGTTAGGCATAGGGTCAGTAGTCATTAAGGTCATACTTTAACATAAAGTGTTAAAAAACACTGAATATGATGTGTTATTAAAGAACTCTTTTTTGCATTCAGTTCTCCAAAGACCCTTAAACAGCATAAAAAGGTTTTACATCATAAAAAGGTTCTCCAGAGCACTAATGAAGAACCCATTTTCTTAGAGTGATAGGGTACTGATAGAGAAGATCTCACTCTTTTGATACTGGTTCTAAACAACATACAAAACCTCTTTACACATGCACATTATTTCAGCACTACCTGTATCTGCGTGGACACCCATGACGACCGACAATGTACTCCTGTGCAAAGCAGAAGCGACGGCAAAGTCCTCTGGAGCCACATGTCCAGTTCTGTACCTCAGTGTCATTAGCTAGTAGAAAGAGATAAAATATTATTGAGTCAAGTTATGACTATGAACATTTTGCACAAGTTCTCTGTATCACAATTCAAGAAAGTTATGGACATTATAACTATTTTAGCTATAGTAATACATTTAAAGCATTTTGTAGACAGTCTTATTCAGAGTGCTTTTTATTTTTCTAATTACAGGGAGAGTTTCCCTGCAACTTGGGGTCAAGTGCCGTGCTCAGAAGCCCACTGATGGATAAAGATAAATATTCACATTTCTTAACATTAATGTGATACAATTATTTATGTATTATTTATTTATATATAAATAAAGCTTTATAGACAAGAAATAAACAAAATATACAGCTCACTGTCCATACACATCATCATCAACATTACATCAATACTTATTACTACTCTTTCTACTAGTGCAATTACAACAACCAAACACATATCAATGCACACATAGGCACATCCACGACTCCTTCAACTACAACAGGAATGTCCATCACATCCAACACACACACATCACCATTACTACTATCATCAGGGATTACTATTACTATTACTACGACAAGAACAAAAAACACACCCGTCATCAATATCAAAATCACCATCATCACTACCACTGTTACTACAGTAACAAAAAAACACATTGTCACATCAAACACCCCACATTTGTTGCATCACTGTTGCATTTACACCTACCATCCCCAGCTGACAGCAGCAGTAGTAGTGCGTACAGGATCACGCAGAGCCTCTTCATGATTTGGCCTCCCTCGCTTCTCAGTGCTGTCACCAGAGCTGATGCTGCATTTATAAAGCCCTTTGATGGGAAGTATGTGTGTGTGTGTGTGTGTATGGCACGGTGCTTACATAATCAAACAGAGATACACAGATTTTGAATGAATCACGCCTCAAAGGCAGGACTTGGGGGTTTATCCCAGGAGCCACAAAGTACACAACATCTGCTGACGAGACACAGTGCTCCACTACTGACTGGGTTTAGAGGAAATCTCTCCTGGATGAGGGAATATGTACACACCTGACATTTACACAGACGTAATGTTTATGCCCTAATGAAAAAGAAAGGATGCTGAGTTAAACCAACTGGAAATTCTACCTTTTGCAAACTGGCCCCACTGCACAAGGCTAGACCCAATAACTGTAACATGTGGCTGCATTTCATTAAACAAATAGTGCTGATAAAGTTCAATCTGACATGTCTATACACGTCTGACGTGTCAAATGTAAGAGTATGCTACAAGAGACAGGTTCACAAAGAGTCTTTATAACAAAATTAATCTTTAATTGTTAGATACTAAAACATATTCAATAAGACAAACTGCAGTGCAGGACATAACACCAGTACAAAGTTTATAACTGCATAGAAAATACAAATCAATACTGGTGATTATTTCAGTACCTTAAGATAATTCTTACTATAATTAACAATATTGGCCATACAATAGAGCCATAGAATGCAGGCAATTAATTCACTAGTAAACTAGTTAATACAAATATCTAAATGTTATGTATATTGCATTGTATGCATTACTTTGTATTAAAAGCATTTATCTTAAAGTATGAATAACTGAGAAGCTAAACAAATTGTCCAAAAATATTAACATTTAATTTTAAGTTTCCTGCATAACAGATAATGTTCTTACCTGTTAATACTCGATGAAAGTCCAATGAAGAGTAATATACACCTCGTACACCTTCTACAGACTTTGATAATGTGAACAAGAGACAGTGTGTTAGATCTGTTAGAATTGTTAATTATTCAGGGAACCTGGGATGTAAAAATCATGAGCTAAAGTGTGCTTGTATTAAATATTTAAACATATTCCCTCAGTGCATTACAACCTCAGCAACTGAGGTTCATGTCATGAAATCAGTGTACCTGAAATATTTATTTTTTTGTTGAATTCATATAAAACATACAAAATAACCTTTACTGGCCAGCAGATGTCACGCTTGCACTTTGCAAAAATGACAGATTCTGTTTCCAGTTCTTAACGATCCTTTTATCCCGTAATTTACTTGTGTATGAATTTCTGTTGACGTATAAGTTGTATATTTAGTAATTGTATATATTATTAGCTTGGGTCGATCACATTTTCACATGATATTTTCTTGTGGTGAGAACTTAATGAGGTTTGCATTGAGGGACATCAGTTGTATAAGTATTCTTGTGTAGTTGCAGGGAATGAATGTGCTATGTATGAATATTCATCTCTTTCTGTACTTCACTTCTATTAAATACTCTTTATAGAAAATAAACTAATGTTAAATGTGATTAAGGTGCTTTGTCAGCTTTTTTGCATGCAGTACAGTCTAATCGGCCCAGGTTAAGAAAAATCTCATTAGAAAAGGGAAAATATTTATGGAGTGTTTAATAGAACAATTTAGATTAAAGGCCATCAAAAATGAGTACATTATTAGGCCTGAATTGAAGTATGATTTACCATGGATGTTACAGCAGAAGCACACATTTTCTTTCTGTTTAAAGGAGCATTGACTAAGGACTTAAACCTCTTCTGTTGGATTATCAAAAACATTTTTTAGTTTGTTATTTAGAAATGAGACCGCTGGCTCCTTCATTTTATGCAAATTATAATCTTAAACATAGGAAAAACTGCCAGTGTTACCAGTGGCAGTGAAGACTTGGACATCTTTTGGCAATTAGAATGGAAGTGTTCAAATAAAATCAGCAGTACAAACAGGAGCTTTATTACGTGTTGGGGTGTCTGACACCCCATTAAATCTAATTAAGAACACTTATTCAGGAACACTTTATGGCCAGTATGCACAGTCATATCAAAATTGGTTTTGGTTCTGTGCCAACCTAGAAGCACAAGATACGTTTTACTGTATATTTACGACATTTATTAGACATTTTTATTCTAGCAACTTCTATTTCCTAATTACAGGGACAGTCTCTGGAGCAACATGGAGTTAAGGGCCTTGCTCAGGAGCCCAGTGATGGTAGTTGTGGTAGAATAGAGCTGTACATGAACCTATGACCTCTTAGTCTCTGGATAAGTATCATGTCCAAGACCACTAAACCAAACCCCATAAGTAAAGAGCACAATATGAATAAAAATTAGAAAGACATAAATGGCTGGTTTCTTGATCATGGATTAAGCCTAGTTTTGGACTAAGTTGGAGTACCAATAGAGATTTAACATTGAACTCAACACTAGTCTAGGACTAGGCTTAATCCTTGGCTGGGAAATTGGCCCAAAGTGTCTAAACATTCTAAGTCACTCAGTAATAAAACTACACACTAAAGTAGACCAATTGTATTTCTCAGGTGTCAGACAGCAAAATAATAGTGGTGTAGTGCAAATGGAGAAGGAGAGATAGGTACAGCATGCAATTCACTAGGTTTATATGAGATGCTGTGTGAGTTGGTTAAGAATCGCTACAGGAAGGTTACAGAAAAGACAATATATAGATGGCATGCTGAAGGATTCTCCTTAAGCTCGAGCACTCTGGGTCCAAATAGCTAGAAATAAAAACGCTGCTCGTCTAAAAGGTAAAGTCTCCACAATCTGGGTAGATGTATTCATAGAAAATTTACATGACACAACCAGAAAATTCATTTCATGCTGTGTATGTACTTTCAAAATCATTCTTCAAAGGTATTTTGGTGAATGCCTCTCCTTTAAAAGATCCCATACAGGGAGAGGAAAGCGTGCTTTCCAAAGACATCAAAGCGAGATTTACAAGGATTGTCTTCACCCTGTTCTTTCACTGGATGCTTTGTGATGAATCAGAGGAATGTAGGGAACATTGTTTAGAGAATGAAAGTCCATATTTGAAAAGAAGACAAGTCTGTCAGTTACTCTGATTATGGTGACATTGGAAGTAAGGCAGGGAGACACATTTGTTTGGATTTCTTTGTTTTGAGACCTTATTTAATAGTGGAGAAATCTGTCAAATGTCACTGTGTAACTTTCTGCTGTGGAACTATAGACCAAGTGTTGTGAAGCTCTCTATTCTTCTTTTCTCTCTTTGCAAAATTGGCTATTGATCTCAGATAGCTACAAGATTCACCCTGTTTTTGCAGAAGAGAGTTTGTTGGAAGTACCTCGTAAGTCCACGTACCTTATTGACTGCACCCTAGAAGATTGAATTTTCCACCGCCAGTAAGGTTTGTTCCTTTTCTCATGACTTCTCAACACTGTCCAAATGAACTTACATAGAATTGCCATACATAGAGACTGCAAGCTGGACCATGTCGAGGTCTGCAGAGATGAAGGACAGGGTCAGAACAACCGATAACTTAATTAACAAAACACAAGAAACAAACCACAGCACTGAGCCATGCCCTGAACCAAGAGAACTAAGAGAAAAAAGAACTACACAGAAATGAGGAGAACTGATCAAGACGCACACAAACCTCAACAGTTCACACTCTGACAACAAACACAAGACATACAGAGGGCAAGAAAGGAAACCACAGATGAAGACAGCGAAGACAGGGCAGCCACTAGTGGGGAATCAGAGGGTTAACATGTAACCCTTTTAAAAAGTGCAGTTATTTTGTTACATTAATAATTTCACATAAACCAAAAGCTCTAAGAGCAAACTTTTGTTTCACTCACTAATGTCAAGTTCAGGTTGGGTCAAATGTACACACACTTCAGTTTACTGCACAGCTATATTTTGATTCTATAAAGGAAATGTAAGAGAGATGAAAACCAAAGGGCAATCTAATTAGAGGGTGCAGTGTGACTCTGTGATGGATTGGCAGAATCCATCAGTGCAAAATGTTCTTCAGAGACAAATAAAATGTCAAACATCAAACATCCAGTGATGTCCTACACGCTCAGTGCTACAGCAGCCTATTTTGTGGGAAAAAAAGACCAAAAAAAACCTTTCAACTGAAGAAACACACAACAAAAGAGAGATTTATATAACAGTGCTAGTTAATAGCTTTTAGGGCTTTTGTGCCTTCTGTCACATTTTTCGTTCATTAGATGCCTCTCTTTTTCTCTTTCCAATTGTGGCTGTACCCTGCTTCAGTAATTCACTATATTTCATGTAATATGTCTGTCCTCTGCCTTCTTAATAAGCACTCAGCGATCTTGGGAAAGGGGCCTACAGCATGTGAAAATGCTCCCCGTTCCCTATGTAATGCACGTAGCACTAGTACGTTTCATACATACAAATGGAAGTGCATTACGTCAAACTGGGAATCAGTTCACGTTCGGTGTGAATGAGAAATTGTTCACTCTTTCACAGTTAGTGCACTACTTCTGACCATTGTCACAGGTTGTACGTGGCGCACATATAGTTCACAGTCCATGTTTTTTAAACAGGATTTTGTATATAATATGGCAAGCATTGAAAATGTGCGTTCAGTTGTGTGTGTGCAGCGTTTTAACGTCATCCGTCTAAGCGTTCAAGGATGTGTTACGGAAGCAGGCCATTTTTGTAAAGTTATGAAATGCCAGAAATGGACAGTCATTCCAGGAACACTTACGAAAAAAAATACTGAGACTGACCATGTCTTAAATCAGTCAGTAAAAGGGGTGGATCTCCTGAGAGGAAAATTGATAGTGTCCCCCTTCCCTTTGATCTCTCTCTCTCTCTCTCTCTCTCTCTCTCTCTCTCTCTCTCTCTCTCCCTCTCTCTGATTAAGAATGTGGGGTATATTAACAAAATGAAACTTCCATTCCCGCATCCACTGAGATTAGCCGGCAGACTAATTCCCTCACTAACCCTGCCACTTTGAAGTCTCCTGCCAGAGAACCAAGAGCTTTTCTGCCTAATTTGCATAATCTGACTACTGCGTTCCATCACATAGATGTCTATTAGCATGAATTGTTAGATGCTCTTAATTTCCTTCCGAGATAACATCATCGCCACTCATATCGTCTCTGTTGCACTCGTCTAAATTGTCCACATGAAGCTCCGGGATGGGAAAACACATTATCCAGACGTCGCTACAACGCGGCACTTAATGAAGCGATTCTAAACCGGTATGTACTTTCGGTAAATTTTGTTCCTAGGTTTTCCCAGTCCGCCTCGTTTTCTACCTAAATCAATTTAAGTCACGGGATTAAATTTAAGGGCTTTGCAATTCTGAATGAGATAACTTTAATAATCTGCAGAATCTGTGTGGTACAACTTGGATGAGAATAAAACATCACTCACCTGTAATCTCCTGCTCCGTGCCAGTCGTTCCTGGCGAGCGGGAGGAACGTTCAACAAACTTCAATTTGTGGTTCATTTAAAACGAGCGTTCAGCCCATTTAAGGCTTTAAGCAAGTTAAGTGTGAAGAAATTAGTTTCTGATTCTCAGAGGGCAAGCGGGTGCTTTGATGTCTCTTAGTGGAGCTGTCTCCTCTTCCTCACTCACAAATTGAAGAGGGAATTTGCTCTGCTACAATATGGAGTTCAGGGTGTCGAGGGCATTACTTAGAAGAATGCTGGTGCTAGGAGAGAGGGAGTGAGAGACAGAGACAGAAAGAGAGGCAAAGTGCAGGGCCACTTTTGTGTTACACACAGAGGGAATGGAACACTCTCAGAAGACAAATGCTCAAGTCATTGAGCATCGCTGCATCGAAGCTTATGCAAGACAGGATGGCGAAAACAGGCATTATAATGAACAAGTGGAATTTTAAATGGCATTGCATATTTGATGAAAACGTTACTCATTCTTGACTTAATAATAGTGTTTACATTGCCATTAAAATACTACTTCCTCTATAAGGCTTTGTGGGAAACTGATATTAGGCTCAGTCTGTAATTTTCTTTTCTCAGTAGGCATTGATTTAAGCTGTAAAACACTGCCATAAATAGCAGGAGATGACATTGTTAAATATAGTATTTTGTCTCATGCAATACCGTGTAAGAGCAGTCAAATATTTAAACACTCATATTAAACACAAAAGTGTTAAACACAAAACTTTTTCTTGTCAATAACACTTCTCACTTTGTTAGATCCTTTATTGATCCATCTTCAATGACAACTGATTTTTACCCTTTTCATTTTCTCCCTTGCTTTCCATCAAGGACTCTGTCTGTAATCTGTGGTTTTTAGAACTTCCAGTGTGTAGGGTACAGTTCTTCTTACCTTCTCCACTGACTGCCTGGTGTTTCATAAAGCCTGGATTTGTAGCGAGACATGGTTTGCATTTGTAATCAGGACTGTAGCACTGTGTCCTGATTGCTAATTGTATCCTTTGGGCCCTGCATGCCTTCTGCACGGTTATTACTGTCTTCACTCCCTCCCTCTCCTGCTTCCGACCCCCAATCCCATGGCTTTCTTTCCCTCTGTATGTTTTCATGCACATAATTTGCCCCTCTTTACAAGAACCACCATATGAGCTGCCTATCACACTGGGCATTCTCCTTTCAGTGATCAAAATGGTTCAGCTGCACACGGCTTTGTGCTGCTGCTCTTTGACACGGTGGTGCACTGCGAGGCCATGTGTGTTTTGTGGCACATAAAACCAGAGGGTTTTTTTAGACATCATTGCCTGTGGAGACCGGTCACTGAAAAAAATACTATGAGTCAGCCAGAATAACAAGGTAAGAGCTATTATGAACATCTGGAGAACTGGATTCTAAGGTAACTGGATTACTTTTCAAAAACTAGTTTTCAAAGATCTTGAAGACATTTTACCACTCATCCGAAAGGCTTCTTCAGAACTGAGTTGCCGCTGTTATATTGAGTGATTATTTGTCATTATGGACACACCACAGCACAGTGCACCACAATGAAATGTAACCTATGCAATTGATCCATCCATCACAATCATTTATTGTGATTGTGATTGTTTTTGTATTGTCATGTTCTTGCACTTTATTTGTTAAAAGCTGTTTAGATGCTGATGCTGCCAATGTGCCTCAAAAAACCTACACTAAGTAATACTTGTTCACATTCCATCTCTACTAAACATCACTTTTGTACTGTATTTATTGTGTTGCTTGTTTGCACCTTTTGTCCTGTTGAATGAATGTAATGTTCAGTATTACTATATGTTGCACCGGGGCCATAGGTAAATGCTGTCTCATCACACTTCGTGCATGTATAAAGCGACTGATGACAATAAAAAACCTTGAACCTTGAACCTTGAAGGAGCAGTGGGGGAGCAATAGGCAGCCCTCAAGCCCTCAAGATTACCATGTCCTGGATGACCGAGAACCTACACAGACATAACAGGAGCAGCTCAGATGGGGAAAGTCTGAACAATATGTCACAAATGTACTGTACTCTTTAGTGAAGGTTTTTAAGGTACTTTCATTTGTCTGACAAATGACAAAATAGTATGGAAATTAATATGAAGCAGTTTACTTTATACATGATTTTGCCCTTATTACAGCTACTTAACAGCCTCAAATAAGTATATGCAAACATACTAAAAAGTATGTTATCACTATTTTGAATGGCATGCTGTCTTTAATTGCTGAACGGCAAACCAAGTATTATTTTTCGTGTTATTTTCATAAGTCAGATGAGGTCGACTGTGCTGTGGAGTTTATGCAAAGGCAGCAGCTCCAGCTGATGGGTATGTGGGCCGATGGGATGTCCTCTTCATTTTCACCTACTCTTTAATCAAGACGGCACTGAAAAAATGCTGGAAAGGGCCAGTGATGTCTTCTCAGGGCTTTCAGGGACTCCATGGCAGCACCTTGCAACGGCTGTGTTCCTTGCTTTTTTACTTTGCAATTCACACTCCTTCTTCAAAGATGCTCGTGCCATTTCTGACAGACACTGATGCTATTTGATTGCCAATCAAACCCAAAAGGGACCTTTCATACTGCATTAGCATGTGAATTGTGCTGCTTGTTTTCAACGCCTCTCTTAAGAATGAATCTCAGTTCTTTCAGATTTACGAATAAGGTTTACGAATGAGATGTTAAAGGAGGAACTGAATCGGGGTCACTCATAGGTCATTCTTTTTCCGTTCTTTTTGACGCATTACCTGCGACATGGTATGCCTCACAAATCATTCTTGGGCCTCCATTAAACTCCTTTGAATAATAATGCAGTCAGAGAGATGAGAAAGACTGAGAGCAACAGCTTAAAATGGTGACAGCTTTAAATGTAATATTGAAATGTCAGCTTTTGCCGTCATTAACACATTTAAGGTTGAATTTACGAAGCCAAGATATTTTTTTCCAACACTTTTTGGAGCGCTATGGGATGTACTTTCTGATATCTGGAGAACTAGACCAAGAACAAGATCATCTGTCATGTATATTTGCTGTTTTGACATCTTCCTGGCGTAGACTTCCACCTCTTCTTCCTCCTCTCCCCGTGCGCGTGCCAGCTTTTTGTCGACAGACTCTTTGCTGATTCACAAACACCCAGAAATGCCAGGCTGTTGTGCATACTGATTCTCCATCCCCTTCTCCCCCTCCAGTTCTGTTTCTTTTTTTATATACTGGCCTGTGGGGGATCATTATGAGGGAAGAGCACGAGAAAAACAGAAGCGAGAATGAGAACGCGGTAATGTGTTAGACAGACAGGGAGAGACAGAGACAGACGTACAGACGTTATTTTCCCTGTGCAGCCTGACTTTGAGTCAATGCGAAATGTGACATAAATGAGAGTCTGAGGGGGGACAATAGATGGCAAAGTGTGTGATAAAAGCATTCAGTGGATCTTTCAGAAGTGTATGTTGCTAAATTCAATATTGCTCCTTTGCTGATTAACACGTTTTTTTCCCCGTTTCTTCCTCATTGTTAAGATTATTATTAAATCAGACCCGGAATAATGGATTCTATCTCACCTAAGTTAACAGTCAAGATCCCCAGTAGTTCAGTCCTGATGAATGGTAAGTGAATTCATGAGTACACTCAGAAAGTAGAGGAAAGAGCAGATAAAGGAGAAAGCCTACAGCAAATTAGAAGTAGCCATGTTTAATTTAAAATGTGTGCCACAGTGAAATCAGTTTAGTTGCGCTGGCAAGTGAGCTTTGAAACCAGGACAAATTGAGTCAGAGTTGGTGCCATGCCAAAGCTCATCTACTTCACACTGCCAATCTATACATCTGAACCCTATGACAGGAATATACAGCTTCCATCAATCTGGCTAGATAGACAGGAAGATAGATATCTTTGTCTATATGTATAGATATATATTTGCCTGTAAGTTGTCCTATCTATCTATCTATCTATCTATCTATCTATCTATCTATCTATCTATCTTCAATTTCAAAATGCTAAAATTCTTATTGGAAGTATTGTTTGTTTTTGCTTGTTCTAAGTTTGTTGTTGTTTCATTGATATTCTTTAATGAATGCATGTAAGCACTATACAAATACAAAATAATGTTGTTACCTTCCATTTCCCAGAGACTACATTTGTTTTCTCTGTGTATGATTAATAAACTGTGCTATGACTCCACCCAGCTGTCTAATGCTCATTATCATTCTTACCTGGTTCTTGATCATGGACTCATTAGGACCGGCATTTTTATTCCCCACATTAGTCATCTTCTTTGCAAAGCCTGACTTATCAAAACTAAGCAGTGGTTCTATAACAGAGTTTGTGCTAGTTCATTGTTGCTGTTTTGTTTTTCCCTAAAATTTGACCTTGTCTTCCCGTTCTCGAGTATACGATAATGGATTTGCCTACAATTACCCAGGCAGGGCGGGTTGTTGAACATTTCTGCCTGGGTTGGACATATTTCATCATATAAACATTACATTTGCATCCAAAACTCTCTGTCTTCCTTCTTTTACAGCGTTTAGCCGTAATTGTCACAGAATCGTCCCTGTGGGACTTTCATGTTGGCCAATTTGACTTGTTGTGGAGTCTAACCTTTGTTCTACATGTCTCTATTCACCCCTGTGATTATGGTTGTCGGTTATACCCAGCAGCGATTTTAGAATCCCTTGGCAAATATTCACAGGGGGCCTTCTCCAACCAGCATTCAGCACCATTATGTTTTAAATAATATGTGATGAAAAAAAGAAAAATGTAAACAACTTTTTTTTTCAAAAGTCAGGTGAGGCCCCCTTAGGGAGGTCAGGTCTCTCCTACTGTCAAACTCTGACACACTGTCATTGCTGTAGTTTAAAGTTTGTCAGCCCTTGGGGGCCCCTCACTGGCTTGGAGGCCCTGAGCAGTTGCTTGCTTTGCCTGTTGGCAAGCAGTGCCTCTGTTTATACCTTCTGTTTTTCCCTTTGCCCGTGTTTGTCTAGCATTTCTAGGCCATTCTTGGTCTTGTGTTCATCGAAGTCATGTCACAATAAAAAGAGGCTAAAACTATACTAGTTTTTTTTTTTTTTTAATCCTTTTTTTTTTTTTTTTTTTTACTATTTTTCTATTGCACATTGAACAACTTCTGTATATGGTAATATGCTATGTAAATACACTTTCCTTGCCAATATTATCCCAGTAAGAGATTTGGCTCTTGTGCCATTGCATTGACTAGCTTTTCCCATTGCTGTTTTTTGAGTAGCGCTACTTTGCACATTTCACAGTTTTCCTCTAATCTAACACTCTCATGAAGGGCTTGTTAATTAGCAGTTGAGTTGAATCAGGTGTGTTGGGACAAGTGAGATCACTAACTGTGCAGAGCAAAGGCTGTCAAGGGCCAGGATTGTTACAGTTTGTAGTGTTCTTGCGTCATCCCTCACTTGTGTATTTGCCTGAGTTAATTGTATCTGCTAATTCTCTGACCGCTGCTGGAAAATCCTTGACATAAAGACATTGCATAAGAATTCTGGAAAGCATAGTGGAATGCAAGTCAGCTGCAGATTATTTGCACTGAGAAAGATGATGCATTCGGATGAAATAAACCATGAAACATACATGAAAAATGTTGTGGTTGCATCTGCTTACTTTGTGCGATGTGTGTTTTACAATGTGTGTTTTATAATGCAGTTTGTGAATGAGCAACTTGTAAAGGTTTATGACTAAACCCTGAGAAAATGTGTGTAAATTGACGAATTATTCATTTAAAGCCATAATACATTACATTCAATTAATTACCATGCATCCCTGTAACAATAGAGTAATCCCTCCACCCACTCCTAGCTAATTGAAGGATCTTACTTGGCAGTGCAGTACCCAGCTGTCACATAGAGAATCAATTAGCTTCAGCTTGGTACAGACAACTGTGAGTATCAAATGCCATGGGCCAGAATTCCCCCAAACGTGACATACTAACTGTCTAAAATTAAGCATGTCCTTAATTTCACTACTACTCCTGCTAGGATAAGAAGAATGTGTTATTATAGCTGTTTGCCTGAACAGACTGACCACCCAAAATCCCATTAAATATTAAAACTCTATTTGTGACCTTCTTGGAGGCTTAGATGAAGATATCAACAAGTCTTTGGTTAGCGAGATGAGCCTGGGATTTCTGATTAAATAGGAAATGGCCTGATTAAATAATTCACGGTCTATCATCAGCTGAATGTGGACCTTTGCATATTTGTTTACCCAAGCTATAGTTAATAAATTCATAGGCTCTCTTAGTGTTTAAGCTTTCCAGAAAGACCTCCACTGTATGTTTTTTTTATATAGCTATGCATTTAAAACTTTTTAAAAAGTAGTTAGAATGTTGCTCTGGCAAATTCCTGGCCACTGTTATATGCATTTTTTTTTAAACTGAAAAACACAGATAACTACATGTTTAAATCATATACCACCATGATTAGATCTCCAGAAAGAACTCAAACTTAGTCTCATAAAAAATGAAACAGTTTCTATGCTTTCGTATTCCTTCTGACTTGCATTTACTAATCAAAGAGAAATAAAAAACTGTCTTTTCAAAAATAATGTTTTAATAAACTCAAATCCTATTGCACATCTGATTCTTTTCATTACCAAGCTGCAATAAGAAAGCAACCGCCAGGCTGTAGAACGTAATAATACATGGACCAATGATGAAATTTTAAAAAGTCTTAAACTGTTTTTGCACTACAAAGCCGATGGAAGAAAGAAAATGGGAAGAATATGGAGATGAACTTACATTACCTCGGCCTGAGGATATCTGGACGTGACTGCATATGCAAGGCCACCTTGTGTCCTCCGGGTGGGCTTGTTTTGGGTTCTCGAGGCTATGGTTGGTCTGGCTTTCACCTGCTTGCAAAAGAGGGTGAGGATGTTTTATTGCCAGAGGAAGTGTTGGGGAAGTTTCTTCTTAATGGCAACTTTTCGAGCTACAAGCTACTTATTTACATTTACAGCATTTAGCAGTTGCTCCTATCCAGAGCAACTGACATTTCCTAATTTCAGGGACAGATCCCCTGAGAGCAATTTAGGGTTAAGAGTCTTGCTCAGGTCCAAACGCGAGTGTCCTACCACTAGGCCACCAACACCTACTTATCATTAAAAGTAGCTAAGCTACAGCCAAGTTGTTTTAATATAGCAGTTAGCTACACTAAAAGCTACTGAGATAAAGAAGCGAACTACATTCAAGCTTTTTTACGATGCCGATTCTTGCTGGCCCAGGTGGACTACAACTCCATCTTGCAGCTGCCAAGAGCACACTGTGGTGCAATGAGTGTTTCTGTGTGGGCACAGTAGCCTATCGGATGGATGTGGATGCTCAACTGTTTTTAATACACATACTGAGTACAGCAGCAAGAGCAGCTGTTCTTAAAAACCATTAGTGACTCCAGGTTGCTTATTCTGCTGTCCGTCTCTCTAGCCAAGATTTCAGTGGGACTCTGCCTCTCTCTCTGTGGTGACACCATTCTGGACGGTGGGTGGAGATGGGTAACCCGATCTTATCTGTTCCCCTTCGCGAACGCTGCTGGTGTGTAATTGGTCCATCTGCTCTCTGTGTTTGAGGGATGGTTTTACCTGGCAGGAGGTGTGGAGTTAGTTTTGCTCATGCTCAGCTGATCCCTGGTGACTGACAGTAATAGGAATCGCTTGAGACAGTGCACTCCGTAGCCATGCACCGTGTCATGGTATCTGCACGTGTTCAAGCAAAAGACTTTCTAAAACTAGTAATGTTTCTTTTAGAATCTACAAAACAGGCAGAAGCAGTATCAGTCGCCCTCATACGCTCGCCGACTCCACTGGCTCGAGTAAAAGTCTTTAACGCATACCCTGGGTGCATCCAGACCTTCTCAAATCGGAACAGTCAGTGCCCTGGAGGCTAAGCCAGTATAATTTAGCATTTTCGCTTTTAATGCAGTTTTTGCATTAATCTCTTAGCCTCAGTTCAGTCCTACTGAAAGAGCTGAATGAGGAGGGGAGAGTGAGTTCTTTGATGCTTCATGTCATCAGCTATATATCATTTTGGTAGTAGAGAAAAGGCAAAGAATTCCATATTGGAATTCCATATTTTCTGTGGATTTACGTCACAAAATTTTCCAGTCCAACTGCTTTGTATTAGGTGAAAATCATTAAACAGCAAATCCACTTTTTGTCACAGGTAATTTTACTTTTTCACTTTAACCACATACTGATATATACAGATAAACAGCAAAAAAAAGCCTATAGTACCAAGGCAAACAGTGGAACAGCAAGTTATGCTGAGTTTACTGTTCTCAGAAACAGGTTTCCTATAGACCTCCAGCTCATCACAGCATATGTTTAACTTTGCTTCAGGGTGTTATGGAGGAGAAGGTTTGTTTAGTAAAGCCCCGTAGCCCAGGAGATAAAACCCACACATTTGTCATCTTTGCTACACCTATTACAAAATATTTTCACTGAATTTATTTTTCTATCTTTCAAAATACAGTTGACATCAATCTCACAATTTTCCTCACAATGTAACAATGCAATACATTCATGTACATACCACATCTGGTGTAGCACACTTCACAATGTCCTCAGTAGAGCTCCAGAATGTGATGACTCCTGTGTTTTGCACTCTTCAGCTGTCATCATTGTCTTTGCTGTGACACTCAGTAAGCCTCCATCTGTTCGGGGTTTCAGCCCCACTGGAGATGTGGGCTTAGAAAACATTTGTCCCATCAGTCAGAAGGGGAGTTCATGTGCTGAGCGTTCCACAGTCTCCAGCTCTGCCCACACTGCTGCCTGGGTCGCTGCCATTTTCATAACAGTTACAAAAAGAACGCTTTTTGAAGGACATTACAGTTGACATTCTACCATTTGTGCATTCATTACAAGAAAAATGGAAGACATATTTAATCAAATGTAATTAATTAAGGTGGCCTAGCAGTACAAAGCGTGCCAGTAATTCCAAGGAGATTTTTCATGCGACTTCAGATAATGTGAAGTCTACTGTATATTAATAATCTTGACTAAATGTCTTACCTTCAGCCAGTTAAGACCAAAATCTCAGTTTGTGAATTCAAGTATGTAGAATTTTTGAGCTACTTGAGCTATTTGTAGTACTTCATGATATTTAAGACCATTCTGTAAAAAAACATTATTTACAGGGAGCTACCCTGAGATGTGCAATTACTACTGGGATTAACATCTATTATTAGTGTACTGCAGTTAAACACAACACAAATCAGCATCTTTACTGGTCACCAGAACCGGCGACCTTCTGATAACAGGGCGAATGCTCTAACCATTACGCTACCAGCTGTCCATCTTCTAAGATTACTTCAGAAGCAAGAGGATCAGTTACGCCAATTAAACCGCTGACATTGCAAGTGTTTACGAAGATGAAAATTTTCATTTAATGTAAATTGAATTAATTGGTTTACAATCAAAAACCTTTTAATATGAACTTTAAAGTTAAATACTGAGATTGTGGTTATTTTCATAATCTGAACGATTATGGATATGTTTTTATATTTCAGCATGTTGTCAAAATGTCAGCACTTTCTGTATCACCAGCTAGATAACAAAATATGCATATCAAAGTTTTAAAAACATGTTTTCAATATGCAGAGGCAGGAAATGACTAAGCCTGTGAAACAGTTTTTTGATGAACAATCTTAGTTTTTATTCTCAATAGGCTTTTATAGAACAACTTTGATAAAGTAGCTGCGTTTAATGAGGCTTTTCTCAGATCATTGTTCCCAGTAGACTCTATAAAACAGATCTACATCTCTACAAGGATCAATAATAACAAAAACAACAACAACAAAAAAAAGAAAATTAACCTCTTGTCGTTTGCCATATTGAGAAATTTGGTCTCACATCTCCCACTTTTATGTAACAGGCGATGGTTTGACTCTGTGCTGAGTCCGATGTCTTCGATTGATGGCCCTTGAATTAGAGCCCTTTTTAAGGAGAAAAAGTGGGCCTATTACAGAAAGATAATGTTGAGTGCCTTGCTATACGGTCTTTAATAGCATGTAACTGTGGATGAATATTAAATAAATAATAAAAAAGCTGAATTTCTTCCCATTACAAGTGCTCAAGATGTAACACCTTAGAAAACGAAGGCTCCATTTGTTCTGCTGGAGGCTTGAGTGTGTGGAGTTGAGCTCGTCTTGAGAGTATTTCTCTCTAGAGACACGGCTTAGGCGACTTATTCCACATACTCTCCATTCTCAGCCTTTTCCTGCTCATTTTTTTTTCTTACCCCGACAAATTATGTCTTGCAATAAGATGGGAGAAAGTCTGAAGTCTTTAGCGGGAAGTGGGACTATCTTCTTGAGCTGTGTTGTAAAAAAGCAATTTAAGTGACAATGAAATATTTAAGGGTGCACATTTAGCTTTTCCCCAATAATAATTTGCTCTTCTTAATTTAGAGCAAATTTGATTTCCCAGGCTCCTTAACTACACGGTCTTAATTAAGGCCAGTGAGATTAAACGGGACCTGGTAAAAGCCACTAGTTGTTATAGTAAATCATCTGCGATAAGCTTGAGAACAATTTCCACTGATGAAAAGGCAAATGTCTGCTGGGCCACAATATACAGAAAGCGGATTTTGCAAATTCATTACGCAGATGTGAGTAAAGCAGGAAAAGATTTTTTGATTTAGTTCTATTTAGAGCAAGGCACAGCTAAGTAACCACCCAATACAGCTTTGTATTACAAAACATCTTCTCCAGTTTGAGGCCCTGATAATGTTGTGGCGATCATTTTCCTGCCATTAGAATTTCTCTCATGCATCTGTAGCTCTGCTTGCCGTTTTTGAGTCACAGAGAGCTTGACATCTGGAGTACAAAGACTCATGAGACGCTGTCCGGAAAAGAAAGAGAGCAGACTGATTTTTAAATGCAAATTGTATGTTATTGCAATATTCTAACTGAAAGAGATCAACACTGAGTCATTTTCAGACATTGTTGTTATCATTTCTAACCTGCTTCAGAGTTCCGGAATGGGTAAAAAGCTTCAGCAAGCCCCAAGCAATGACGAGGACTAAGGATAATGAGCTCATGAGCCATCCAAGAACATAAGCCCAGTTTGGGTACACATAAATGCGGTTATACTTCAGAGGCTGATACCTCGCCATGTGAAAAATAAACGATCCCTTATGCCAAAGGAGAGATAAAAGAAAGCAGTGTTGATAATGACGACAACAATGGTGATGATGACAATGACATGACAGTGAAAAGGATGTGAAAAGAACGCCAATCATAGGCGTTAGAATGAAAAGTTTTCCACATTATACAAGGGGTACAGTGTGTGAAATGACTCACAAGGCACATCAATGGTGTAATATAGCGCCAGCAGACTCTGAAGAACATGCTGGGCTTCTTATCACACATATCCTCAATGACATCATACATGCGATCAGCTCCTATTAGAGAACATTAACCTTCAGCAAACTAGCCATATATTTCACTAGCAAGTGTGCTGTTGCACTGGGGAAATTTACTGTTGCATAAATAAAATGAGCTATAGCACATAGGGAAATGTGATGATTTGCATTTATAACCACTGTAAAAAGACTCGCAAACACCACTTACCAAAAATCCAGCCAATTACAAGGGATTCAGACAGACCCATGAAGAGTAAGCCAGCTCCGCTACATGCATAATAATCAATGAGCTGGAAGATGTAGACTCCTCCCTGTAGAGCGAGGAGAGTGGGCGCAGTGGGGGAAAAAAGAAGAAAGAAACCGTTCCCGCAATTTATTAGAAACATTTGTACAGTGAATTGCTGCAAAGGGAATAAAAATCAACAATGCATTGCCTTGTATTGTCAAGCACCTCATTTGTGTGTGCATATATATGAATTGCAGTGTTTGCATGTTTTCGCTTGACTTGTTCATAATTACTTGGGTCGTCATGAGTATCTGAAAGCAAAAGCAAACAGTGCAGAGGAACAACAGAACCAACTCCCTCCGGTAAGGTCTTCGGATGACGGTTGGGAACAGATCACTTACTGATGACATCACCACTTCGATTGACATAAACTGTGAAGCAGGTAAACGTATGATTTGATTACATTTAGTGTGAACTGTACAGTCCAAAAGTCTTCAGCCACCCTCTTTATTTTTTGTGTTTTACCACGAAGAAGAGACAATAAGTACAGTGATTTTCTGCATTATGGATAAATGTTGCGGGTCCATCAGCACCCCTTGTTACCTGTGTATCAAGGCCCAATAATATCAGCATGATAAAGAAGCAGGCTGACCACAGTTGTGGCAATGGCATCCTGACCACTGCCTGAGGGTAGGCTATAAAAGCGAGGCCTGGACCTTTTAACAGAAATAAACTTGAATGACATTTGTTTTGAGCACCTTCATGCATTCCAGTTATTATATGTCCATTTTGATTATGTTTCAGGGAGTTAGTGTAAGTGAAATGACCTGACTCTGCTACATTCTCAATATCGACCCCCAGCTGCTGCGCCATGAAGCCGAGAACCGAAAAGACTGCAAATCCAGCAACCAAACTAGTGCAGCTGTTCACCACACACAGCCAAATGCAGTCTCTGCGAAGACAACACACACACACACATCAACAGCCTACTTAGTGTTCCCAATAAAACTGCAACAAATGCAACATTGCAATTACATTCTTTTTTCTTGTAGTGGCTCACCTATAGCAGTTGCTTTTGTAAGGGTTGTAACTACTTAGAACTGTTAGACTTCCTGCTCCCAAACTATAGGAAAAAAATATTTGCATTCCTGCATCAATCCACACCTGAGACAAAAAACATACAAAAATTACATTTTAAAATTTACTGAGAACTATCGTCGCAGCTGATTTAACACTAAAGTAACTTTATCATATTAATATATCATTATTGTGACATAGATTAGTTACTTTTAATTGTTCTTAGCATATGCAACTCTGATACCTGTGGGTCTGTTAGCCGCGAGGGCTGAGGATACAGGTAATATTTCACACCATGTAGAGCTCCAGGTAAAGTCAAACCCCTTATCAGCAACATTAGCATCATCACGTATGGGAAGACGGCTGTAAAATACACTGCCTGGCAAAGACACAAACCAAAAGCAGACTGTGACATTATTGTTCAAACTGAATCTGTAAATGAAGATTTGTAAAATCCTCTCTTAAATTGTCGACTACACCTTTCCTGTTGACTTGACACCCTTCCAGATGCAAAAATAACATGTGATCCAAGTAGCAAGTAAACATAATAGAATCTCCCAGTTGACCTTCCCCAGTACCTCAATACCTGGGGACACTAACAGCACACGCTGCCTTGTGGTCAGAGAAAGAGCATGAGGTTAAAAGTAATATAAATCAGGAAGACTGACAGTAATTAAAAAATTTCTTCTCTAAGAAACATACTCCCAGAATTCCATAACAGCAGAAACACTGGTATTTTGATGGGTTATGTTAACCGTCAGATGGTTCTTGTTTGGTGTGACCTCCACACAGTTTACTGGTCAGAGGGAAGAAAGAACAAGAAACAGGGCCTGAGTTCTTCACATGTTGAGACATTAATGCTTGGTGTAAAAATTCAGTCTGAACAAAAAAGCACCAGTGCAATGAGAACTTCACAACTGGTAGAAATGGTATAAAGCAGTTTGTGTTACACAGTTTACATGCAGTCATACATTGTACCTGTGTTCCAAATGTGACTACAGCTGTTCCATGGGATCTGGGAGCTCAACGAGGAGATAAGGTAGAAGAGAGCCCAGGCAAGAATCATATTGTAGCAAAGACAGCTGTACCCAGCAATTAAACAACCTGTGAACCCTATACCTGTAAAAAGAATGTTGGACTTACACTTTACATTCATCTCATTTATCATCATGATTGGATCAACGTATAGACTGATTCCAAGAAAGAAAATAAATTAAAAAAAACTTTCTACAAGTTAATTATAAATAAGTGCCTTACAGATTCAAAATAAAGATTTATGTAAATCTGTTTTCTGCACTACTAGCCACATTAGGTAGTAAACACGATGCATTACATCACCTTCAGCCAGAGGACAGATTCTCCTCCAGCATGTTGCCACACTCTCCTTTGTGTACTGCCCAATGCAAGTATCCAGGACAAAAAGCGGCACACCACAAGTTACAGCAAACAGCACGTACGGCACTAGAAATGCCCCTGCAAAGTAATATTTCATAAACATTTACCAATTACTGAATTTATAAAACAACTAAAAATCTAAATTGAGACAAATGGGAGGAAAACTGTTCAAATGTGTCTGCACAATCTTGCTTTGTGGATTCCCTCAGTCTCTTACCTCCTCCATGCTTATAGCAAAGGTAAGGGAATCTCCAGACATTGCCCAGGCCGATAATATTTCCTGCCATGGCCAATAGAAACTCCACCTTATTGCTCCATTGACCTCTTTCACCTATCTGCTTAGCGGCACAAGTTCTATTCTCTGCTTCTCCCATCATTTACTTTGCTTTTACTACAGCTGTCTGAGCCAGAGACTCCCCAAAAGTCACGGTTTTAATACTGTCCTAGCTTTCGGGGCAAATACCGTCGTTTCACAAGGTGATGTAAATTTTGAATTTTGCACCTGGAGATGTTACATGTCCTGTGGCATGACCTGTCAGACTGATGTCAGCGTGCATTCAAATACTGTTGAGAAGACAGAATCTCCCCAGTGTGAGCCAGCAGCCAGGCAGTGTAGCACCTCAGGGATGTGTCATAATTACCTCTACATAGCAATGCATTTGAATGTACTGTTTTACATCTAGCTGAGATGGATGACTTCTTTTTTAGCAAATATCAGCAAGGCCGGAGGCTTGTTCTGTCATGTTCTGCCTGTGTTGCCTATGGAATCTTCACAAGTTAAGAAAGCAATCAATTACTTGAATATGGCAGCAGATTTGACTACCGTTGATGTGTGTGGCTCTTGTCTATTCAGGCAAACAAGTGTAAGTAATTACTTTTAACAAGAAGGGTTTAGGAGGTTAGTCTTAATTCACCTTGGCAGGAATTTCCTACGCGTGTTGAAGATTACCACTGCTGTTCGGATCCAAAATCGTAATGCATGACATATGTTCACAAGAAAAATGAACATGTCTGGCTCCTACCTTGCAGGTCTATGTGTTGTAAAATGCACTTTAAGCCCATGCACATTTTTATTCAGGTCACTTTTTTCAACCCTGTGCTGACTTCCTTTCCTCTGCCTTGTGTTGCGAAGGGAGAATGTATTCTTTTCTTTCCGTTTCCAAAACATTCCTTCCCCTTTCCTATCGGTTACGATTAAATTCTTGTGTAAGGACTAGTAATACAAAAGGAGATTGCAGCAGCGGAAGTTGAGGTTGAAAAATTAATTCAAGGTGACTTTTTGGGCGAGCGCCGTGTCAGCACTGTTCGGTGTCATAGCCTCAGTGAGAGAAGCGAAACAGTTTGCTTTCTTTCGAAATTGCTTGCAATTATTCATTCTGCAGTGGAGTCGCTGACGTACTGGAAGGGAAGGATCTATCTGTGTGTGTGTGTGTGCGTATGTGTTGGTGCATGCGTGCATTTTCAGCAGTACAGATGGTGTGAATATTAATGGCAAGGGAGTGCTGCTGGGGAGGGTGGAAAAAAGGTGAGTGAAATGGG
This sequence comes from Distichodus sexfasciatus, assembly GCA_032718565.1. Lineage (NCBI taxonomy): Eukaryota > Metazoa > Chordata > Actinopteri > Characiformes > Distichodontidae > Distichodus > Distichodus sexfasciatus. The sequence continues at coordinate 638,748 of JAVGVS010000016.1, forward strand.
TGCAGCCTCACAGCATTGCTTTATTGACCCATTTGGATCTCTGGCTCGGTGTCTGTCTGGCTTGAGAGAGATAGAGAGAGTGAGTGAGAGAGAGAAAGAGAGGGAGAGAGAGAGGCTCCAGGGCTGAAACCTCTGTGCGGTGAGTGAAGGGAGGATGTGAATAGCCCCAGACGTCTGTTTTGTTCGTGTGGCCTCTCCCCTTCTCTGCATGAATTTCCAGAGGCCACCGAGCGACTCCACATTTGTTTTTTAGTTTCTCGATTTCAGCAAAGCTTTTCTTAAATTAAAACAGACTAATCATGAGCAGACAATGCGAAGACTGATGCGGCTTTATTACAGTTCACCGCAGCAGATTTGAAGGTCTATTTTGAAAGAAAGACAAGCTGTATAAATGTACACCTTAGATTTATCCAGTAATTGAATTAAACTACTCTATGGTGTCATTTGATGTGGATCAATAATAATCTTTTGAACAAGTAAAAAATACAGTCTTTTCAAGCAACACGCTGTGTTCTCTGTCTTCAGCAGCTTGGACTAGACCATCAAACTTCATAGCAAATTAAATATTTTAACTGAAAAATATGTTTAAAATGGTTGCTAGAGAAATTGATGATGATATTAGAAGACTACAGCAGAGTTGCCATAACCACATGGTTCAATGTCACATTCATATACCACAAACGGCATGCAAATAGGACAAAGATGAAGTAGGTGACAAAGACATAGCGAGTAATGAGCGGTATAGGCTCTAATCACAACATGCAGGCATTTGATTCGATGGAAAAAAAAGCACACGTTGCATTTTAATTGCTCCAGTGGGGGTGGAAGGGAATGAATGTTGCTACCTTAGGTGACATGGGCAGTAAGCGGAACTGGGTAGTAAGCCTGCCATCCACTATGGCCTACGGAGGGGAGGAGATAAAGTGGAATCAACAAAACAATGAGGAAGGAAATGGCACTTTTTGCTCATATTTATTCAATCTCTTGTCCAGCGTTGCTGGGAAATCAGAGAATAACAAGAACAGCTGGAAGGAGCCCATCCCGTGCTCACACCCCTCGCTAGGTGCCGTTTCCCACTCGCGCATGCTGATGATATCGTCTGCGCTGCTTGAAGGTCATTGTAAAATAATACAGTTATACAATGCAAGCAAGTGTTTTGGCAAGGAGCCTTGGAGAGGTGGGGTGAGGGAGGGTTTACACATACACAAAGCACACACACATTGTCTTTGCTAGTCCGCCACTAAGAGAGGTTAATGCATCCTGCTGCATTGTGACACATGCCTGCCACATTCTCCTCCTGTGCATTATCTCCAGCTTTCAGAAGCGCTAAGCGCAGTAAGTCCCTGTGACGGGCTCCAGAGGCCGGGCCTTCACTCTCCCATATATTATGAAACGCAAGGGCACGGAGTCATATGCAAATGGCAATCTGTAAATATGACCGAACACTTAGATCCTCACTGCAGAGCTGAGGACCAGCACAAGTAAGTGCATGTGTGAGGAGAGATAGATAGACAGAGAGATAGAAAGAGAGAGAGAGAGAGAGAGAGAGAGAGAGAGAGAGATGGATGGATGGATGGATGAATGGTTGGATGGATGGAAGAGTAGATAAATGAAACAAATATATACAGATTAACAGACAGAAAGCCAGTCATGGATGGATAGAGAATAGATAATATTAATAATAATGAATGTGTTTGTGTTGAGAAATAAGTCAGGCAACAGAGAGGAAGAGAGAGAGAGAGAGAGAGAGAGAGACAGAGAGAGAGAGAGACAGAGAGAGTGAGACAGAGAGGGAGAGAGAGAGAGAGAGAGAGACAGAGAGAGTTGTGACTTCAATTAAAATGTTACACTTGAGAGGGGAGCAGACTGGCTGTATAGCAGATATTAGCTCCTGGGCGTGAGATTAAGACAATCAATCAATCAATAAATCATTAAATACGTTTGCCAAGTAAGCGCTTTGTGAACTCTCCTCACCGCCTTTATCCAGTCTCAGAGGCCCCAAGGTGTGGGGGGTTGGACATCAGGAGCCCTGTAAAGCAAACAGAACAGGAGTTGCTAACCAAACATAAAATACTGATGAGCACCTGAAATGGAAAATTAATTAAATCTGCATTAAGCATAATGATGACACCATAAGGTCTTTAATTTCTATGCCTATTATGACTATGTTAATAAAAACTGCAGATTTGCAACTGTAGATTCAAACACGGTTTTGATCATACACATTATGACATTCCTTTAATTTTTTTAGCTCATTCACTGTTCATAAGTATGTCTCTAGCAGCTTATTAAGGGATGTAACAATACATCAATCTACAAGTCCATATAATTGATCCAAAATCATAAATATTTAAACATCAGTGTATTAGCAGTTGGTGGCGTAACGGTAGGGTAACTGTCATATAGAAAAAATGCTTATATGAAAGATTCCAAACGAGACAAATATTTGCTTTTGTCTACCGTTGTTAAGTTAAAAGTTAGGAGTAGTTTATTAAGGCATATGTGTGTGTTTGTGTATGTATTTTAAGAAGTGGGTGGCAAATTCAGTCTAAAAATACCCTTTCCCATCCTATGAGTCAGCTTGCCCCTCAGAATACCCAACAAAGCGGGGCAGTGGGGGTAAGGGAGTGGAGCTCGTGGATGCAAATAAAAGGAAATGTCATGTTTAAACACAGTTTGGCCTGCCAGCATTGACGTGCAACCCTGCGGAATAGATGCAGATAAGTTTGTTTATGAACGGAGTGAGACTGTTTAAACAGACAAAGCAGGTGAAAGAAATACCGACGTGTTTACACGCGTTACACCCACCCAACTGTCACACACACACACAGTTCTAACACAAGGCATCTGTGTCTACTGTACACTGCAGCGAATGAAACTATAGAGCTACACATCAGCCCGCCCACTGCGGTAAGTGTTTTTTTTCTCTGCCTTCTCTTTTTACTTGAAGTGCCTGTAGGGATGGAGTGAATTATGCTCACACATTTTTTCCCTGTCTAGTACAAACACTTGAGATACAGAGAGTGATAGGGCCAGCGGATCGATGATAGAAATTACAGTACCTGGCCTTTCTTTAGTTTAAACTCCCAGTGGCCAAGAGACGGGACCTGAGCAGGAAGTGGGCTGGCCTTTGCACTGCTGGATCACAGGGCACCTCTCTCTGTCTCTCTCTGTCTCATTCTCTCTCTCGGCCCTGAGAAGGCTTGATCTGGAGTCACTCCGGTGTGCACCTCTGCACTGCGCTCAAACAATCCTACGCTCACTCTGGCCATTTTACACATCAAAAATGAGAGTGCCTTCGATGAACAAGACTTTTAGCACTTTTTAGGGCCAAAAACACATTTTAGGTTGTGTCCAAATCATTAATTCATTCATTCATTTATTTTCTGGTCGCGGGACTATGGAGCCTATCCCGGGACTGCGGGCGCAAGGTGGGGATTAACCCTGGGCAGGCGCCAACACACTGCAGGGCACACACACACAATCACACTCTCAGTTACTCTTTACAAGGCCAATTTAGAGGAAACACAGGGAGAGCACACACACTCCACATAGAAAGGCTCTACGGCCGACCCAGGGATTGAACCCAGGACCCTCTCGCTGTGAAGCGGCATCGCTGGTGTCCAAATCAATTTTTGCTAATAAAAACCCCCCACAAATAGTTGTTGCAAAAGGAACAACCCTCTGTTCCATTTTTTTCAGGTTAAAACTGTAGCTCCCTATTTTGGCCACAAGGAGCAACATCATTACGGTTGTCATTGCCTAATTTGGCCACAAGGGGCAACACTCTTCCTTCTTTTTATCCCTTTTACTCCTACAGTTTTTGTCCGAAAAACACTGTTCATTACTTAAAGATTTCCGCTTATGGAAGAGATCTAGGGTGTTGCATTAAACTTGTCATTTCCTATTTTAGCCACAAAGGAGCATTAATTCAGCAGCTCATAGTTCAACAGCAAGGTCAACTATAATCAGCAGAATTATCTATAAACAGCTTTTATTTCTTCTCTTTTAATCTTTTCACCCTTTATTCCTTTCTATGTTTTTTATTACACAGCAAGCACACATTTTCTCCAGAAACTGCCAGTCTAATATGTTATCCTCTTAAGCTCTGAGACTTTGTAGACAGCTCTCACATGAACAATTTACAATAAACAAATAATAGCCCTGAAATAGTCCATCTTGTTTATGAAATTAAATCTACACAATTAGATTTGATTAAACAGGTTGTAAAGGCTATTTTCTTAATACTTACAGTATAATTGGAATTATTAATGAAGATTAATTGAAGAAATTTGTTTATGTTTTCTTCTTTTGTGTGCTCTAAATAGTAATATATGGGTTTGTAGGATTTAAGGGGTTGCAAAAGTGTGTGCTTAAAACTAAATAACCCAATCAGTGTTTCCCATTAGAAGCCTGGTGTGCTTGCACCTTGGCAGATTGTTATTATAATGATACAAGCTAATATTCTACCTATGAGCTAGTTCTTCACAGATACCCTAATCACGGTCTGTTTAAATACCCATGTGTGTTGCCATGATTGCTTAAATAAATATCCAATTACACTCCAATTACATTATTGCATCAGCTAATTCTGATAAATGTTAGTACTAAACATTCTACCAAAATCACACACTTTCACATCTTTTTCAAGTTAATACAAAGCCTTAAAAAGCAATGTGTCAACTATGCACCTATTTAAACCTCCAGCATTCAAAGTAATTTGCTGTTTAAACAACATGGGTCATGAGAAAATAATCACATGTGCCATCTTCAGACTAGCATTAACACTTTCACTGCTCTTTGGCCACTTTATGCTGGGTATAAAATAGGGACCTTAGTGTTTTGAAAATGGCCTTTTTGATATTTCCAGCAATTTCTTCTGTCAATGACAATGCTCTGACAGATAGACCTCAGCCTGGGCCTGGTTTACTTGATACGGAGCAACAACCACAAATTCCGAATTTGTTCTGGAAGGCATGACTGCAGGAGGCAAGGCAGTTATGGAGCCATTTGCTTGCCAGCCTCCAGTGTCATTATGTTTCATAATAGGCATGTCAAACACATTGTTTGGGAGTCACACTCTTAAACTGTCGCTTTATGAAAGTCTGTGCCCTGCTTGTATTCAATTTTTCCAGTGGAAGACTTCTGAATAATGATTATGTGGCCAAGGTCCAATGACAACCCTTTGACAGAAAGGTGTCTACATAACACATTCAACATTTACAAGATGTTACAACATGAAGTATTAAAAATCACTCAAATGACAAGTAGTGTACTTAAAATATGTGTTCTATTGCGATACTAATGCAGGATAGGGCATTGTAGCTACTCATGACTTGTTGTATAAATTTAAAATAGCTGAATTCACTGGTGGACCTCTGAAACAAAGATTCATAATTTATCATTTGTTTTGTTTTCTTGTAACAGTTGCAGAATGGTTTTCATACATAAACCAGTCAGCACCAAGGAGATCAAACAGAAGACACATGGCAATGCAGAAACTTTGCATAATTCATGAAACTGGAATTTTATGACATTAATGAATAATAAGGAAGTTACTAGGTTGAACGTGAAATGAAATGGTCGCATGGCAAATGGTGGCCTTGTAAGTGAAGAGACTAATTTTACCTCTTAAAATGCAAGTGTAATCACATGTGGATTAGACATTTAACAGTTTTTCAGTCAGCATTTTTATTTAAATGAAGAGCTGTTTTGTCACTACCTGAGTAATTTATTGTGACCTTCCACTGTGACCCATTCTGCAAGAGATAAGACAAGCAGGTTGCTGAGAGAAAAGACAGTGATACTAATGTTACAGACACTTAATCTGACATTGGAAAAATTCATTATTCTTATCTATAACTTTAAACAAGTAGTATTTTGCTTTCATTCCAACGTCCATGGAGAAAATATATGTCGGAAAAAATGCAGAGGTAAAATAGGGTGACAAACAGAATCTTTAGATTTGGAAGGGTCGGTTCCTTATGTTTCTCCCAAACGGTCTAGACCTGACTGTCACAAAACTGACAGGATTTATGTGAACCTAAATGCACAGTTGTAGATAAGAGTTCTGCACTTTCAGGACCTCGGACAGCAGCCTTGATTGGAATTGCTTTTATAAGCCTTACTTATGCCATGCACTGACAAGTAAACATGTAGAAAGGAATTACTTTGACCTGATTTAACACTTTTGTAGTTTAAACTAAACTTGTTTGACCAACAAACTAAAATTCTGAATATATTATCACAATATACAATTTTCAAATGCATAATATTGTTTGCCACCCAAAATTGCCAACTCATGGACCTTAGATTCCATTTAGCAGTTAGCTGAACAAGAGTTAAACAACATTTACAGAGCTTCATGCCCTCACAACTTCCATATCAGGTCTAAAAACATAGTATAAATGACTCTAATCTGTGGCTGGAGATTTTTTAAACAGTTGAATAAAATACTAATATTCTGTAAATCCTTACACTTTCATAAACATCTGCCAGGCATAAGCAACACAAGAGACTAAAGAATATTTGCATTAATTAAGTCCACCATATATATATATATATATATTTTTTTTTTTTACAGTTTTTCATTGTAATTGATGGTTTCTTTTAAAGTAATACTGTGTAAATACTATGGTGTACAAAAATATTTGCAATTATACGGGACAATGTTCTGTAATATCATTACAGAAATGTAACATTAAGCAACATTCACAGGACTTTTCTCAGTTTCACATTGAAGTCTGGATACTCAAATCAAACAACCAACAGGTTTTATGCCGAAAAATGCGTGCCTGCCGAGTTGCGTTTTCCTTTTGAAACGGGTGAAAATGATTGTTCCTGCTGATGTAAACTCATAAAACGTGTCGTACGACACAGTACATGCTATAAGATACAGACTTGGTAAAATACAGATATACAACAATAAATTTAAACAGATTGCGGTTCGTAAAACATTTTATACCTACTATTTATCACACGCATGTTGATATCGATTGAATAGTTAACAAACATAAATATGGCAATCTTTACTTTATAACACTGTAAATGTTTTTCAGATATCAGTGCATATTATGTTTAAAACATCTGCAGGTGTGGTAATAAGGTATGGCTGTGCTTGCAGTCTCTTTGAAATGTCTATGTTTCTCATTTGTATGGCGATATCCATATTCTTCTACTTATACTTATATAAGTATCTTGTACATAAAAACACATTTTTATTTTTTGGCTTTTAATGTCCTGGCGCTGACCACCAAATCAAATTCCCTCTATGTGACGACATACTGTGCAATAGACTTCAAATTTATTCTGATTCTGATTCTACAACAGCTCAGATGACAATTAAAGTGTATTAAAACGTATTAAAACACACTTGATGCTGAGGGTCAGTGTTAATGTATGTGCAAATTTACAAATTACAAATGCTATGTGCAAGTACTTCTTTTCATTCATATTTATAGATTTATTATCCTGGGGGTAAATCTTGGAATCATCCTGACATATATGTTATGTTTCAGAGCCATATCTACAGTACAACCAGATTTATCAGGGGAGGCCTTTTCTGGCAATAAGTTGCCAAAAAATGTATCCTCTTTTAATTTTGCATTTCTACAAATCAAATTATTATGTGCTTTGAGTAACTTCTGTTTGAGAGTCTTATGTCTTATCTATTCAAGTTTCAGAGCCATATCTACAGTAAAGCCAGATTTAACAGGGGAGGCCGATTCTGGCAGAATCTTGCCGAAAATTATTATGTGCTTTGAGTAACTTGTATCCATGAATATCCCCCAGGAAAATAAATCTATAAATATGAATGAAAAGAAGTACTTGCACATAACATTTGTCATTTCATTTGCACCGATCCTTAGAATCAAGTATGTTTTAATACAACTTGGGAACAAAAATTGTCATCTGAGCTGTTGTAGAATCGGAATTAGATTAAATTTCAAGTTTATGGATATCGCTATACAAATGAGGAAAAAACAGGCATTTCAAAAAGAGTGCAAGGATAGCGATACCTTATAACCATATGTTTACCTTATAAATATATGTTTTAAACATAATATTCACTGGTATCTGAATAACACTTACAGTGTAATAAAGATTGCCACATTTATTTTTGTTCATTTGAACTATACAATCGATATCAACATGTGTGTCATAAATAAACTGAAATTGAACATTTCTGTTTAGTATGTTTCATTGAATTCATTCATTCATTCATTATCCAAGCTGCTTAATCCAAACCGGGGTCGCAGGGTGTGGGACTGGAGCCTATCACTGGAAAAATGTCTGGTAAGCCCCTGGAAGCCCTCATGTCTGTGCTACTCTCCATCTCTTGCTTTTTAGCTAGGCTGCCTGGAGACCTCATCATCTGGAACTAGCTGGGTCTTTTTCAGATCATATGGACTTGAACTAAATTACCAATTTAATATTGAACTGATTTTAGCTTAATGTTGCTGAGTGGATCTTAGCCAGCGGCCCCAGCAACGACTTGAGATTCAATAGCATCCCTCGGACTGTTTTCACTTCTTTAAAAATAATGTGTTCTAGGATTATTAAATCAGAGACTCCATCATCTGGAACCTGCTTGAAGTTTTTTGGACTCTGCGGACTTGAACTCAATCAAAATTACATATTGAATTGATGTTAACTTTACTAGATGTTGCTGAGTGGATCATTAGTGGCCCCAGCAATCTGGAACTAATGCTAACTTGCTTATTAAATGTTTACACACCCTAGTTGCCCAGAGGAGGATGGACAAAAACAAAAATGTGGTGCAGCTCTTTCCCCAGTTCACCTGATAAGGCTGCTGCTATCTTAGTTAGAACTCAGGATATGCTATCACGACCAACATGGACAATGTTGAGATATGGTGAGATATGGAAAAGCAAGCCAAAAATACTCCTTGATAGTCTTGGTTCCTCTCAAGGTTTGTTCCTACTAGAGGGAGTTTTCCTTGCCATTGTCACCTCAGGCTTGCTTGTTTGGAGGTTTAGGCTGGTTATATATAAAGGGCTTTGTGACAGTGACTTGTTAAGAGCGCTATATAAATAAAATTTAATTGAATTGAACTGTGAATCAGTTGCAATACGCCTCTAGTTTCTTTTGTTAGGGATGTTACATCATGACAGTGCTGTAGTATAGTAAAACTTTACTTGTTTATTGATCATTTTTGTCTTTCCTCTCTTTTCTTATAGAATCTGCTGACTAGGTTTTGCTTTAGTGGGACAGTTCTGCTCGGCCATGCTACATTAGAAGTCTGGTGCAAATTATAGGCATTTGATCCACTGTAAAAATAAATTACATACAACCAAATCGGTATAGATGATGGATGATGGATCAGCTCTGAGGATCGAGGGAAGACGAATGTGAGATCTGTGTACATGCATCCGGCAGTCACAAGTAAGTCTCAATATGCTTTGTGCACCCTAGCTAGGGCCAAACACAATTAAAAATTATTGTCGTTCAGTCGGCTGCTGTAGAAACTTTTGATTACAGTATATGAGTATTTCTTAGGGTGGAGGTTTTAAGTAGTGACCATTTGCATTTACTTTTGTGGCAATTATCCATGTACATACAGGTATAATGCAGTTTTATGACATTTTTTCCGAGTGACAAAATTATATTTTTATTCTACAACACATCACATTAAAAAAATAATTCCAATATTGTGAGATCTAGTAACCAAACACTAAACCCCAAACACCAAAAACATTTTTTCCATTGTGTCCATTTTTCAATTGTTTTTTCCAGCCACCGAAAGGCTCATTACGGAACCGAACAGAATAACACCAAAGGACATTCGAGGTTCCTTATACTTTTAAACAGTGGATTTGACGACCTTTAGGCTACGTTCACACTGCCATGCTGAAGTGACTCAAATCGGATTTTTTGCCTTAATGTGACACAGATCTGATCTTTTCAGTGCTGTGTGGACACGCAAATCTGATCTTTTCAAATCAGATTTGAGTCACTTCAGCATGGCAGTGTGAACGTAGCATAGTCCATGCATGCCAAGTAGCCGCAGCATTTTCAGGTCACGTTCCTATTTGTCACGCAGTGCACTAGACAGTGTGTGAAAAGCACTACATAGGGAGCAGGTTGCCTTTTGAGACATGAAACTTGCCCGATGCCCACCCCCCTACCCCTGTACCGAGCTCCCTCCCCATCTTGCATGTGGATCGTCTACAGCCGGACCGAGTTGCACCAGCGGTTCGTGGCACTGCGGGGGGAAAAAGAAACAACAATGGATTGCTAGTATCGTTTCTCTTCTTCGTCCTTTAAAGCCGACTGACGTCATCCTCGATGTCTCTCCATAGTTTTTAACTAAACAAAATGAGGATTTCTTGTAATCACCTTCTACTGATATTTCTATGCGTCTGGGGACTCACTATGGGAGCTTTTCCAAGCAGCGTTCAAATCGGTAAGAGCTGTCACATTTACAGACTCTAAATCTCAGCTTCACATGTATTTTATTTTATTTTTATTTTCTGTTTGTTCGTTTGTGAATGAACCGTCAGACCGACACTTGCGCGTCGGTTTCTTGCTTTATTTAAGTTAATAAAATTGCAGAATGGAATGCACGGAGTTCGGAAATATTAAACAGGGTTAGAACAGATGATTTGCTGTTGTTACGCGAACTGTATTAATTTGTGAGTCGTTTTTTAGTCTTGTGAAGTGCGCCGTGTTACGGATGCTCACGGGCTCCCATTTGAGCGCCACTGCAGTGCTCCATACGCCACAAACGGGATGCTGCGCTCGGATGGAACGGATGGAGCAGGGATATGAATCCAATTAAAGTTTGCCATGTTTGTGCAACACTGAGGGGAAATTTCTCCTGCTTTAAATGCTAAATGCCACTGCCATCACATTTCACCCTGCGCCCTTTCCCTTCTCATTTACCGCCATAATTTATTCCGATACTGCATCAAACAGTGTGTCTGTTTCTGTCACATTTCCGATGCACAAATCTGTCACATTCGACCACGATCACAGCAGGGTCACTGTGTCGCCCTTGGTCTTAAAGATGCAATTAGCTGATTGTTGAGATATTGAAGTATGGGGTACAGAGATACATTTTTGGGGTTTATTAAACGTTCTTCTAAAAATCCTGTATATTTATGCCGCAATTTACAGTTTATAATAGGCAAAAATATTTTGCAGTGTTATTTTTCCCCCTCTATTGCGCAACTCTACATTCCTTATTACAGAGACAGTTTAAGCAACCTGGGAATAAGGGTCTTGCTCAGGGACCCAGTGATGGTAGTGCTGAAGGTAGGATAGCGCCAGAACTTCAACCCACAACCTCTTGATTCATAGACAAGTATCTTATTAATAGACTTCAATTTGCATGGGAGAATTCAGCTACTGGTCACAGGCGTCTTACTCGCAAGTGCCTTGCTCTGATAAGATTTTTCGTTGTGTTTTTTTTTTACTGTGGCTAGGATGTATTTTTCGGAATTACCTTGTTGAGGGTCTGATGTTTGTAATGGTAGGATACTGGGCTATGAACTAAGAGGCTCTGGGTTGGATCCTACCTCGTTCACTAATATCAGTGCTAGCCCCTAATACCAAGTTGGTCAAGAGAAATTGTCCCGGTAACTGCGAGACGTAAATTTACAACTGTGAACGTAAGTGGCTCCGGATAAGAGTGCAGGCTAAATGCTGTAAATGTAAATTTTGCCAGCACTTTGGATTTGTGTCATTTTGTCCTTTTTGGATTCATGTTATTTTGTAAGTCTCTGTAAAGGTCAGAACCGAACAGCAGTCCTTTTATGTGGTGAAGGGTGTAATCTCTCTCTCTCTCTCTCTCTCTCTCTCTCTCTCTCTCTCTCTCTCTCTCTCTCTCTGCTTCTGTCTCTCTGTCTATCTCTTGCTCCTGCAGGCGGGCTGTTCATCAGAAACACAGATCAGGAGTACACTGCCTTCCGGTTGGCCATATTCCTGCACAACACCAGCCCCAATGCATCGGAAGCGCCCTTTAACCTGGTGCCCCATGTGGACAACATAGAGACGGCCAACAGTTTTGCCGTAACTAACGCCTGTGAGTCTAGCCCTGTGCTGTTTTTCCCAAACCGCTTTCATTTGCGCTGCTTAATTAGCTCTCAGGAAGAAGTGTGGTCCAGAGAGGGGGAGGTGATATGGTGTGGTGTTGAAAGGGTTCAATAGAAGGGGGTTGTTGGGTTTTGGACACAAGCTGTTGTCGGAGTCCTGTGTCTTGCTAATAGATGCAGTGTGAAAGATAGATGACTAAAGCTGATAATGAGAGGATTGGCTACTACCTGAGAGGAATGGTGCTGGTACATCGTAAAGCCGAGTGCAGTGACTGGGCATTTCCTGGCCCTTGTCCAGCGGGTGCTTGTGTCTCTCTGGGAGATCTATCCTGAGGCTCTCCACTGACACAAATACAGACTAAGTGCATTCGCTCACAGTGACACTGTATTTTGTGTGTGAGTGTGTGTGTGTTTGTGAGCCACCATCCCCCAGCAAGTAAATGACATGCACTGGGGATGTGAGCTTACACTGCAATATATGTTTGGACTAGGGCTGCATGATATTTTGTTTCAGTGTCGTCATCGCAATGTGTGCAAGTGCAGTTATCACCGGATATGCAATGTCAAATAAGACAAATGAAACCAGGCACGACATGCAAATTTTTGCTGTTCGATATGAAAGGAAAGCTCATAGGTTCTTGTTTTTCGTGGTTAATTTACTAGAGAAGCAACTACTATAGCAGTTTACATCGATCCAAAGGGTTATAGGATAAAATTTAAGATGGTTCATAGTAAAACATTGTGATTTTTTTCACTTTCTTGGGTACCTAAAATGTTATCCACTTGTACTTTTAAATCCCCCAAACATTCTTTACTTTAGTTATTTTAGTGTTAAGTTATTTACATGTGTCTATTTAAGACATTTTAAAACATTTAACATTTTTATATCACTAATATATACATATATATTAAAAAAATATTGTAGTGTAATCTTTTCCCTATATTGTGCAAATCTGGTTTATACTGTGCAAATTCCACTGTGCAAAGTTTTTTTGTCCACGTGTGTTCTCTGATTGACCTAATTAAGATCTCCCAGGCTGGCTCTTTCACGGTCGGTTGGTAAAGCCCTGCTGGTAGGGCGCCTGAATATACAGCCTATGATTTGGCCCAAAGGAGCGAGTGCAAATGGTCAGAAGGGTTTTCTCATTGGTGTTAAAGCCACCAAGGGAACTGCGTCACATCCATGCCACTGAGTGTATTTTTCTTTTCCTCTTATCTGTGCCGCTGTCAGAGCAGGTCTCCCCCGCCGCCTTCGCCCAGATTCGGGCTTTTGTCACTTCCCATCATGCTCAGCCGTGCCAGCGTAAGGTCAGAGCAGGAGCGGCCAACTCGCCAGCCCTCCATCGCTCAAGCCCTGGCCCGCGCCTCTGTCTGTGATCCCTCCTGCTTCTGTTTATGCTCCTTCTGTTTTGTTGCACTGAGCTCAGTTTGCCACTTTTTCCCTGTGTGCTCCATCTGATGTGGAACGGTCTGCACTCAAGTCAGTCAAAAAGGATTTCTGGTATCTCCTTTTTGGTTTATAGCGCGTCTGAGAGACGAAATCCGAAAAATGAACCTGTCACTCGATGCCAGTATAACAGACACTGCAATTCCCCAGAGTTTTGGGTTGCAAAGACTTTTATGGGGCCCAAGATTTTTTTCATGCCACCACATACCAGCAAATACTTGCAGGAGAATTTTCTGTCTTAATTGAAATTAATGATTGCTTTTTTGTGCATGTTTGTTCACTAATTGCTCATAATTGCTTATCAGTATAATAATTAATTACTATGTTATCATAATGCAGCAAATGTATAGTATCCCTTTTTCCCTGTTACTACCATTGTCTCTTCATCTTTGTTACTCGCTTTATCCATCATTCTTGGGACCTTTTCAATGACGACTTTGTCAGAAACGAGCGCTTTGCTTGCTGCTCCGATTAAGTGCACATTCTGTGTACGTCTGTAATTCGTGCCTGATAAGTGTCGGTGTGGTTACTGTGTATGAACAATCGGTTTGAGTTAAGCAGATTAGCCGTTCAGCCAATTAATCGCCATTTTGGGGCCTGTGTGAATCGCAGCAGAGGAGCAGCAACGTATCGCTGAGCGAGACCCTAATTCGCCGAAAGGCAACGTTTCTGCTTTTTCCCTCTTCCCTGCACGTTCGGTCTACCGGGCACAGCCCCACTTGCCGTTTGTCGCACATGAGGGCGTTTACTCCTCGCTGGGGAGCCATGGCTGCCACGGGGCGGAATGAACAGAGGACAGATTATTCCCGACAATCCCTCTGCCATATGCAGTCCTTCTCCCCTTTTTCTTGTCTCCCCTCAAAAGCTTCCCGCAATCAATGTCTAAATTAAGCAGAGAACGGATGGCGTGTCTAAAGGGGGAAGAGTGTTTGCGTGCCAATTTCGCCACATAAAAATGGAAAATCCTTTGACCTTCATGGGGAAATTCTCTAAATCTCTGTTACTCGCCTTTTTCCCCTCCCATCTTCATGCTGCGTGCCGACACAGCAGAACAGTCATGGTTTGAGTCCATCTCTGTGTAATACTGTCGTAGCTGAGTCAAGTTCCTCTCCTACAGTGCTATCAGCACCTGTGATAGCATCGCCATGCTGCCATGCCCCTCTCTCCAGAGGGCTGAGCTCAAGCTATTCATTGGTAGCTTTTTTTGGAGGGGGGAATTTTGCTCCTCTTCACATGCATGGCTTCAAGTGCTTCACTCTGGTGTCAAGTGATATTTGGGGCTTAGTTCAAATGCTTTGAGTATCATACTCGACATTTTTATATATTTTTTAATTTAAAAATTATTTTAATTTATAGACAACGGCCAAAAATCAAACCTTTTTTGTGCCATTGGAGTTGGACTGTTCCTGTGGTTGAAGCACCCAAACTTAATGGGGTGAAATTCTGTCACACCTGGGTTATCTGTGAAATCACACCATGGGTAGGAACAAGGCAAATAAATACAAAAATCGTCAGCCAAAGAGCAACTTTCAGGACAGGTAGGATAACACTCACAACACTTCCATAAAGAGGCAACAAAACATAAGCAGTATCTTTAGACCTTAATTTAAACATTAGTTATTGAAATCTTTCTCAGGAGATGTGGGCCAGATCCTGAATGAGGTGAAGAGAGCAATTCTGGAAACAGAATCCCTGTGGATCTTTTGAAAGACTCTGTACTGATCATCCATTGATATTGAGACTTTAAAAACTGATGTCTTTTTAAAAGCCTAGCCAATAAAGCCTTCTCAAGAGTGATTCTTCTGCAATAACTGATAATGATATTCCATTTTTATGCACCGATATTCACATTTTCTTCCAGAAACACAAAACTAATTTATAAAAACATAAAAAAACCAACAGTGAAGTTGCAGTGTTCAAGCTGCCGGAATGGATCTCCATTAAACCATCAAACCTCTCCCACCCAAATACTCCGCTCCATACATTCATTCCAGGATTTTGAAGAAACCGGAGATTGTAAGATCAAGTTCACCAAACTTCTAGCTTCACTTCTGATATAAATAGCCTTCAGTTTCCATTGCTTCCTTGCAAAGTATTGACTGTGTATTATTGGCAGTGTTCCCAAGCGTTCTTTATGTCTTTCTGTTTGACTCACGTGCTTTGACTTTGATTTTGCATGTTGTCGCTTGGATTTGTTTGCCTGGTGGGCTGCTTTTGCAGGACTTGAACCCTGCTTTTTTTGTTACTATAACTCAAATCAACTGAATGACAGCATGACATCCTCAACATTTTTTTATTAGTAATTTAGCAGTGCTTTACTACTGTTGAGTTTAATTCAGTGCCACTGTTTAAACTCAGATTCACATACACTGAAACACTGTATTTGTAACCACTTGATTTTTTTTTCTAGGTTTGCTAAAGTAGTGATTTAAACTCCATGCAAAATTAATAACTCGCAAGCGGCTCCTTGAGCCTGAGCCTCATTTGATATATATGTATTCGCATTCTGCACTCCTCCAGCACTGGCTATCTTATTGGATTTTCTTGATGGGAAGCTCCGTCTTGCTGTGTTTGTTCTGTCCACACTGGGGACTTGGTGACAAACAGAACTAGGTTGTGAATCCATTTCTGTATGCCTTTGAAGCCGTGACGTCCCCTGCGTCACTGCAACACTCATAGTAAGATTTTTTTCCTCTTCCACATGCCCTGGCCAGCCCAAATCAGAGCATGGAGTGGGAGAGGGAGTATTTTGAGCAGTGACGTCCACCGCCAGGGGCTTGTGGGGACAGTTTCAGCAGATAGAAACCCCACGGCCAACAGCGCTCGACCCGGTATCACCTCATATCTTCCTTCCACGGATTAGAGGCGCGACGGCCGATCTCTTTGGCCTGTCTCTCCTCCCCGGCGTTTGTTGTGGCGCAGGGATGATGTTTGCATAAGATGGCAGTAATTCCTGAATCAATAGCGGCCTCCTGCAGCCATCTGCAGCGGGTGGGAGGTGGAGGTAAGAAGTCTCTGGTGAGTTTGACTGAGCGAGGAGGTGACGATGGTGTGGTGTGGGAGGAAGGGAAGGAAAGGAAAGGGCCTGGGGAATTACAGGGGTAATGTTCTTCCTACTTACAGCTTCGACTCTGATTGACAAGATTCTATTCATATCGTGTTTGTCAGTGTTTCTCGCTGTATACATAATACAGACACAGTTCCGAACAGTGATATCGGTGCCAGTCAATCTGTTAGCAAAAAGTTTGCATGTATTTTGCTGTATGTATGTGTATGAATATACAGTATATATTCTGTGCGAATCTGTCTGTTTACTTAGCAAAATTTGTGTGCATTGTTTGGCTTGACACACTATATATAAATACATTTCTTTCTAAATGCTTGCCTGAACAATACGTGGATGTTAATATTTTCTCACACTGCGTTAAACCATTTCCTTTTATGCCCCAGGAGGCACAACTCAGAATAATCTCTAAGTGATTGAGATTCACCTGCTGATTGAAGCTCTCCAGCAGTTGAGTCTCTGTGGGTGAGTTTCCAGTGGTCGGTTTTGAGGAAGGAATTGGTCAAGCTCAGACCTTCTTTCATCAGCAGGCTGTAATCTCCAGCAGAGCCCAGATGGGGCTACGTGATCGGGTTCAGGTTAAGGCTAAACAGTGAAACATGGTTTATCATTTTTTAAAATCAGCGATTAATGTAATCGCATCCAGAGAAAACCGATTCTCATGTAGGAATTCAAATACATAGGATAGAACTCCACAGGGAGTAGCTAAACTAAAATGAAGGACTTATTCAGTAGCTTAGCAGCAGCGAAGCTACTTTTAAAAAGCTGTAGCTTTTTCTTTAACTATTATTGTTTGTATAAATAATTATATATTGTGGCAAATCATTACATTGCAACAAAACTAGGTGTTTCCGATTGGCGTTGAAAATGGCAAAATGGCATCTGATGGCTATCATGTGATGTATGATCACTGCATCACAGAACACTCTTGGCAGACTTCGAAATGGAGTTCAAGAAAGGTTTGCTTTTTCAACTTGATAAAAAGGGAAACAAGAATCTGTGACCATATTTATCAAAATTTATGAAATCTTTTTGTGATTTGAACAATTTGCAGAAATACTAAGTAATATTTGATGAAATAGCTGTGATGCAGTTAGCAACTGTAGATTGCAGTGTAGCTAACTACTATATTAAAGCAGTAGCTTGGCTGTAGCTTAGCTACTTTTAATCATAACAGCTACAGTTTAAAAGTCTCCCCAACACTTGGGAGTAATACATTACAAAAGTAACGAGTTACAGTAACGGATTACTTTTTGTTGTAACGTAGTAATGTAAGACACTACTTATCAATTTTCAGTAATATTTTACTCTGTACATGTTCAGTAACGCGCGTGTTACAAAGCACTTCTAACCAAAAATGTATTTGTTTAAAAACAGCAAGACTGCAAGACCTCATATTAATTATCTGTGATTAAAAAAATGCGCGAGAGTTGTATTTCCTGTTCGTGGTTAGTTGAGCCCCTTGCACAGTGCATCACATAAGGCTTGTTTCTCCGGTGAGATGGTAGAAGATAGTACTTTTGCGAGGTGGACGTTTGCGCATTACTTTGAGTTCGTCAGGGATAAGGACAAAAAGAATGTTTTAGTCAAGTTCAATCTTTTCCCAAACCCTAAAGAACTATTGACGTCGAGAAATAGCACTAGCAATTTGAAAAAACACCTCGAGCGCTGCCATGCAAACACTCAGCTGACTGAGAAGAGAAAGAAAACGGGCAACGAGAGTGATCAGCCAAAGCAGCAGAAAATTTCACACGGTCTGCCATCATGCCACTTCAACCTCGAGAATGATCTGCAATATTTTTCCTCATATTAGAATGTCAAGTTATATTTTCACAGTTATTTTGGTGAAAGTAACTGAAAAGTTGAAAAGTCCTGTAACGATTACAATTCTGAGACAGTAATATTATAAAGTAGTGGATTACATTTGAATACCAGTAACAAATAATGTATAGTGTATAACACTTTGCAAGTAATTTGCACAACACTGAATGCTACTATACTGAACATTCTGAGTATACTTTCAGCTTGAGAACAAACAGAAATATTTCTATTTTCCCAGGTGTATAATTATTGAACATAGTGGTAATTGCTTTTAAAATGGGCCATAGAGGGCTGTCAAACAATTGCAATAGTTGCATCACTATTTTAGCAGTAGTAGGATCACTATTTTTTAAGTTGCTGTGCACAAGGGTTTAAAAATGCCAGCAGAATGAAAGTGGGGAAAACAACATGGATTAGCATCCAATTTAAAGGAAAATTTTTAGAAACCAATTAGCCCCACAGTCTTTTTGAAACTGCAGTCTGACCACGATTGAAGAAAGGCCAGAGAAACATCTCAAAAGTGATTTTTAAGGTTTAAGGGGCAGATTAAATGAAAGCGACCCTGCATGGATCAGATGGATGGACTCTTGGCTGCAGTACTAATGGACATAATAAATTGTTTCCAATCAAGCGCCTGCAAGGTGGTGGAGGAGTGATGGTGTGGGCTGCAATCAGTGAAGATGGCTCTCTTCCTCACCTTACTTGAACTCAACTATCAAATACCGGGACTTACAAAAGCATAAAATTTCCAGAAGTGAAGAGCAGTTCTGAAGACAGTATCTGAGAGGCGGACGTAGATGTCTAGTTAATTTAGGGTCTGATCAAATCTGATAACAGGCTCGTAATAATGATTGAAAAGACGGACAAAGGCTGAGTGACTCATTGATATTATGTAATAGTTTTTTTGCAGAAAAAATCTTGCATGTCTGCTTTCCAATAGTGACAGGAAAGTGGAACATTTCTTCTAATTAAAATCCACTTTGAGGAAAGGATTCAGCTCCCATTGGAGTTGAACCCAACTGGATTCAGTTTCACTCTTCATAAGTTCTGCCAAAGCAGAACTGGCCTAATAATTCTACACAGAATATTTTTGCCACATATCCTTTCCTGACTACCACACATATCACCATATACACTGGCAAAACTGTCCCCCACCACACACACACATGCTCACGTACTCCTTCACCTGGGACACTTGCACACACACCCATAAAAATTCATTGGCCAGTATTCTCTTCACAGTCCTGGCGTTTATTGGAGCCTTGTGTGTCAGCTGTCTACTTTTTCCTCTCCTCCGACCCCAGGCGAGTGGCCGTCTTTGTCAAAACTATATTTCTGCCAGTGATTAAAAGCCCCGGGATGTCCTTCAGAGCTCCCTTCATACATCCTTGAACCGTGGGCCAGATTTTTTCGAGGAATTCTATTCAGAGCCGCCATCTTTGTGGCGGGACAGGTATCTCAGCTGATTAGGGCCTTTGTACTCGCCCTCAAAGTGCTCGCTCCAGCGAACAGCCGCCTCCGCCAGGGCCAAGTAGATTCGATCCATTCAGAGCCTCTGAAGCGTTGTTCAAAGTGCCTTTCCAAGCCTTGCGGGACTCTTCCCCATGCCATCGCCGTCGCCTTCGCCGTCGTTCCCCCCTTTCCCCCCAACCTTCAAGACTCACTCGAGAGACGAGAGACTGATGTGATGGATCACCGAAGTCCCGAGCACAAGGGCGAGCAGGCAGGAAGCAGACAGGCAGTCGGGCAGGCAGGAGCAACGTTGACGCCGGGGACGATAGCTGCCTGTCAGGCGTCTTCTGGCAGGTTTCGTGCTTTTGTCAGGCTCCTTTCATCACGTGCCAACATATCTGACTGCTTCTACAACTTGGAACTAGATGCACAGTCCCCTCTCATGACTATGTGCACAGCTCAGATATGGCTGTAAGAGCTGCAGTTCTGAAAGTATTCACTCTGCGTTGATACATCAGTACATCATCGATCAAACATCGTCAATTAAATGTCTGGTTGAGCTCGGGAATGAAAATGTCAAAGAATATTTAGTTGCTTTTTGTGATTTGATATGAAGGGAAGTCATTGTGTTAAATCAGCATTATGATATTGTCTCATATAAATCACTGGCTCAACTGAATCAAATCGAAATTATATCATAAAGGAATTTGTGATATTGGCAACGTTCACCGAATGTCTTATTGTGATGTAACATGGAATTTACACCCCTACTGGATGTTAAAAGTGTGTGCAACTGCCATTTAAATAAATAAAGCCTCATCTGACAAGGGTGGTAGCAGGACGTTTTGTGCCCCAAAAGAGCATTTATAAACCAGAAACAAGGCTGCCAGTTTCAGTATGCGTTAGAAATGAACATGCTCCACGTTCCTGATTGAGTTTAATTTAATTTGTTTAGAGGTATGTACAGTAGGAATTTTAAAAAAGCAGTGTACAGATTTTAGGAAAACAGCCCCTAAAGAGTTCAAGGTGACAGTTTTAAAGAAAACCTGAAAGGATCAAATCTCAAGAGAAGCTCAGAAGAATATTTTATTTTTTTATGTTTTATATAAAAACATTTTTAAATGTTAGTCATTGCAACAAATACTGTGCTGTCATTAACTTATTAACTCATAAAGTTCTTTATTTTTATGTTTTTAAAGCAGGTCATAGGTCATACCCTTAATTCCAAAAACAGACTAGAAAGTGCCACTCACGTTGACGTGGAGCTGTGTTGGTCGGGTGCAGCAGGAAGAATAGGATCCAGTCAAAAGGTCCTGATCTGAATTGTTATTAACCAAGCAAAAACAACCCCAAAATGGCAGGCTTTCTGAAAAGAAAGACTATAACTAAACACATCAATTTGAAAATAGAGGCACAGAGACTGTCACAGTCTGGAACAACAGACCAAAGATTAGATTTAATTCCAACACAAACACAGGTGTGGCACATTAGGGCAGAGAAACCTAAACGAGGAGCACAGGAAGGTGAGACCAGGCAGCATCTGATGGCTTAGTGGAATTTACTTTGTTGTGCTGTCCAAATTCAAGGTATAAAAGTTCTCACCGTCAGTTGGTAGCGTAACGGTTAGGGAGTTTGCCCTGTGATCAGAAGGTCACCGGGTCAAGTCCCAGACCCATAAAGGTACCACTGAGGTGCTGAGCAAGGTACTGTCCTCTGATACTGCTGCCAGGCGGCTACTCCTTCATGGATGGGTCAAATGCAGAGGTCACATTTTGTTGTGTGATGTGCTGTGTTCACAATGACAAACAATCATTCACTTAAATAAAAAAAAGCTGCAAGTTCTGTTTCCAAAATATTATTTTTTTGTCACCGGCGACAGATTTAGGGTTCAAAATGTTACAAATAAGGACTGTTGAGAATGGAAACGTATTGGAGTAAAAGATAGCTCTCTTTTAGTATAACGGGAGTCAAGTGGAGAATAAAACCGGCTACTTACTACTTAGTCCTAATCATTTCAAATAATATTTGAGTAACAAAAAAGTCATATATACCACTGATAAACATGTATGTGTGCTTGTGGAGATGGCTGGTATACGCATCCAATATTTGTAAAAGAAGAATTTTTGAGTTTTATGGGACCAAAAGCAGTCCTAGTGTCTCAATTAATTCCACACTTGTAATATGAAATTCAAAGACATTGTCTCCCCACATTGAAATTCCAAAACATTTACCTCAGGATCAAGTCGGAAAGGATATTACACACATCTAATGACATATCCAAATTACAGAGCTAACAGAATAAACGAAGCCAGCGTGGAGTACAGATGGAGATGTTTTATACATCATATATTCTCTGTTTGACACCATCCCTCCCAGGGTTAACGTAACTGTAATCATTCTGCTCGGTGCACTGCCCTCTGGCAAATCAAGGCTTGATGCATGAATCACACATATTTTCTCTCTTGGTACAACCCTCTCGCTCTCTCTCTCTCTCTCTCTCTCTCTCTCTCTCTCTTCAGCCATATTCCTCAGTGCTCAAAAGAATATTATAATGCCAACAGGGGCAGGTAATAAAGCCCAAACAGAATGCAAGGTTAGAAACAGCATTTTTTTGTTGTAGTACGACTGAAATGCCCTTTACACCTAAAACGGACATGAGTGGCACCCTGATATGTAGGGCTGCTGCAGAATCCCTTTAACCTATCAATCGCCTTCTCCTGTTTAAGGTGACTGATGGACGAATGTGTAGTAAGCAGGATGAAAAGCTTTGGAAGGAGGGATGGGAAAAGCAGGGAAAAGCTGACACAGGAGAGAAGGTGAATAAACAGGCTTCAGTGAGGGATAGCATAGCTAACTAGAGCGGACAGGTTTATTACTCCAGGCCTTGTTTGGAAATGTTCTCTTGTGTGTTCTGAAGGTTGAATATTTTCTCTTTGAACTTGGCTGTAATGTGCTACCATCAAAGAAGTCAAAGTGTGTAGCTGGTCTTTCATTTGCATTCGCTCTTACTGTACCTGCATAAAAAAGGACCTTATTGTGGGGTTAGTTTGCAGGTATCGCCTTTTTCCAGCCGTCAAGGCGCGGGTGTGAGTGACATAACGCACAAGTAACACAGCAGAATGTGTCTTTTCCCAAATCAGACAAACATATCTGGTGTGTTTAAATAGTATGAGAGGAACATTAAATATCTAAATATGTCAATTCAGCTAGAGATGTAGTGATTAGGGATGCATTTTTTTCAATAAAAAGAGTAAATTATTTTCAGTGTCAGTAGAGTTAGGAAGCTACTTTTAAACAGTAAAAGCTGCAGTTATTAAAGGAGTTATATGTAAGATTGTGGCCAAAACTGGTATTGCAGTGAAATTCAAAATAACGTGCCATGTTGTTTCCCTTCCCCCTCCTCCCCAGACTTGAGGTTGCTAGATAGGATGGCAGATCCTCATATTTGGCCAGTCTGGTGTCTAATACAATTAGCGTGCTAATATTTGCACTGTTTCCACACCGTCTCAGTGTAACACAATGCTGATGTTAGCCATCACAAGTCACCCTTTTTGTTTCTCAAACAATTCAGTCGGTTCGATGACACCTGCATATGGGCTACAGTCTGCAACGATCGAACATGAATAACGTTATTCAACTGTTGAAAATATTTAAAATATTCATCCCTATGTCTAGGGGTGAATGTCTACAAGTTAACCAACCTTGGCTAAATCTTACCTGTCTAGGAGAAAATTAGTCACTTCAGCATCTGTCTTCAATTTCTTCTCCGCTTTCATCCGTCTGTATCTTTCAAACACGTCCTATGCTGATCCTCGTTTTGTTTCTGCTTCTGTCAAGGCATTTTTGAGAGTCATAGTGAGGCCTTTTAGTTTTAGTAATATCAGACATTTGTAATCCAGAATGCTTGTAGCTGCAGCTCAATGGTAACTGGCAACCTGGATGGCGAAATGCTAAATTTGTGATTGGGAGATAGTGGTGGGTGCTGCTACAGGCCAAAACACAAAACCAAAACATAGACACGAGCTGCATGCTGTAAATTAAAAATTTTAATGTGAGTATTCTAGCTGTACCAATTTTGATAGTGAGATCAGTATTTCAAATTAACGTGATTCCTTAATCTCTGGTGACATATTAGGTTCATTTTATGACTACATGCCATACATTTTTTACTTATAGCTCCTTTAAAAGTAGCTTAGCTTCATAAATGTAACCATTGTCAGAGACCCTGAACCAGACAGAAATCACAGTCTTCAGTCTTAAAGGGAGACTCCAATGCAGTAGTGTGACTGCTAATGAGACTTTGTTCTTTGTACTAAATTAAGAACTCAAAACTTTCCATTTTACAACACTTACACTGGCGGGAACATATCGCTAGCTTGTATTTTTAATTCAGTTAAAAGAATAAAAAAGAGACAATTTGCTCATTGGAGATCCCAAATCTTTTTTCCTTGCCACATATTTTTCTTCTTAATGATTCTGTTAGTGGACTTCATTTCTTGGTCATGGTGTTATTACATTCTCTCCACTTATGAGTTTTGTGAGCTGCTCCAACCTTTCCTTAGTCTAATTATTTTTTCGATAAGACTTATTTGATTTTGTGTGTTCATTTTGTTTGCTTTCGTAAATTTCCCAAGGCCAGGTTTGGGGGGAACGTGATGCTGGAGGCAGACAGAGTCTTTTGAAATCTTGATTGCTGTATCTTTAATTAGTCTCTACATCAGACACACTGTCAACCTCTCTCTCTCTCTCACTCTCTCTTTTCCTGGCAGCGTCAACTCTCTCGCTTCACCCCATTAAGATTAAAGAGATGAGGGTGCACTTTGTGAAACACTTTATTGAAAGGTAAAGAAACAAAAAGGCCATCCCTGTAAAGTGCATTTAATTGAAAGGGAGAGAAGAGGCCACAGAGGGCTGGAATTGGATCAGTGAAGTTTACTAAGAGTTCCTCACGTTCGCAGGATCCAGCTGCGTCGTATCCCGGCTGCTCTCGCAGCATTACTCATTCAACATTTGAATGTGTTTGATTCGGCCGCATTCGATTTTAACAGGCGTCGCCTGAAATGATGTATTCACAAGCTGCGCATGCCTATATTGAATGAGAGAAGATCTCAGGCATCCTGACTTGGAGTTTATCGATTGTATTTTTGATGATGCTTTAAGAGGTGGTTGAGAGGTAATTTGTTTGAATTACAAGTCTCTTAAGAAGAAAGTCTATACACATGATGAAAGGTAAAAACATACTACTTTAAAATATTGCAAAATCATTGCCTTGGCTGAATCAAGAGACCAGAGACCAGTCTAGCAAATACAGTGTATAGATGCAACATACGGCTGGGAGATATGTAGGACATACATATTGTTTTGTGAATAATTCTGCCTGGAATTTCATAAAGAACAATATCATGTACCACTGTCACAAGGTTTGGAACTGCTGCCATTTTGGCATTTTGCTTCTCTCACTTTCCCTTATGGCACGCTCAGGCAAAGTAAAAGAATGTGAAACATATGATTTTTTGTGCTTTTGTATCTGGAGGGAACAGGGCCCATTTATATATTAAATGTTTCAGACTAAATATCTCAAAACATTGCGATATTTCATTTGATTATGACATAACTAACAATATTGCAAATTATTTATAGGACTTTATGGGCTCCACTTCTAGATGTTTTAGGAACAGATCTTAAGGTAATGATTACTTGGTGAAAGCAAACAGAGCAGAGTATGTTTAACTCAGTCTTTATTAGCAGATGGGGCTTGAATTGACATCAAAGTTGCGAAACAGACACAATTCAAAACCAACAGAGACCACGAAACAAACAAATCCAAATCCAGAGTGCAAAAACAGAGAGTAATACAGATATGAGACAATGGTCTGTACACAGACAAAACGAAAAACGATGGGTATGTAGTCAAGGACATCGCACTACTAGAAAATCAAGGGTGTGACAAGTTAAAGCTCATGTGAAGACCTGGAGCTAGATTCTGGATCAGACAGTCCATCTGGAGAAGAAGACTTCCTCCTAGATCTGAACTGGCACCTTACAAGAGCTTGACGGATAAATTGCAGTGATGAGTCAGGTGCAGACAAGCTTATTGCAGATTGGCATTAAAAAGAATCTGAAAAATGATTTATTATGACTATCGTAATGGCGTACTTTGATCAGCAGTGAGCTCCAGTGTTGGCTTTTTTGTGCTTTTACACATTTTACTTTTATTTCCAAAAGTTTCAATATGTATTGTTATACTAGCTTTCAAAGAAGTTTGTTTTTTAACAGTAGTTAATAAAGTAGTTAGTATGTTATGCTTAAATGCAGTGACAATTTTGTTTGTGTTTAGTATTTCGGAAAAAAGGAAAACAGACAGATATTATTATCTAATTACTATTAGATTCTCTAGTGATTAAAATCGGCACCTGTCTTGAAAATCCAGTCAGGCTGTATTCTTCTATTAACACACTATCTGTCCATTGTCTATCGGAGCAAGTAAACAGCTATAGAAGGAATGTTCACAATTTCCTATTGCCTTTTCCTCCACATTAGAAGGCATTGATTAACGGCTCTGACCATTACACTAATCATCACTGCTTTGATTAGCTAGTCTAAAAAGAAAAAAACCCCAGTGAGTAATAATGAATAGCAGCCAGCGTGAACCTTTTGACCTCTGCCCTGCCTGTCGTTGGCCGTCTGGGTGGCATTTGGCCAGCAATCGTGACTGGCCATCACGACTCCTTTGATTTAGAAAGGACGGATGCTGGGAGGCTGAGGAGCGAGTTCCTAGCTGCACAATCTGGGCAATATGTTATCTCCACACACTGCTTTAGAATTCAGGCCACCAACCAGCACACACGCACCAAATTTCATCATCTAGGTGTCGTTCGTAAGATAGTAGCTCGGTTATTTATGGAGTTGTCTTATGAGCCCAGCTTTTTCAAAAGAACTTTCACACTTTTAAATGTTCATAATCACTCTCTCCTGTACTGCACTCCCTTTATCAGAGGTTATCTCTGTGACAATGTTTCTGTCATAAATTGTGAATCCTCAGGGAACATATGACTGCAATTAACTTACAAGCAAGGCACTAAGAGTAATGTTACATCAGTGAAATATTGCTGAAGTACAAGTAAAACTACTGATAAAAATGCTTAAATGAAAGTTCCAACTATATATTATATTCTATTATAGTATTACACTGTTAAAACTGGAGCCGTGTTGCCTCGTCTCTCTGTATACTTGTACAGTATATAGCAGAGATGACAATAAAGTTTACTTTGACTTTGCCTTTGAACTATTCTCAAAAACTACTTAGTGTATTAGTCATTTCTGCATGCTGATGTTTAACTAATAATAAATATTATGTCAGGGGTGCGTTTCCCAAAACCATAGTTGCTAACGTATTGCTAGCACTATATTAGTTTCTAATGTACATTATGCTTTTGGGAAACGCACCACACAATAATTATTTGAAAAAATTATTCAAACTTGATGTTCATCAAGGTAAATTTGTGTAAATGACTACTAATTGAAGGTACTGTAATATAAAATGCTTCTCCACATATTTTACAATAACATTTTGAAGAATTGAATTATAGCTTAATAATTAATGTTTGCATTAATGACCTACTTGAAACCCAGGCTAACCAATCATACAATGTTATGTTGACTGGCTTTATGTTATCCACTTAAATGACCATACACATGGTAAAGATAATAACATAATTACATAAATAGCTGTAAATTTTACTGCTAATAAGATTTGGATATAAATGCAACGGTAGTGTTATAACCAGACAAATCTCCTAGCTGATGTTTTATTTGCCCTGGCAGATGTAGTTTGCTCTAGTAATGTTGGGGTAATTTGTAGCCCAACTCAGTACCTAATTATGATTTCAAGATATTACTGAGTGCAGTGCATACTTAAGAGTAAAACTGCTAAAACTGCACTGCTTTTTTAATAAGTAAAAGTTTTTTTCTAAACCCCCACTCTCAGCCAGTAAAAGCTAGGACTAAGGATTGAATTGTGGCCTTTGCCCTCTCCAGTGTCCTCTTTATCCTCTGTTCCCTTCACCACTGCCCGGTAATGACGAGATGCTATTATTAGCGTAGGCCAGAGGTCTGTCCGGGTCGAAAAGGCCCCTAGGGTTCTTTGAAGCACTGGCTCTGCAGAAAAATGTTGCGATTTCCCGTTGACGTGGGGGTTCGTACATTGCCTTTTGTCTTTTAAAACAGCATATTAGTGCAAAAAATGCAGAAACTAAAAAGTCTTCTCGAGAGCAGTCAGAGCCCTAAATATTTTTAACAGGGGATATATGTCACGTTCCAGAAACGGACATCTCTCTTGCTGAGCTAACGTGCAGTCCTTCGAAAATAGGTCCTGCTTTCATTTCAGTAAAATGCCACAGTTATTAGGTGTTTTATTGCTGTGTTGCCTGTAGGGCCGAGTTCAATATATAGATATGGCAATATATCGCTCTGGCAATACGCATATTGATACAGTTATGACTGTGTCGATATTTATATATCCACTTTGCACATAAATTACACATTACACAAAGTAGGATAAGATGTTCGTGATCAGCAATGGTGATGATTTTGTCAGTAGAAAGAATGCTTTCCTTATCTGGTGACTTTTTCACCGCCCAACGAACAACAGTAAATGAAATCTTCAACATTTTGAGCAGCATGGTTAGCTATGAATGAATGTTACAGTTTATTTCTAGGCGCTTGACATAGTCAATGTGGAGCCACTTCAGCCAGAACCAATGTGCAGGATAATGCTCCAGCAGGCATTCTGCACCGGTACACTCACCACACATTAGTTCAGGTGTTGAACAAGCAGGAGAGAACTCACCAGTTAGAGGTAGAAGATGTTTATGAAGCCAGATTTGAAAGGGTCATTGTGAGCATGATCTCGGTATCAGTATATTCATATAGGTCAGTGGTGTCCAGTTCCATTCCTACACTTATTCCATATCCTGCAAGTTTTCCCTCATACTTTTCAAAACATTGCCACCTTTTCTCAGATAGAAGCTCACTAGAACTGACTGATCAGGTGCGATGGAAATCCTGGAGGTTACCGGCCCGCCAAGACCGGAACTGGACACCCCTGATACAGATGGTACTGAGCTCTGTGAAAAATGCTGATTGTCTCTGTCATAGCAAAGTATTTGTTGTATTCTGAAGTCACAATCATTCTAAAGTAACAATCCCAACCCGATGTTGCCTGTTTTAGATTGATGATCAAGATCAAGATTTTTCAAGAATCTTGATTATCGGTCAAAAACAGGCAAATCTTGAATGACAGGATTCTTTATTTGTCACATTTGTGTTGTTCCAACAAGGATTTTCTAGAGCTATACAAATACTGGAACAACATGTAAATAACCTCAAACCTATAATACTTCCATGCCATGCCGTGTTTGTGTACACATTAGCACACCCATGTCATGACCCCTTTCTCATCTTGTGACCTATTCATGCAAATTCTGTGGCTTATTGTATGACTGGCACTCTCTTTAAAAATGTCTATTTTTTAATTGTACATTATTAGATCCATGTTACTCTATACAGCTTAAATTATTATCTTGTATATTTTTGCTACTAAACTAATTAGCATGCTAGAGCTGACTAGTTAGTGAAACAGCTAGTTTGTAGGTATCCAAAATAGCAGGCTGGTTTGTAGTGACTTACTGTATTACTGTGACTGCATTAAATTATTTACTTTTGGTTTCATTTTGAAGAACACAGAAGCTCAAAGCAGAGACCACACCAGGTTTGAAAGATGGCGGGGTGCTTAGCCCCTAGGGGTGTGGTTATGAACTCTAACCCTAGCTGTCCTCCTTCTCACTTGCTCTCTTAAAATGTCTTTGTATGCCCATCTGCCCACTGACTTGAAGGACAGCAATATACTAGCCTTAGTAGGGACACTATTCCATTTGATTTTCTCTTGTAATAACTGATGCCACTATGCCATTTAGGTTTCACTCACAATAATTGATTATAGCAAAAACATTGTACTGATATTGTGTTAAAATACTAGAGGCTGTTAGGTGGCTCGCTTGTTCATGCTAGCTAGCATTTTCTAAAGCTAACGTTCAACTTAGCTGTCTAAATTGATGTTAAAATAGCCAACTATGCTATCGCTTTTTCTTCCCCTTAAGTAAACATAGGTAAAGTTAAGCAGTTAACAATTACTGACATCAACATACAATTTCAATGTGTGTATCATTCACTGCAAATTAATTCCCATTCTTCTTAACAGCTCCTCCTGGACTGACCTCAGGATTGTTACCTTTGCTGAACAGAGACCTTTAACCTTTGCTAAAGCCCCCCTAAAATAGACATAACGACACCCATGGCTGAAAGAATACATTAACAGGACAAGACACATTGAGACTAGTACTAGGTAGTTCCGAGTTATGCAGTTTGGGAAGCGGCTCATGTCTTGTAAATCTGTTAAATATATGGGTTGGCATAAAGTTCATTTCAGATAAACAGACATAGGTTTAAAATGATCAAAGTGTCTTTAATGGCCTGATGATAGCAGCTTTAAAATCCACATGGTGCTTGTTAATATTTCTTTTTGTTAAACTCTGCATAGGTTGTCAGTCATCCAGGACATGGTAGACTTGAATGCTTGAGTCGAAGGCTAATGGACTTCTTTAAGATGTTTCACCCCTCATCCGAAAGCCTTCTTCAGTTGATGTGTGTCTTTCAGATGAGCGGTCAAACAAAAATTTTGACACAAAGTGACTTGTACTGTCTCACTTTGGTTTGTGATTGAACATGTTTTGTCCCGAAGTTTGTTCCCATAATGCAGCAGTTTTGTAAATTGAATAACCTATTTTTTAAACAGATAAGAGAAGCATTTTGTTATGGTCTACAACATGTAAACATAAAGGAGGAGATGCAGACCTGTTTCTACAGTGTCCAGCTCTATTGGTTTGTCTCATAATAGTTGGGGGCTGGGAAACAGCTGCTGTGAGAGGCCTGTATGCTACAGCCGTGCAGGACTTATGACACATAGCACACTTTCAATTATATGGGCCGTAGGCAAAGCGCCAGGCCGTGCAGAGATGGGTGCTTTCCAATTACACGGCCAGCTCGGCTACAGTGTGAATGGAGCAAGCAGAGACGAGCCAGTGGTATAGCCACCGTCAAAACACACACACACTCACACAAATCCCACTCTCATGCAAGCTGGCACACAAGGGGGCCGTGACCAGCCAATGTAACCCGTTTTTTCTGGGTGCGACCAGTAACAAGAATATTTTTTGCCACAAACTCTCTTTGCTCTCTTTATCACTTTCGCTTCTTTTGCCTCTGTCCATTTATCACCTCCTACACTTCCCTCTCTATCTCCTGCATTCCTTGTTTTCCCCTTATTTTGTCCCTGCATAAGGGCAGTCATTGTTTTGTGAAATGGAGCAGATATACCAGCTGATGCTTATTGGATAGAAAACTAAAAAATTCTGCCCCTCAGCATAGAACAACTTCTGAACTTTTTTGGGTTGAGGGTTGATTAGGTCTCCGTAGTTGCAGAGCAGGACGCAGTGATCTGACACTGATATCGGGTATCGTATGATATTAGTCAGCAATCAGTAACAATCTGTGGAGACGATCTCTTCAATTGAATTGTTTGGAAATACATAGTTAAATTAAAATGAACTGTGATTAAATTATTGATTGTGTGATAGTTTGTGACATGCTGTAAGGATACGAAATCCAGAATGGAGTCACCCTGCTCCAGGCTTCCATTGCAGGACTTTAGAGAGACTAGAATGAATTTCAGTATAATTTGCCCCATGTTTCCATGGCTTCTTTGTAAAGTGTTGTCTGTTCTAAAATATTGACTTGCCACATGTGTTTTGGTCTGTTGAACCCGCTTTCTGATTACGATGATGTTTTTGGATTGGTTTGCCTTTCTGACTGCCTATTCTGGGCTTGAACCCTGCCTGCTTTTTTTGGAACTCCATGTTTGGGTTCTTCTAATTGGTCATCACACTTGTGAGTTTATATCTACATTTTTCTGATTAGAGACAATAAAAGAATGTTTCCGGTCTCTCATACAGAAAGGAACATTACGCTTAGGAAAGAAAAACTAATAATACTCGTTATTACACATTGTATCACTACTCAATAACGTCCAGAACAAAAGCTTTCTGGATCTGTATCAGGACTGAAAAAGTTGGATCAATGCATCCCTAATCACCACATGAGACATATTAAACGAAACTAGCCAATTTTATCCTACAATATATGTCTGCAATGACATCAGGAGATAGCCTATGGCTCGTAATCAAGGTTATAACCGCTTTGCTTCTTTTGGTTAACACAGTCCAGGCTTATCATTATGTATTCTAGTGCTAGGGACTTTTTCACAAGACCTTTCCAATTACTGGCGGTTTAACAGGACACCTGGGCCATGGCAGGGCGAAGTTGAAGTCTTCGTTTTATTTCAACTGGCTCTCCCCCTTTAGCCCCCAGGTAATGGCTGTCAATCAGAGTCTCCTTAATACACGTTTGTGCTCGGCCGCTTGACCCGTGGGTTACATTCTCCCGACAGCTTGCTGTATGACTCACCGTTATCTTCTTTTTCGTGCAATGACCCCGGTGTGTACAACAGCCGCTGTAATGGAGGAGGCCATAGCCGGACATGTTTTTTTTCCTGCAGTGTGACCAGACCATCAGCTAGAGTGATGGTCTCTTACATTGTGGTGAAAAAATATTCAGAGTGAGTTAGCACGCAGTTGTCATTAGCTTTTGTTAAGCATCTTTGGACAGAGTGTGCTTTAATGCAGTAGTCTGCAGTGCCAGAGTTTGGAGCGATGAAATCAGCTTTAAAATCTACATGGCTGGAGATGTACACCGACGTGAAGGAGTTCCTGTGGGGCGAGCAGCTGTGTTCAACATCATGTACAGCGATACAGCAATACTTGTTAATATTTCTTTTTGTTAAACTCTGTGTTGGTTGTCAGTCATCCAAAACATAGCAGACTTCAGTGCTTGAGTCGAAGGCTAATGGATTTCTGTTAGAATCTTGAAAACTCAACCGAAAGGCTTCTTCGGTTCAAGTTGATGTGTGTCTCTCTTTCGTATTAGAGGTAAATTGTGACCCTCCACGGCAAAACCAGTCGCTTGTCGCAAATTTTCAAAATTGAGTTATGATGTTTTCATGAAAGGGCATAAATCAAGCTTCAAAACGATACCTATATGGAATGAATGGGACGACATATGACTGAGATATCAACATTCAAAGGAGTCGGGTTTCTCCTGTCACGCCAAGTGAGAAACGAGGAAACCGCCTTTGAAGTTGAGTATCGACGTAGCACTCACTGACGCTTGGTGCAGTCACGGCTATGTTTGCATTTACGGTAGCCTACGCTGCATTCACAGCCACACGGATAGCCTACCTGCGTTAGGATAACTGAACTCGGGAGACGAAGATGGATTCCGGAGAAATATCTTCACGCTAGTCAACCAGTGGATTTACCGTAAATATTGAAGTAGAGCGGTCAAAACAGAAACTTTTAACATTCTGCTGGAATTGAATTCCTCACCTCAAGAAAGTCACGTTTTTAGGATGGAAAGGGTAAGTTTTTCAGCGAAATTTATTCACAACAGTACAGTATAGATGTTCCACTGTTTCAAAACACAAAAACAAAAAATCCAAAATTTTACCCCGCGCAACATAAATGGTCGTTTTTCTCGGAAACCTCCGTTGCGACAAGTGACTGGTTTTGCCGTGGAGGCTCACAAATGTCGTTAAGAAGTCCATTTGCTTTTAACTCAAATACTTAAGACTTTTTTGTTAAGGCTTAAAAATTGTCCTAACATTAGTGTTCTGTGTAAAATAGTCCCCGAATCAAAGTCTTTCGAATAGAAAATTTGACACAAATTGATTTGTGCTATTTCTCTTTGACTCTCCAGGGAATGACTCCCAGGCTTCTAATCTCCTAACTATACTTTTTGACCATTTTTTACCTTCTTCTGACTAGAGGTTTGCTGTGGAACAACCCGGGATGGGAAATGTCAAAAAGAGAGAGAGAAAAAAAACAAGCTCATAGGAAAATACTTACCAAACATTTTTCATTTGCTCTTGCTGAATGCTGGGAAATGGATTTCAAATGAAAAGCAGTTTTGTTCCCTCCAATTACTCCTATTCCCTACTCAGCAGTAGTGTTCAAGTCCTCGATATTAGAGGGCCATAAGGCTGTAGAGAAGCACATTTACCAGTGTACTATAGAGCGTAGTTTATTTCTATTACACTCATAGTTTATCTCTAATTTGAGAAACTGTGTGGTGCCTATTTGCTTTGTGGGTGTACACAGTAATGATAGCGTGTGTGTGTGTCTGTGTGTACGTGTGTGTCCCATAGCGCTCTTGCACACGGGCCAATTACAGGTACAAAACACCTTTCGTGGAGGGCTGAACAGTGTATAGTGTTACGATGAAGATGAGGTCATTTATTCAGGGCTGGGGAGGAACCGGCGCACTGGGTCAAGCCTCTGGGCCTCTGGGCAACCACTTCTAGGTTTTTTTAATGCACATTTGTCATACATTAGGCACAATGTACAAATCTGCATATATATTTGTGTAAGTGCTGGAAGGGAAAAAAAACGTTATTATAGCTATAAAAAGGTTTTTGTTCCCGCTGTGATAATAACCGGAATAAGCGAGAATAAGGGTGAGGAAGAGACGCTGTGCAAATTCATCCTCTTTTCTCATTCCTGACTAGCAGGAATCTCTCCAGGCTGCACATAATCGAGGCTTATTTTTAGACCTGCTCGCTCTATTTAGATGGAGAAAAGGGCCATTCGATACGGTGGCGTTAAATCTGGGTTTTTTATCATTAGGGCCAGCCAGACGAGATGAGCCAGGGCAGATCTGGCCTGGCTCGCTCTGTTCCAGACTTTCTGCGGTCGTGGGGGTTTGCAGTAACTCAGCAGACCTTCAGTAAAGGTTTACTTACAGCCCTCGCCCTGCGTAAAGCCCTGGTGTTAGAGGGTGGTTGTGGGAGAACGGGCCGGCCGTACGGAGAGAGATAAATTCCGGGCCCAACGGTGTCGATAATGCTCGTTACAGTCCATAATGAGGTCACAGGCACAGTGGTCTGGTGCTGATCGAGATTTATAGAGCTTCGGACTCACTGGAGCTCTCTCTGTGTCCACAGACGCTATACGCAATTCTGCTGGATGCACAGACACATCTTGCAGAGTTCAACTTCTGTGGCGGGAAAACTTCTGAGGCTTTGCTCCAGTATGAGCTGTAGCGTTTTCGTTTAGTAAACACATGCAATTCCCAAAAGAGGTGTTGAGCCAATAACAGCAAAAAAAAGAATCTGGATGTATTTATTGTTCTCCTACAACACTAATTACAGCCATTTTTATTTCATAAATGGGTACAAATCTCTCCGTTAATGCCTAGTAATAAAAGGAAATATCAGATTTTTGCAGATACTCCAACTTTAACATGAGGATCTATCTTTATCTTATTGAATGGCTTGGCAAATGCAATTTTTGCATGTTGAAAAAACTCATATTGCACCTAAATCTGTACCTGGTGCATTAAAATTAAATAAAATACTGTACAATTCATTGGGCAACTTCAGGCAACTTTAATTTTTCCTTTCATCAGGAGTTACTTTGATTAACTCATTAACCATCTTTAGATTTTAGCTAAGAAAGCACTGGCTAAGAAGGTATTAATATATATTCATCATAGTTAAGGTGGATGAAATTAGTACTCTAAAGAGGATTTAATTGAACATACAATTAATTGAGATGGCAAAATGAGTGTTCTTTTTCTCTGAAACAACCAAATAAATTTGGAAAAGTTTAATAAAATAATGGGCTTCATTCCGTATGAAATTTGTTCCTAAAACCCACTTGCGTGTTTTTAACAAAGATTGACATTTGGCAATGTGTCATGGTGCGGTTGGAGGAAGGAGGTGAGGACACTGTTGCAGGCATAACAAAAGGGTTTATTGAAGGAAACGGGCAGGGGAAACACAATGATGGCAAAAAAGGCACAAAAGGCAGGGCAAAAAGGCACGGGGAAAAAACAGGAACGCAGTACAAAAGAAAGGTGGGGCTCGTGCTTCCAGTACTTAGGGTACGGCAAACAGAAGAATCCTCCATGGGGAAACGGAAAGAGTGATGTCCTGACGCTCTAAGACCCACGAGGTGAAACTGAAATGATCCAGGGACGCTCCAGCCTGATAGGACAGGGGTTTACTGGGAGACACGAGTCTGGGGAGAAACACAAGAGAGGGAGGTGAATGACATGAGGGAAGTCCAAACAAAACAAGGTCCAAACAATCCACGGGGCAAAACAGGACCAGAACAAAAATATCAAAAGAAAGACAGGGCTCGTGCTCCCAGCTTTATGATACGGTTACTCCTCGATGGTGAACCAGAAAGAGCAAGCTCCTGATGCTCTTAGACCCACTAAACAAAAACGATCCAGGCACTGGAAACACCTTGGCAGCCTGACCAGATGGGGGGTTTTGCTGGGAGACATGAGCCTAGAGACACACACACAAAACACAGGTGAGGGATAGCTTAAGCAAAACCAGAAGAAGAAAACAACGTAAATCCAATCACGCATATCACGAGGGAGACAGACTCGGGGAAACACGGGTCAAACTAGATTAAATAAAGCCACAAAACTCAACAAAGGAGTGCCGCATCAATTCCAAACTCAAGGCAAACAAGATACAGGTGAAAGTAATAATAAGCGCGGGGGTATTCTAAACAGACACTGACCTACTAGGTAGGGAGCATGCAGTGCAGACAACATACACGGAAGTGAGGTGCGCTCTAAACAGAGAGTGAACTACTCATGAGGGCACGAAGTGAAGACACAGAAACCCGGAAGTGGGGAGCAAGCTAAAGGGGAAAGCTAAGGCTAACTGAGGAGACAAGAGGAGTAAACACCACAGGAATAACACTGAAAGTGAACCCAGAGAAACAGATAACAAACACTTGGGTTCGAGGGGGCACTGTCCGGCCAAAGTCCAGAGGAGCCGTGACACAATGTTTTCTTATTTGAGATTTGTAACGTTAGGTATTCTTCAATTCTACAATTGTAGCATAGCATGCTATTTAAATGAAAACTTTAAAAATACATTTTCATTATCATTTTAATTCTTTGATAAAGCATGTTCATGTAAAATAAATACATTGCAGTAAGACTTTTACTGTTTCAGAAGTTTTTGGTGAGACTTTTCGTGTGAACTTTCTTAAAAATAAATTTAATGAATTAACTTTAAGTGGAGGGCACGGGGCGGCACGGTGGTGCAGTGGTTAGTGCTGCCTCCTCACAGCGAGAAGGTCCTGGGTTTGATGACCGGGTCAGTCGTAGAACCTTTCTGTGTGGAGTTTGTGTGCTCTCCCCGTGTTCACATTGTTTTTCTCTGGGAAGTCCGGTTTCCTCCCACTGACCAAAGGCATCCAGTACAGGTTAATTGGTGACTCCAAAATTGGGTGAGTGAGACACCTTACACGGCCAACTAGCCTTGGCTAGTTGGTGCCTGCCGAGGGCTGCTCCCTGCCTTGCGCCCATAGTTCCTGGAATAGGCTTCGGCCCCCACGAGCCCGATAGAGATTAATCGGTTCGGATAATGAATGAATGAATGAATGAATGAATAATTTAAACTGGTGAAGAGGTGCAGTGTTTTAGGTTGGACTTTATATCCACACTAAGATTGAGAGACACAGTAAAAGCTGTGAAGCAAGTCTTTTGATTTCATGGACTCTTTATTATAAGCATATGATGTTTTTAAGGGGATTTACGAATATGTGGCAATCATTCATTAGGTTTCATTTGTTATTATCATATTTATTATTTCGGGCCCAAGCTGCTTTTTGAGAATATTTTCCCCTCTGATCTTGACCAAAGCCTTGGCTAGTATCTCTCTTCGTCAGCAATACTGGTCCAATCTGACCAGCCTTGTTCGTGCCCACAACCTGCACGTGGTCTTACATTCAGAAATGAATGTTAATCCAGGGAACAAACATTCAACCCGTCTCCTTTGAGAGTCTTAATAATATCTCAGTGAGACAGCCGGCCTAATGTTTCTTGAAAGAAAGACTCCATCTTGTTCTGTAGCCCCTAGAGACGCCAAGGTCTGTCGCGTCAGCTTCATTCCTCATTCGGCCCGAAAACAATCCGTCCGGATGGCATCGTCACGTGGGAAAAAAGTGCTGCATTACCGCCGGCAAGCCTGTCCTCTGCGGATGCGGGAATAGACTGTTTTGGCATTAAAAATGTGTGTCTCCTCTGATCTCTGCCTTAAACAAACTATAATAGGCACCAGATAAGGTAATGGTTTTCATAAATGCTGCGTTTTAAGGAGGAAGAGCCCAGAGCCGCTCTTTAGAGGCGATCAACAGTGCAACGCACACCAAGCCACAGCAGGAAACACACCCAATTATTCAGCCATGGGCCAAACCTGCCGCTGCGTGCCGAAAATCAATCAAATGGTGCCTTACTCTAGCGAAATGCGTGCACACACACACACACACGCTCAGACCTACAAGCAATTATTTACACACTGCTGCACACAGATGAAGACGTTGGACGTAGATCCACAGAGGAAGGTCCCTTTATGGGGATTTACACAAAAACATGGCGAAAACAAGCGCGCAAATGAGGTGTGTGTGTTGCCATTATGGTGCATTCAAGGTCTTTTGGATTGGGATCATTTGATGCTCGCTTTTCTCCATTTACTTCAGGTTCCAATCCTTGGAAGCCTGAGAATCTCTTTTCTCTTCTCCTCAATTCTGCCAGTTTATTGACACAAAAGAAAACGTTTCACTGAAACCAATTCCTGCAGAGCCGCTAATGAGTGTGAAATTAATTAAATGTTCAGTTAAATTATGGGAAGAGACAAGGCCCACACAGTGCTGGGTTTTGGTGCTGCAAGTTGAAAATGATGTCTGTTTAGGGAAAGGACTGCCAGATATTACATTAGTGTTACCATGAATAGTCAAGGAAGTCTGTGACGTCGACTCTTAAAATTCCTAGGCATCAATATTTCTGACATTTTTATTGTGTTACAGTTTGATTTCTGAAATGCTTCAAATAAGGGTAACAAATATTATTTCTTCAACATACTACGTAAATCCTGTAAGAAAGGCTCAGGCCATTGGCTAACTTTAGTGAACTTTTTACAATTTAAAAAAATCTAAATCAGATTCATCTCCGTTGCTAAACAAGTTCGGAGTAAAACTCTAGGCTCTAAAAACATTGGAGTACTTCAGATTATTGGAAAGTAATAAGGTGTAAATGAGTAAAGTTTGGATGTCCACAGCAGCAGTAGCAATAACTGTAGTTATCATAATGAAGTTTAAGTGAAGACCTCGTTTCAGATGAGATTAAGATAAATTAACCTCATTTTAAACAAGGTGAGATTAATTTAACTTCACAATGACTATGGTCATTATGGTCATCGTGAAGTCACGATGGATTAACACATCTATTACCAACTACCTCATCAGGAAGTACTGAAGCACATAGAGTGACATGAAAAAGTATTCCCTTGTTCCTGAGTTAAAGTGAATTAAATCAGTGATTATTTGTCATTGTGAACACACTACAGTTCACCACAATGAAATGTGACCTCTGCACTTGACCCGTCCGTGATGGAGCAGTGGGCAGCACCCGGGAAGCAGTGCTTGGGGACAGTACCTTGCTCATGAGTACACTGAATAGTAGTATAAGCCATAAGCCATAACCTAGACGATACAGTTATCAAGTGATCTTATTTTTTAAAGAACCTACAGTGTATCACCTGTGTGAAAGAGTAATCGCCTCCTAAGCACAACACTTCACTGCACGCCTTCTCTGCTAACAGTAGATCAAAAAAACGTGCCCACTCTTCTCTACAAAATTGATTTAATTAAGTCACAATGGAGGGTTTTCGACTATCAACTGCCATTTTCAGGTCTTGCGATAACTCAGTGGGGCTCAGTTCAGAACTTTGAATAGACCCTTAACTATTTTGTTAAAGTCAAGGAATTCAGTAAAGGTACTTTTCTATGTCACTGTACCTTGGCAACCACTGGAGTCAAACATGAATAAGCATTTATAAGTGTCATTGTTACCCACTAACATATTACTAAATTAACAAATTACATAATCTATCCCGGGACTGCGGGCGCAAGGTGGGGGACCAACCTCGGGCAGCTGCCAGCGCAATGCAGGGTGGGTATTTTTCTCAAATTTTCCTTGAAATCGTTGATCACAGAAGTTTATATAAATGGAACTCTGACTTCGACTTTCTTGATTATTTGCTCCTACTTGCTGCTTAACTAGTGAATAGAGTCGGGAGTCCTCATACCTTATGCATTAGTTCAGCTATTAATGTATGTATATTTGTGTGCCAGTGTTTTAAAATGTTACCAATAAAGTGAACAGTAATCAAAGAGTCAGTTTTTGGTGGGGGAATACATAATTTAAGATGAAATAGTCAACAGATAAATATTACAGATAGTAACAGATTGATGACAAAATACTTCTTAGAGGTA
Organism: Distichodus sexfasciatus; assembly: GCA_032718565.1. Taxonomy (NCBI): domain Eukaryota; kingdom Metazoa; phylum Chordata; class Actinopteri; order Characiformes; family Distichodontidae; genus Distichodus; species Distichodus sexfasciatus. Next base: position 679,116 of record JAVGVS010000016.1, read on the forward strand.
GCAGTTCATCACATCACATGGAACTTCCTCCTCTGACGTATATGTGTATTTTATCAGATTTCTCGCTCGTCTTCTTCTCTACCTTGTGACACTGTGTGATTGACAGGAAACGAATCCCAGTAGAGGTTTTATGTGGAAGAGCTCGGAGCAGGCTCAGAGGAGTCACTCTGAGATCTGGTGATAATAGAGAGGGATTGAGGCAAGACTTCGACATTTTGATTTTCCCGAGAATTAAAAAAAAAAAAGTCACATTAAGTTTTTTGGCACATTTTTTTAAATGTAGCTGCTTTGCCATTCGGTCAGGGCATTTTTTAAAGTCGACCTTTAAGAGATTAGACAGAAGGGGATTTTTTGTAAGATCACATCTTCTTGTTAGATATTAAGGCAAATATGAGATTTGTCTCGCCGCTGTGGCGACGGATGCAGCCAGTGTGAACTGTATAATAAATCCTTGCTCATTAGAACCGTGCTCACTTAATAATGCCCATTTAGTTTTCCCTCACTGACTAGGGAAGCTGAAGTAGATCAGCATTCACCGGGTCTGTGTTGTCTCTGCCGTTCACCATCAGCACTGTGGCTGCTTATGTGAGAACTTTAGTTCCACTCGACTGACCTGTAAGATGATGAACTTCCTATAGTATCTATAGTATCAGATCAGGTGTAAACTGTGTTACTTCACATCTAATCTCCAGTCGCAGCGCTTAAGGCAAGTGTGAGAGTTGATGACAGCATTTCTCACCAGGCCCAGAACAGCCTTTCACCCCCTCTGCTATATCTCAAAAGTATGACAGCATTTTAGAGCCAGTCTAGATAAAAAATAATAATAATTGGAGCTGAAATAAACTGTAAAATGCTGAGAAAAACAAACTAAACTTTTGAGATTAAAGTCAAAAATTGCAGTCTCATTATGACTTGCAAACTCAAAGTTTTAACATATGATTTCAAATTTTGACTTATGATCTAATAATTTACTGACAATTTTGACTTACAGTCTCATAATTTTGACTAGTTGCCTCAAAATGTCAGTATTTATGGCTTTGTGTCCTGGTTAAAATTGTGAGTTAGTCTGTCACAAGTAATTAAAATTATGGGAAGCTTTCTCATTGTTCTTTTCATTTTTAAGGCAGAAAGAGGCCTCGTCTGCTTCTGTCACACAAAATGGCACTGATGGATTTTGTGTTCAAGTAGATGTAAAACAGCCTCCTGACTTTACAATGTCAGAGAATATTTGTCTTTTTTCTCAGAAAATAGCAACTATAATCTTATTTCATACTCACTTTCACTAAATTTTACAACGTCTTTCTGTGATGGTGGAGCAGAAAAAATTAACTGAGCATGTTCAATATCTGGGCGGCACGGGGGCACAGTGGTTAGCGCTGCCGCCTCACAGCGAGAAGGTCCCCAGGTCGGCCGTAGGGCTTTCTCCAGGTGCTCCGGTTTCCTCCCAAAGGCATGGAATATAGGTTAATTGGTGACTAAACTTGGCCCCATAAAGTGTGAGTGAGAGTGTGATTTTGTGAGTGTGTGTGCCCTGCAGTGTGTTGGCGCCTGCCCAGGGTTGGTCCCCGCCTTGTGCCCGTAGTTCCCGGGATAGGCTCCGGTCACCGTGGCCGTGAATGAAGGCTCTTCAGCAGTTGTAGATTCTGTTCTTACCTAGGAACAAATCTCAAATAAGAAAACAAATCTCAAATGGTGAATGTCAGAATCTTGGTGAAAAAGTGGGTTTTAAGAACAAATTTCTGCATAAGAACGGTTGGTGAATAATGGGATTGGAATTGGAAAATTGGAATGGCCAGTTTTTAAATTTGTGTCGTGTTGAGTTTGTGAAGAACACACATTTGTACAGAAGACTAACAACAATCAGTCATAACATTATGACCAACCTCCTAATATTCCCTCACAGTTTGCACCTTCTTGTCAATAGGCGTTCAAATACTTATACTTGCCCATTTATTATGCTTCCAGCACATTAACTTCAAGGATAAAATGCATACTTGCTGCCTAATATTCCTGGTTCACTGCCAGGTGCAGTTGTTCATATTTTAAAGAAGAAAGAAGTGAGGACGAGACTGAGAGATGGTGGGTTGCACAAAGATGGGTGGGGATTATATACAGGAAGGGGACTCATTTTGGGTGTGGTCTTTCTCTCAAACTTCAGGCATTTCCCAACTCCATAAACTGCACTCACAGATAAAACCCAGCTTAATCAGAGCCATATTCATGATGACAACCTCAACATCTCACATATCCGGATTTTCAGAAGTGATGAAGCATCGGAAACCTAGACAACTTCCGCTAAATCACTTATCTTGACGAAAGCACTTGATTACAGTTGCGTACACAATCATCAGCACAAGTCGAGTAAATGCAATGATGATCGGAGTACCAGGCTATCAAGGACAGGCCGTGCTAATCAGACAGTGAGTGAGCAACTGGAGCTGAGTTTGAATGCAGCAGGCTGTGTGAATGGGCCCATAATGATCCACAGAGCGGAAGTGGGAGAGACTGCATTGATAACTTTCCACCAGGATCAGAGCGGGGGGTCTTTGTGTTTTTACTTCTCTATTAGAAATGACACAAGTCAGGGCTGGCAAGTTCGGTTCTGTCAAAACTTAGAATCCAGAACTATGAAATTAGCACATACATTTTACCGCAGTATGTGAACTGTAGTTCAAAAATGCCATATATGCATGTTATACACTGTTTTACACACCACAGAGACAGAAGCACAAGTGTTAAAAGACCTCGACATAAATGGGCCAAACTTGGTCCTATAAACAGGGTAATGTAGCCCAGCTTTGAGCCAACTTCAAACATTCTGGCTGCTTCTTTGTTCTTCTTTTTGTTATCTCTTTGTAAATACTGCGGCCTTGCACGGTTTGTATTCGGAGCTCATTACTGCGGTCATAATTAGTGAGGAATGAAAGAGAAAAGCCAGGATTTATGTGAATTAGTGACACAACGCTTAAATAATCCAGAGCTGAAATTCCTGATTAAAGACATCACAGGCACACCGCTATTTTATAAAATCACTGAAATTAGCAAACGTTAACATTTGATATTAATAATTCGGTTTCAGCAAATTTGCTGCCCTTTGCAAAGTTGTAATTACTGTGTGTATAAGCCTTTTACAGATTTCATGATTCCAAATAACTGGGGGCTAAGAATCCATTCCAAGGTCTTGGAATCGATTAGGCTGGTTAGAAGCCAGTCTTTGAGTTCGGATGTCCTGTAAATACTGAATATATTACATCAGAAAAGTTGAAAAACTAAAAATAAATATGGAGCATATGAAACAAATCTCCGGCAAATAAATAATCAACTTAACAAACATCAGTAAAGTCAGGTACAGGTTTAGTCCAGCTTATTTAGCCAACTGTCCAACTTGCATTAAGTGAATTTGTGTCCACTGTTAATACAGCTTATAACAAATTGAAGATTGTGACAAAGTAATGTGGAGAGTTGCTTACTTTAGTGAGTGCCCTTTTTAAAAAATCATGAATTTAACATGGACAAAGGTTTTTTCAAGCATGGCTACGCATAAGGTGAAGTTATATCATTGCAAATGTGTTTCTGCTGGTAGCACACAAAGTAAAGTAAGACATCTTTGTTCTTTCATTTTGTTCCTGAAATAGAGGATCAATAAAATCATTGATTGGAACCCAAACAATTATAATCAGAACTGTACTCAATTCCGAAAAATAGAAATTGACTTTCTTTTCGATTCCAGTTTGTTTTTGACACTATTAGAACGGTTTCACACAAATGCAAGACGCTCCATTGACCGTCAGAACGTAGCTAAGGTCAGTAAAGATGATAAATCGCATATTGTCTCCCAGTGTGTGTAGGAGGGATAGCAAGATTGCTGCAGTAATTTGCTGTTTTATGGAGTGGCGATTGAGAAAGCTCATTGTGCCACTTGAGGCTCTGACACAGCAAACTGGCGGAACATTAGGTCAAGAGGATATCAGCTGTAACCTCTCGTGAAGATGAAAATCCCCTCTGTGTTGTGATCTGTTGTCTATGGATCCAACTGGCTGTTAGTTGGACGACAATCCAGACTGTTGTTAGTAATGCACTGCAGCTAGTAATGTCATGGTCAAGAATAGAAAAATTAGATGAATTGTACGTCTTTAAACGTTATAAACAAGATGAAGAGAGTGAGGAAGACACTAGGAACGAGCAGAGCCCAGGAGAACACTGAGGAGTAATGTAAAATCCAGCAGCACAAACAAGACATATGAATAATAGATTAGAGAAACTAATAGGAAAATGAATATGTGGTGAAGAATTATCATGGCACAAGAGAAACGGCAAGCTGTAGTGTTATAGCTGTACAGTGAGGTGTTGATCCAATTTTCTCTTTACGAAAGCTATGTGCATATCGTGATGTTTTATCTGAAGATATTTTCCCCTGCAGTGCTCTTGGAATGATTTGTGTATGTGTGTGTGTCTGTGTGTGTGTGTGTGTTGCAAGGTTGTGCTCCTCTGAGGATGACTAGATCTGACAGCTTATGCTGTAAAACCCGTTGTCCTCGGACAGAGAAGTCTGTAGTGTGTGTGGGTGTGTCTGTGTATATGTGAGTGTGTGTTTGCATGTACACAGCTATTAAAGTGCACATGCACACACATACACACACAATGAGATGTATGTGTATGCATGCATGTGTTTGTGTGTGTGCACTGGCGTGCAATTTGTGTTTGTGTGTGTGAAATCTACATACTTTCATAACCGTATGTATGCAAACAAGAAGTGAAGTGTGTATACACGTGCATGCCTGTGTTTGCGTGTGCACTTTCATTTTCATGGTTGTGTGCATGCAAACAAGAGCTTGTATATGGGTGTGTATGAATGCACAATTTTGTGTGTGCAATTGCAAAACTGTGTGCATGCAGACAAGAGGCTGTGTGTGTATGCAGTCCAGACCGACATTCTCCTCCCTCTCTTATAGATGTGCTGATTTAATTTTAAAGTGGGTGGAATTAATCAGGGCTTCCCAAGGTGTTGAGAGGAGACGTGCAGAAGAGTCGACCTCCACCTCCTGCCCACATCTCCTCCTGTCCTTTACTAATGCTGCAGCTTTCTCCTCGAGCGAGCGGTTTCACCTTTGCGGCTCTTATGCTAGCCACAGTGCTACGGTAATCTTGTGGGACGTCAATTAGTCTTGTAGTTTTGCTAAGCCGGTCACTGCGTCTGCAGTTATTTAGATCACTGCACACAGTGATGTTCAGCTACGTGCTGGTTTAGATGTCTCAGAATCGTTGCCCACTAGGCTTGAGCATCGTCACACAATTCAGGCGTGTAATACATGTAAATAGTATAACATTATACAAAGACAGAGTTGCACAAGGGGCACGGTGGCGTCTCACAGCGAGAAGGTCCTGGGTTCGATCTCCGGGTTGGCCATAGGGCCTTTCTGTGTGGAGTTTGCATGCTCTCCGTGTATTCGTGTGGGTTTTCTCCGGGGGCTCCAGTCAAAAAGCATGCGCTTTAGGTTAATTGCCGATTATTAATTGGCCCTGTAAGATGTGAGTGAGAGGGTGATTGTGTGAGTGTGTGTGCCCTGCGGTGTGTTAGCGCCTGCCCAGGGTTGGGCTCCAGTCCCTGCGAAAGGGATTAAGCGTTTCAGATAATGACTGACTGACTGACTGAATAAATGTGTGAGTGATTATTTGTCATTGTGAACACAGCATCCGTGAAGGAGTGGGCATTTTTTCGCAGTGTCTGAGGAGCAGTGCTCAGGGACAGAACCTTGCTAAAGAGTACCACAGTGGTACCTTTACCATTCTGGGACTTGAATCGGTGACCTTTCAATCATGGGGCCAACTCCCTAACTGTTATGCTACCAACTGTCCCATCAAGGTAATGTGTTTGTGTTTTATATTGGCAGTTGCTGTAAACTGTGCAGGTAACCCACAGACCCTTAAAAACAGGCAAAAATTTATTTCTGTCACTTAATGTAACAATTCATTTTATTAGCTAAACATGATTTACTTTAGTGCTCCTACTGTCATATGAACACAACACAAAATACTAGGTATATATCATAAACAATTTGACAATCCCAGTAATAAACTAACTCTGTTTTACACTGGAATTTTTATATTTATTTTGAAACTAAAACAACATGAAGAACAGATGGTTAATCACATCCAGCTTTACTTCTGACACGTTCAGTTCTCATACCACCATTAGCCATGTTGAGACAGATTTTATTGCAAGACAGAACTACAGAAGATACGAAACTCAAATTTCACTTGCAAAGACCTTTCACTGCATTGAGTAAGAACACACACAAACACGTGGCTTTAACATCAAATTTCAATGGCATAAATACAGCCACTTGAATTAGCTTGAAAAGCTTGAGCAAAACCTGGATCATGGATTTGCAGAGCCATTACACCATTACTGGTTGCAGTTTATTTTTCATAAATTTAGAATGAAAGAAAATCCAAATCCATTTAAAAAATTTAAATTGTAACTTTATAACAAGCTCAAGTAAAGCCTATGCTAGTTCCTGCTACCTCTATCTGCCTTAGTCTTTATGCTGTGGGTGTGTAGGTGTGTGGGTGTGTGTGTTATGGGGGAGGGTAATGGTGGATGGTGGGGGGTGTGTGAGGTGGGCAAATAAATAATGATAAGAGGTGAGCTCACTTGGGGAATGTGGGTGAATACAAACCGAAAGACCGGAAGAAGAGGAAGGTAGATAGAGAGAGACAGCTTCCAGAGTAGAAGCAAAGATGAGCAATGGCAAGAGACAGCGATAGAGACTGAAAAATTGAGCCACAATGGTAGAGGTGGAGAGAAAAGATAAGGAGACGAGAGGCACGAGGGGCGGATGTGGAGGAGAGATAGAGAGACAAAAGAGGGTGATAGAAGGAGTGGCAAAGCTGGTGACTTGAGCAAAGATTACAGTAGAGGCTTTGCCTTAGAAAAGGACGGGATAGCGGGAGAAATAGAAGGAAATGGAGTGAGTAAGAGAGAGAGAGAGAGAAATGGGCCAACGCTCCCCTGCAAGGCAAAACCCTGGCATCCAGCCATTCAGGAGAGCAATAGAAATGTTGAAGGAGAGTGAGAGCGGTGTTTGTTAAGAACTGATGTATAAACTGGGTTTATACAGTGTCACAGAAAGGAAAAAAGAGAAGGATGAGAGCGCTGGCAGAGCTGAGAATCGCTGCGCTGTGCTGCACTAAAGAACGGGTCGTTGAGGAATCCACAGAGATACAGACGTGCCGTCTCTGGCACTTCCGTTCCTCTTCAGGCTCATTTAGAGAGAACATGAATATGTAGTGCCTGCTTACGTAGGCAGACTTCAACGCTGACTTCAACGAGACTGAACAGCATTGCACGCATTTGTGCTTCTGGAATAGAGGAAAGATGGGCTGATGAATGGAAGATAAAATGTGCCATTAAATATAGTTTATAAGTCCCTGCTTGCTCCATTGGTACAGGGACATGGAACTAAGGTGATATATCGCAGTTTTAGGATGGAAATTATGAGTCTAAGATGGTTTGAACGAGTCTCATCTTTTTGTAAAATTGTCCTCAAAAGCATAACTTTTTTTTTTGCTTAGGCTGAGTTTGGAAAACACTACAAGCGATAGTGTTAGATAAAGCAACGCATATAATTAGATGAGGCCAGTTATCAATTGTAGAAGATCTGAACGTGCGAAAGAATGAATTAGGAAAACTTACAATCAAGCAGTGATCATATTTATGAAAAATATAATTAGACAATCAGTCAAAATATGTTAATAATGATCAGCCTTACTAGGGCAGTTATCAGTCTTTGAAGATATGAAAATGTCTCATTTGTTTAATTTTAGAAAATAATTAATGTGGAAAAGAATACATTCACATAATGGTCAGATTAAAATATATCTATCTATCTATCTATCTATCTATCTATCTATCTATCTATCTATCTATCTATATATATATATATATATATATATATATATATATATATATATATAATTACCTAAAGGTAAAAAGGTACCATTAAGGTACTCATGAGCAAGCTACCATCCAAGCACTGTCTGGTGTATGGAGTCCATCTGAGAGGTCATATTTCATTGGGGTGCAGTGTGTGCTGGAAGTACTGTTTTTCAATGAGAAATAGTCCCTAGAACTTTTCTGTAGAGTTAAATGCTATTAAGATTTTTCAATTACAGTGTGTTATAAAACAGTATAATATGATGCTTCATGGTTTTGCTGTATTTCTCTGCCATTGCTTTACATGATATATACAGTGAGTCACGGTGGTGTCCTTCCATCATCCCCTGGGACGTGTTCTGCCCTGCTGAAGTCACTCTCCCAGTTTAGGACATCTTAAGCTGTCTTCCTTTTAGCATCAAGTACATGTCTGTTAAAACAGGAGTAAGAAAACTGTTGTTCGATGACATTTAGTGAGTAAGTGGAGGGCGGAGGTGTACAGATAATGCTCAGAATGGCTCGTGATGCTTTTGTCTCCCATCTTTCCATCTGTCTGTTTTTTTCCATCTCCCTCCATCTTACCCTCCCTTCCCCCCATCTCAACATCATTAAGGCCCACGATGGCCGGGTACCGTACCACTGACAAGTGTTTGTGTATCCATCTGGCTGATACTACGTCTGGAATAAGCCAAAAGTAGGAATGATGCCAGAGCAGACTTAGTGACTTCCTCTCTCTATCGTTCTCGATCTCAGTCAGCGCACGAGGCCACTTGCGGGTTTCTATCTGTGGGTGGTTTTCTATACGGACATGAAACACACAATCATGGAAAAAAGCACCATCTGTTCAAATTTGTATGAGCAGTTTTTTTAGGTTTAGGCTCAGTCTGCGCTTTCGACCGAGACATACAGTATATGTTAAAAAAATTCCTGATAGAGAGGAGATCCTCATAGTCCACTGTCTAGCTATGAAAATTAAAAATAAGCCCGACCAGCATATACAGCCTGCCCTTGAGTATCCACTTGAGATTTAACGACCTAACGGATCAAAACTTGAATATACTTTATGCTGGGTGCTCGCTGAATCCACGTGAATGAAGTGATGTGTAGAAACGCAAAAACCCTGCTGTAACCTCGCCATTTCATAGATCCTCCAGTCCTCTCTCTCCAGCAATTGTTATTGTAAATATTCTGTGCATTCTATGTATTTCTATTTCAGGTCATGTTTTTGCTGACGTGTACTATGTAATTTGGTCTGCGATGTTTGCATCTGTACTGAGTCTGTCATTTTTGCTGAACAACACAGTATGGAAGTTGCACATGTTGTATTTCACATTGCATTATAAATAATTTGAAATAATTAAAGTGACTGAGCATCCATGTCTTTGTGAATTACACCGTTATGTAACAGAATCTATACCATTGTGAAGGATTGTAAAAATGCAGCTTTAGCTTAGTCGCAGTCCAAAAGGCTCTTCCCAGCATACATGGGTCAAGACGGTGAGCAGCTAAACCCAGTTTGCTTTTCCCAGCTGTTGCTTCTATAGGGGCCACATCCAGACAATACGTCGTAAAGATCGCACCTTCCGCTTGTGTGGCTCAGTGCCGTTTCTCAGAGCGAGCGCTGCTGTTGTTTTTCATGTGATATGTAACTCCATTAGTATTGATGGAACAGTCATGTTCGTTGAGGAATGCTCTTAGCCCCGGCGGCCTTGCCATGAGACGGAGGCGGAGAGAGTTTCACCTCGCAGAACACACCGAAGTGAGCTCACCCACCGATTCACGCGTGTAGCGTTCAACTAATGTATGCGCGCCCCCGTCCAAGTCTGTTAAAGCTTTATAGAAACCCTTCTATTATAGTTGCAGCTTGACCGATAAAATCGCCAGCAATTTTTATTGGCTGATATGATTAATAACTTTCATGCTGACAAAAAAGAGACTGTAAGAGGAATCTTTCGGCCATGTTATGAGTGTTGTCATTTTGTGGGTTATCCACATGCTGCTTTGGCCCCAGTACCATCTTGAAGGCATGTAAAATGCAGCGTTTAGGAAGATGACAACTTAAAAAAGAACCTAGGTTTCCTGAATCAGGAAGATGCTGACCAGCTAACTTCTAATAAATCGGTTTATTGGTGGAATTCAATAAATCAGTTCTAACAAAAGGAAACAAGGAGGTAGTTATTCAACCATATTAGTGTTCCTCCATGTCATGGCTGTTTTCTTATTCAAAAGGATAGAATCTTCATTCTTTTGCATGGAGGTGGGGAGCTTGCGACGAGAAATCCTGGTCATCTTCACCCCTCTCACCAACACCCCTGCCTCCGTCCCAGGGGCATACCGTGGGAGATAAGTCACGCGCACAGCTAGCGAGGCTGTCAGCGGCGCTGATGCATGAAGCGGAAAGAGGCCTCTGTTTTTCTGCATTTCATGGTTTACGTCGAATGAGTAGCGACTCGACCCACGCTTATTCCCCCTCACCATCACCAGGCTCTCGAGCCCGCCGGGTACCGGGAGGAGGTGGTGCTGAGAGGACACCAGCAATCCCCCGCTGGGCCATATATCGTCCAGTTCCCCTAAATAGATTAGACATTTCATAGATGGAAAAGCTAAAGTTTATGCAGCTTACATTTTTAAGAATCATTGTTACTGGTGGAGCTAAGCTCCGCCTGTCTTTTTAGTTCTTGTGAGGAAGAGTTTGACTCTGAACTCAGTTCAGCTCTGTATAGTATTGTGATACGTAATACTTAGACTTTGACCAATGTAATGACCACTGATCCTACGTCTGTGCCATTCTTTGACAGTAAAAGGAATGGGTATAATTTATGGATCTGTGTAAAAATATATGACCTCACAGTAGCCCATTTGCTTGTCGCAGCGGTGGTTTCCGAGAAAAATGACCGTTTATGTTGCATGGGGTAAAATTTTGGATTTTTTGTTTTTGTGTTTTGAAACAGTGGAAGGTCTATATATGCATGCTGTTTGTGAATAATTTAAGCTGAAAAAACTTACCCTTTCCATCCTAAAAAACGTGACTTTCTTGAGGTGAGGAATTCAATTCCAGCAGAATGTTAAAAATTTCTGTTTCGACGCTCTGTAATATTCACGGTAAATCCACTGGTTGACTAGCGTGAAGATATTTCTCCGGAATCCATCTTCGTCTCCCGAGTTCAGTTAACCTAACGCAGGTAAACTATCCGTGTGGCTGTGAATGCAGCGTAGGCTACCGTAAATGCAAACATAGCGGCACCTGCACCAAAGCGTCAGTGAGTTAACTACGTCGATGCTCAACTAAAGGCGGTTTCCTCGTTTCTCATGGCGTTGACAAGGAAAACCCGACTCCTTGAATGTTGATATCTCAGTCATATAAATCCGATTCATTCAATATAGGTATCGTTTTGAAGGTTGACTTATGAAAACATAATAACTCAATTTTGAAAATTTGCAGCAAGAGACTGGGTTTTGCCGTGCAGTCACATATAAATAAGGTCTAATTTACAACTGAAATAAAAACACTCTTCAGGTTGTCTGCTATCATAAAACTGTTCAATACTGCAACAGCAAAGGCCTGTTCTTTGGGTACTTTCATGACTGACCTGCTTACTAACATTTTTTTACAGCTGACATCAACTCTAAATGTTTTAAGCATGAAGATACTACTTTGTAAAGAATTATTTATTTATTTCTGAAAAACAAACAAACAAACCATCAGCTAAAATATCACCACCAGATTTCCAGATATAAAACTTTCGCTTAAATCCTACATCATATTCAAAGCATTCAACTCCAATATACAGGAAAAACTAAGCACTGTCCGTCAAAGATTAAAGCGGTTCCTTCTCTTTCTTAATATGCTGTGAGAGGCGTTTGCTAAATGTATTAAAGTAAGTATTTGACATATATATATGTATATGTATATATATATATATATATATATATATATATATATATAATATATATATATATATTCATTTATATTTATAAATTCTGTTCAGATCATGTTTGTGAAACTGGTCAATCGTCACATCCCCAACACTGATCACACAAACTTTAAGACTGCCCTGAATCTCAGGAGAGGACAAGGCTGGCTGAACAGAGCCAAGGTCAAACATGCTAGCTGTACCCTGACAGGATGTAGACACGCAGAGGGTGAACAGCATGCTGTACACCCACCCACACACACACACACACACACATTGATTATATGAAGTGCTGAATAACTGCACTGACCTGCTTGCTCATTTGAGTGGAATGTTCCTGGATGCGGTTTGGGGGTCATGGGCAGCAAAATAGACCACAACGCTGACCGACTGTCAATCCTTCGGCCGGGTGGGAGCGAGCAGATCTCCCTGTGAAATAGATCGATGATTATGATCTAACCTATTAAAATCAACCCCAGATAGTAACCCCCAAAGCGCACACACACATGCTGCAAACCCCGTCAGTTGCTTATGCATTCTGTGTCAACACACACAGCAAACAGAGAACGCGTTTGGGTTTCCAGCCTTTTTGATAATGTCAGAAGGAAAGCTTTCCTTGGGCTGTGTTCCTAAGGAGCCGTGCCCTCCTTATAAAGGTCAGCCTGACCCAGAGCAGAGCTAAGCGAGCTTGGTCGGAGTGGGAGGGGTGAGAATATTGTTAAGGTGATTGCTGCCTTGATTGCTACAAGCAGCTTGAATGTACCCTTCGCCTCATACCCTTTCTTTCTTTCTTTCTCGCCTGCAGTTTCTTTCACTGAAAAGTGCCTTGGAGTTGCACTTTTATGCACTGTACACTACCATAAAGATGGGAGCCAGCAGTGTTTCCTAGTATTGTAGCTTTTCAGGCTGCACACTACTTATGATTAAGCTACAGCCAAGCTACTGTTCCAATATAGTAGTTAGCTACACTACAAGCTGTAAAGAAAAAGTAGCTAACTACATTCAAACTATTTCAGGGCCACAGATTCTTGTTTGCATCTTCAACAATGTGGACTCCATAAAGATGGCCACAGCTGGCTGGTTTTCCCTGAACTCCGCCACATCATACGAGTAAAGAACCAAACTTACCCGAGGAGATGCTTCAAAAAAACGTTTTCTAATGTGAGATCTTTGGGTTGGGATTTTTCAACCCCATCTCTCCTTCCTCTCATTGATGTTGATAATGCGCTTCGCACATATATTCCAGGGCTGTCAGTTCAGTGCAGAAAACGTCCTCGGGCGGAATCGGCCGGTTTGTGCAGGAGAGCTCGGCGTTGAAATAAAAAAAAGCAAATTGAAACACCTGGAAATGTAATAGAGGGAAAGGGGGAGACAAGACAATGCGCTTTGTCTGGCGCAGGGTAATCGCGAAGAAAGGGGCTCTGGAATGACAAACGGGGTAAGGGAATCTATTCAAGCGTTTGGAAGAAAGAGTGTTGACTGTGGAAATTGGGTGAAATTGAATGACTGCAGAGGCGAAAGCCGCAGTACTCACGCACACACTTCACTCGGCTGGATGAGTAGCCCGACTGTGGGTCCCGTTTCGGTTCCGCGAGTGTGTGAGGCGGATGTTTCGATGGTGCAGAGGAGGGGGTTAGTGGTGGGAGAAGAATGCATGCAAGTGTGTGTGCATGTCATGCGTATGTTCGTGTGACAGAGTGCATGTGTAAGAGGGAGATTTTGCTGGTGTGATTCATTTTCCCATTGACAGCCAAGTACAGCTTTCTTCAAGAGGCACACAATTTCATATTCGATTCATTTCTTATTCTCAAAAGCTCAGTTACATTCATTTCTGATTTTGATTCCATCAGTTAGTGTATTATGTTAAGGCTCTGAATTAAAATTAGAGAGTAATGTAAAAAGTTGTGACTATGTCATTGTGAACACAGCACAACACAGCACACAGGGCACCACAACGAAATGTGACTTCTGTATTTGACCCATCCGTGAAGGAGCAGTGGACAGCTTTTTGGCAGTGCCCAGGGAGCAGTGCTTGGGGACGGTACCTTGCTCAAGAGTACCTCAGTGGTACTGTAACTGATTTGGGACTTGAGCTTGAACTTAACGTATTAGCATGATTGCAGAGTAGCTAACTACAAATAACAGCAGTATTAGCTTTGCTGTTTTTTTCAGCCTCATATCTGTAGGGAAACTACTTTTAAAACTCTTAAAAGTACGCTATATTGTTACAAAATGTAAAAAAATCTCTCTTTACAACAACGTTCTCTTTTTCCGTGGCCATGAAATAGCTTGGATGTAGTTAGCTACAGGGGGAGGCAGTGCTTGAATACACGTCAGAGTAAAGACTTAAGTAAAGACTTAAGTAATTTTTTCTACATTTAAGTAATTTTTTGGTGATCGAGTTGGCGACCAAATGCCCACATTTGTTGTCTTACTTGTCTTTGTTTTGTCTATTTATTACGGTCGCTATATAGACTAGCCTAAAATAAATGACAGTAAACTAATTAGATTGTGTTTGTCAAGTTTCATATAGACTTTGATGAGGCAAATATTTCAGTTAAGACACTGATTCAGACCCTTTCATTTTTAGTTCCAATTCTACTGTTTTAGTCTGTAAAGCATGAACATGACCCAACATAATAGAACATCCCAAGTTCATACATTCACATAAATAAAGCAACTTCCTTGAATATTAAGATATTCTTTTCATTTCCATGGTCGTATGTTGGTATGAAGTGATAGAATTGATCCTGAAAATCTGTGAATCAAAATCATATAAAAATTATAAATCAAATTGAATCAGAAGATCTGTGTAAAAAATCCAGCTCTAGTGATGGCTATGATTTGCGTCCTGGTGATGTGTTTGTATGTGTGTGTGGAAACAGAGCTTGACCTTTTTCACTCTGGGAGTGTGTTCCTCTGCCCTATCACCAGACTCTCCAGGTGTCCTGGTGCACTTCTCTTCCCTTTAGGAAATGTGGGTTTTGCCCTCTCTTTGTGTTTTTGCCCTTCATCGAGGCTGTATTTAAGCACCAATAAGACAATAAGACCCCACTAATGACGTACAATTAGCATCAGATGCAAGTGAGACACGCCAGCTGGTTTTAAATTCAGAAATCGTGATTATCTCACACACACATACACACACTGTATGGCATTGCGTCGAGGTTGTGGGTGTTTCGTCTGCCCTTAGCACTGACAGACTGTTGTCTTTTACTGTGTGTGAAAGTGAAAATCACCAAAGCTTGAGGCGGGCGTGAGCTTCAACTCCAGGCTGCTGTCTGTGGAGGAGCTACTTGAAGAAGAAAGCACTCAGACCTGTCTCTGAGGAGGAGAGTTTAGTTGAAACCTTATTTGTCTACCCAGCTCAGTCTGGGGTAAGGTAACACAATGAATCATAATAATATTGTGATCTCAATTCAGACCTCCATACGATCTTATATCAGTTGCATCAAGTGCTGCTTCGTATAATGATTATTATTTCCATTTTATTTATATTATTTGTACCAATTTATTTGCAATTTATTTGCTAATTTTATCCCATAATATTGCCACACTGATTTATTGATCTGGATTTACTCCGGAGTAAGATTTCTCATTCTCTTTTTCCTGACTCAGTGTGAAATTCATTTACAGAGACGGCATTCACTTTTAAAGGCTGGTTTCACAAGCCGCACTTCAATCCCATGGTTATGTAGATATTGTCGGTCTCAGTAGGACCAGTACTTCCTGAAACAATTTCTAACGTCAGGTCGCCAAAGGACGGTGTTCGTCACGCGACGTGATTATGGCATTCACGGTACGGCTCACAAAAAATACTGTGACAAAATGGCTGTGGCACTCGTCTCTGTGGGACCCTAGTGCAAAATTCCAAAGGCGTTTCAATGAATTCCACTTGCCAAAAATGATTTATTTTATTTGTGAAAGCTATAGAAAGTGGACAGAATGGATGTACTTTCTCCCTTGAGGTCCACTGTTTAATTAAAACTCTCTCTCTCTCTCTCTCTCTCTCTCTCTCTCTCTCAGTTTGCTCGCAGTACTCAAGGGGAGTGTTTGCCATTTTCGGCCTTTATGACAAGCGCTCGGTTCACACGCTGACGTCGTTCTGTGGGGCGCTGCACATCTCCCTCATCACGCCCAGCTTCCCCATCGAGGGCGAGAGTCAGTTCGTCCTGCAGCTGAGACCCTCTATACGAGGGGCTTTGCTCAGCATCCTGGACCACTATGACTGGAATCGCTTTGTCTTTCTCTATGACACTGACCGGGGTAAGTCTCTCCCAGATGCACACACACAGACACACACCCACACCAACATGTACACACATGCAAATACAAAATGACTCCCAATGAAAACTGAATAATAATAGGATCTATTACAGTTATAATTTAATTTGTATTTTACTCATTTTGTACTCATATTGTTCAGTGTCTTGCGAACTTTGACTCTAAAAGTTGCTTTACAATAATTTAGTCTTACTTATACCAGCTATTAATATACTATAGTATAAAATAGTATAATAATGCTATGCGCATGTATAAATGTCAGCTCAGGAGAGACATTCGGAACTCATTTCTCTTCTTCTAGTAGAGGCTGTTTTAAAGAAGTGTATAATAAACATGAGCAATGGATTAAGTAAAAAATATTAGAAGTAATCATTACTCAGCTTTATTACACACTTCTGTAAAACTGTATTTAGATTTATCAGCCCAAACAACTTGAAGCAGCCATTGCAATAAAAGTGATTTTGTGGTATTGATCTGCTAGATAATGTATAAAAATCTATTTTCCATGTGAGATGCTGCACTTTGCACTGTTCATGTTTTTAGACCATTTACATTTAATATATTATTCTAAGATGACATTGCATGACATGGGAACTCTGATGTGAAGCTTAAAACTAAAATCATGGACTTCATGCACAGGGGAGACTAAACTGTGATATTCATCACTCCTGAGGACTCTTCTTTTGGTAAACCATTTACAGAAGTAAATATGTAACAAATGTGTGTAAGATTATAAAGTACATTATAAATCGAAATAACTCCAAGCCTCCATTGCAATAAAACATCTTTTATGTTATTGATCTGCTAAATTATACTTGAAAATCTCTTTTTTCTGGACGTGATAATTATATATATATTTTTTTCAGCGATCAGTTGCATGTCGCATCTCAGAGTGACAGTGTTAGAGTAGACAGTAGACTTGAGTAGTTTCGAACTAAAACGGCAGACTTCCTTCTTTATGAAGTCTCTTTTTATATATATCTCCTGCTGGTGTTTTATTAATATAGATGGCGTTCCATGGCTTTATTCTTCTGGAACATGCCCATGTCCTGAGCTTCCAGCTCCTAATGAGAGCTTCCATAGCCAAGAATCAGAGACTTGTCTCTCCATCTCTGCTCCCTTGTCTCCTCTTTTAGGCCTCAATCAGTGTCTTTTTTCTCTCTTGCTCATCCCCCCATGTGTCAACTGGAACCCCACCGGAGGGCGGTGCTTTCTGCTCTGACACATTTCTAAAACGCACTCACTTCCTGCGAGAGCCAGGCGGATGAGCTACTGAAGCAGCTCGATTTATCCTCGGTCATCTGAGAATCTGTGTGTTTTGTACTTTCGGTAAACAGTTCAGAATAGAATCCAGAAAACAACTCGACGTCAACTTCTGTTACTTTTAACCCAAGTGAGCCAAACTAGGCCAGTAGACGTGATGGGAACCGAGCAGATAAAATATGTTTATGAAATAGTTTTGGATATATTATTAAATACTGTATATATAGGATATACAATTTGGAACACAGCCAGATTTAAACCACTTGACCACAAGGTTCATAGCAAATCATCCAACACTTACACCACCATCAACCGTGGACCTCAATGGGCAAAGAAATTATATATCCAGACCATTTCATCAACAAATTTCATCAACAGATCCATTTCAAATCTGGCTCTGTCCCAAATCCAGCTCTGTGGCTCTCAGGAAGGCACTTAACCCCAAATTATCCCAAGCTGTTTCTTTCATTAGAAAACGTAAGTCACTGTAGATAAGTTTGCCAAATTCCATAAATATAATTGGTTCTTGATTTATTAATTGAATTACAATTTGTTCTATGTAAAGGCTTGAAGTTCTGTATCTTTAGAAATACAGTTGCGCTCAAAACTGTTTATTTGATAAAAAATATACAATATTTACGTATATTTGATCACAACAAGGTTTCAAAGACATTTTGGAAGTAGAGAGAGTATAAGTTGGAGGGAGACGGTACCCACACTGTTTTAGCTCCACACCATCTTATTTCATTTAAAAGATCCGAAGTGAACATCCGAAGTGATCAAAATGTTGCCTGTGTTTAAATTTAAATAAAATAAAAGCTAAAACAGTTCAAAACACACTGTCTCCCTCCTACTTACTAATACAATTCTCTGGCACCTGTGCTACTTTTTTGGATGTGTGCACCACTCTGTTCTAATAGAGCTTGTATAAGTTGCTTTGAACTATTTAAGTTCTGTCCATTTTGCCATTCAGAGTCAAACATTTTGATAAATATGGCCACAGATTCTTGTCACCATCTTTGCCAAGTTAGACTCCATCCTCCGACTTCATGTCACAGCTGCCAAGAGTATGTTGTGACGCAATGAACGCAATGTGCGGCGCCGACACAATAGCAGTTGCCACGTCTATGAATTCAACACCAATCAGAAACAGCTGGTAGTTGAAAATACCTACAGTATGCTTATAAAGAGAGAAAAATAGCAGAACCCTATTATAGTAATGCTGCCTTTTTCCACACTACATCACTGTATAAAGTTGCTGGAAAAGCTACTGATTTTTAAAAGTACCTTCGCTTCTAATAAGCGTAATAAATTTTAGTTAGTTACTCCCTAACACTGATCATCTTAATTGTTTAAAAAGAGTTCAGCAGTTTTTAGAGGTGGAAGTTAGCCAAAACTACCGGTGTGTCTCTCCGTCTTCTCTCTCTCTCTCTCTCTCTCTCTCTCTCTCTCGTTGGCCGTGTGTTTTGGCTGCTGGCTTGGTGTTCTGAGGGCAGGGTGGGTTTGGCTCAGACTCAGTGGACTGTGAGGCTGTCTCAGCGGACACAAGCAGAGCATGAAGGGACATGATGAATTGGTCATAGTAAATGTGGTGGTGGTGGGGTGTCTTTACTCCCTCCCTCTCTTTCTCTCTCTCTCTCTCTCTCTCTCTTTTGTTGCCTTTCTTTCTCTCCCCTGTCTCTCTGCCGTCCTTCACTGTTCCTCTTTCTTTCACCCTTTCTGTCTTAATCTTTCCCCCGTCTCCCTCTCTCTCAGTTTTTCACTCTCCTTCTATATACATCCCTATGCTGCACTGGTTCCCCCTGCTGGACTGGAAGGCAGTTGGGGGCTGGGACAAGGAATGCTGCCCTGGCATCAATGATATTAATTCAGATTTTTGATCATTCTGCCTCTTTAGCACACACACACATCATACACACTCACTTTGTAGCTTCGGGCCACAAATTTGTCAGACATTAATCAGCGCCACATTCACTGTCCGAGGACTCAAATTATTTGCAGCGTTGTGAAGCGTCGTGAGAATTAGAAGTGAAGGCGTTTCATACGGTTGCCCAGTACAAAGCTGTAACTGCAGGTGTACGCTGGGTGGGATTTGTATGCGGACACGGTTGTAACGTCCAAACGTAATGTATGTGTATTCGCCTATAGCCCAGCGCATGTTTTATGCGTTTATGATCTCTTGGCATTGACTGATGTGGTTTACGAATCACCGCATTAACGAGCCCTTTACACGGTCCGTAATGCAAGCGTGCTTTGATGTGTTAATTCTGGTGGAAATTAATGGAAGGGGGCAAATCCCTAGAGCACAACACCAACCAGTACTCCCTGCATAATGCAACCCAACCAACTCACAAACGTACAAACTGAGGGAAAAGGAGACGTACACAACATCCTACTCATTGGTTTATGCAGTAAAAATAACATTGCGGAAGATCTTGGCAATTACTTAAAATACCTGAAACCAACATCCTGAACCTCTAATTGATGTAATATTGCCCATTAAAAAAATGTTCAATTAATGTCCAATTAATTGAGATATTGATTTGAGGTCATATCTCCCAGACCTACAGACAGGTCCCACTTTTGGCTCAGATACCTCACCATGTGGGAATTCAGGCTGGGGAAGAGCAACAGGGGGGGAAAAGACACGGCCCCCAATCGACCAAGCGTCGGGTTGCCAGATTAAGCATAGGTTAATCCACTAATTAGGAAGGCAAAAGGGAGACGTTGCCAAATTCTGATTGTGACCATAAGGGTCCGTTTTACAGGGACATCTGCTCGTCTCTGAGTCGAGTGGCTCTCAGAGGCGGCGGGTGACTCTCTTGAGGAGCCGGATTAACATATCTAACATCAGCCCGGTCTGATTGGAACAAGCAGCAGCATGATGGGCCGGAATTAAAGCTTTGCTAATGGAGCTCTCCTCCACTCACTCACCGAGACTTGATTACACCTCTGCTAGGCGAGAGTGGCGGCATTGGGGAAGCTACTTTTAAACAAGAGCTTTTCGAGTCATAAATTTTGATAAATACGGCCAGGGATTCTTGCTTCCATCTTGACAAGAAGGACTCCATTCTCAGACCACCTTGCAGCTGCCAAGAGCACATTGTGATGCAATGCCTTTTGTGGATAAGTCACTTAAGCCCGTCTGTTATGTTTGTTTCTAGGGAACACCAATGATGTTCCTGGGTCAATTTGACCCGGGGCATTTTAATTCACCATTTGAATTTTTTATATTGATTACCCTTATTAAACCAAGCACAAGAAGTTTCATACTGAAAAAAATACTTTAAACTAATTTAGTTATTTTTTACATTTAAAATTGGTCAATTTGACCCACAACATAACAGGAGGGTTAAGGGAGCTCGGAGTCCAAAGAGAATCAAGGTGAATGATTTTGATTGTGAATGTAGCAATTACCAGGCAAACCCAAATGCAGAGTCTATCTTTATTTGGAAAAAGGTCTTGCAAAAATTGGCATCATAAAGCAGGCACGTTTCAAAACCAGTGGAGACAGTCTACTAAACAAACCAAATCCAGACCATGGGACAAAAATAGGGTAATCCAAAAACAAGAAACAATGGCCAGTACACAGGCAGTCAAGACAGAATCACATTCAGTATGTAGTGCTAGACATGACAGTATTCACAAAGAAAGGTCTGGAAACAATGCTCTTTAAATATAGGATGTTGTGGGTGTGGTTGATTAAAACTCAGATGACTCTGATCTAGTAATTAATGTTCTTTTCGAAGACCTGGACTGTGAATCTGGATCAGACATTCTATTTCGTGAGACAGACTCCCTTATGTATTCGGGCAGAAACCTTACAGCAAGATATTACAGCAAATGACTTTGGTTGGCTGCAAGACACACATGTATAAATGAAGAGAACAAACAAAACCCTTTTAAGTGAGCGAGTGTCATTGTGTACACACCACAGCACAGCACACAGTGCACCACAACAGAATGTGACAACTGCATTTGCCCCCTCTTTAAAGAAGCAGTTGGCAGTGGGACGGTATTTGCTCATGAGTACATCTGTGGTAACTTTACCTTTCTGGGACTTGAACCAGCGACCTTCTGATCATGGGGACAACTCCCTACCCATACTACCAACTGCCCCTGACCGTGACCATTTTACAACTGTGTAGTATTGTGTCACTAACACAAATGTACAAATGGAGTGTGGAATTCCAAACAAAGGTTTAGCACAATGGAAAGGCACTCCCTAAATGAGAAGAGAAGGCCAGCAAGTAAAAAAACAATCAAAAAAGTCTAGTACAAGGCAGAGACAAAGGGTAGAAAATGAGAGAAAGAAAATAAGTTCAAATGGGAAAGCGTGGCAGATAAAAAGAATTATAACAAAGCAAAGGTCAAGAAAAGACAGGACAGAGAGAGATTCTCAGAATACAGGTGTCAGGATGAAACATAAAACAAGAGAAACAAAGGCCATATATTCAGCAAGTAGCAACTCAAATCCAGGTGAGTTAGATCTGACAATCATGGGTCTTATGGGTCTTATCGAAGACATGGAACGGAGGTCAGGAATGGAGCTGAGAGGAGAGAGAAGAGTCTCAATACAAATCCACATCATATCCATATAAAGCTTCACCCTCTACATATGACATTTACAACCTTTTATCAGACATTATATTTCATAGTGACTTACATTTCCTAATTACATGCTAAGTTAAAAGAGCCCAACTCAGTTCACTTGCCAGGACAAATTCCACGACCTGAAATTACATTGAAAATCATGTTAGAGTACATGAAAAGTAGCTAAGCTAGAGCTTACAACTACTGCTAAGGTGCTGTTCTAATATAAAAGAGAAGTAACTAACTACATCCCAGCTATTTCACAGCTACATATTCCTGCTTTCGTCTTAGCCAAGGTGGATACCATCCTGCAACTCCATCTCACAGCTGTTAAGAGTGTGCTGTGATGCAATGGAATGCCACTTCTGTATATACACTATCAGTCAAAAGTTTGGACACACCTTCCCATTCAATCTTTTATTCTTTATTATCATGACTATTCTTTATTATCATGACTATTATGGCATCAAAACTATGAATGAACTGTGTAAGGGCTATTTGACCAAGAAGGAGAGTTATGGAGTGCTGTGCCAGGTGGCCTGGCCTCCACAGTCACCTGACCAAACCCAATCGAGATGATTTGGGATGAGATGATGATGATGATGATCTTTGGGAACTCCTTCAAGACTGTTGGAAAAGCATTTCAGGTAACTACCTCATGAAGCTCATCAAGAGAATGCCAAGAGTGTGCAAAGCAGTGATCAAAGCAAAGGGTGGCTATTTTCAAGAAACTAAGATATAAAACATGCTTTGGGTTATTTCACACTTTTTGTTTACTACATAATTCCATATGTGTTCATTCATAGTGCCTTCAGTGAGAATCTACACTGTAAATAGTAATAAAAATAAAGAAAAAACATTGAATGGGAAGGTGTGTCCAAACTTTTGACTGGTAGTGTATACATTTTTAATTTGCAATGATGTAGTGTTTTTTTAAAGTAGCTTCTCTACTGATTTGCTACTAAAAAGTAGGTAAGTTAGTAGTGCCGCTTCTTGTAGTTAGCTACTCCCCAACACTGCCAGGGGAGCATAAAAGAAAGGGGCCTAGCTTCAGCCAGAAGGGCAAAGACCCCAACGTACTCCTGGTAGACTTGAGCCCACAACCTCTTGGTCTGTAACCAGATATCCAACCACTAGAACATCACCACACTCCTTTATACTGGATTTTATCCAGACTTCTCTGATGAAAGTGTGTTTGTTTGTCCTCCAGGGTATTCCATACTCCAGGCCATCATGGAGAAGGCAGGCCAGAATGGTTGGCAGGTCAGTGCTATCTGCGTGGAGAACTTCAATGACGCCAGCTACCGGCAGCTCCTGGAGGACCTGGACCGCAGGCAGGAGAAAACCTTTGTGATAGACCTGGAACCCGAAAGGCTCAGCAATATGCTGGAACAGGTACGTCTCCCAATTTGGCACTCACTAACATGAGATGGCTCAGTGTTGTTGAAATTAGGAAGAACGAGTAAAGTACGAATTGAATAGTATGGTACGAAATGATTTTTTCTGCTATCTTGAATTACGGAGTTCAACGAGATTGAGTTTTTTTTGAGTCATTTCCATTTCTGTCAAATGTCAGAGATACGAGAGCCAGTGTTTGCTTAATACCCCTGCCCTGACAGAACATTATAAGCGGAGACAGTTGCTTTGATTACTAATAATTAAAAACAGCAGAAGTCGGCTTCCCACCAGTTGGAGGCACGTCTGTTTTCGTTCAGATGTGGCGTGAACATTGACAACTGTGTTTGCTCTACGGATTTTGCTCACAGCACTGTCTGGCTTACCTCTGCAGATTGTGAGTGTCGGCAAGCATGTCAAAGGCTACCATTACATCATGGCAAATTTGGTGAGCGAAATTGTTTCCCCCTTATCGCCTTATTCTCCCTGTCAGCTGTACCCTTTTTCCCTCTCTCTCTCTTTTTCTCTCTCCCTTTCTCCACCTCTTTCCCATATCTCTCCCTGCTTGTTTCCTCTCTCTCTCTCTCTGTTGGTTTTTGGCTCCCACCCGCCTTCCCTGCTCTCCTCCTTCTCTGCATTTCTTAATCCTCACTCTCTCTTTTCTGTGCAAGATGCGTCAGCTGTGGCGTCTAATTCTTATTGCAGGCTGCAATGCTGTTAGCAGTGTTTTAAAGATGCTGGAAGCAGTGAACGGGCTTTTTGTGGGTTTTTGGCTCTCGGGGCACGCTGGGGATGAGGGTTTGCAGAATCACTCTTATCGCAGCCCGGCTTTAATAACTCTCCCTCCTTCCCTGCCTTCCTCCCTGTCTACCCCCCCCCCCCTTCTCTTCAAAAGGGCTTTAAGGACATTAATTTAGAGCGTTTCATGCACGGTGGGGCGAATGTGACGGGTTTCCAGCTCGTGGACTTCAGCAATCCCATGGTGATTAAGCTTCTGCAACGCTGGAACAAGCTGGACCAGCGAGAGTACCCCGGCTCTGATGCTCCTCCTAAGGTGAAGTTCATGTCCTGATCACAGAACACACCTTATTGTTTAAAGAAGCCATTTCTGTTCCAGAAGGCTTATGAAATGCCCAGATAATATAGATGTGCTACTAGCAAGGTGATTAGGTAAAAGAACAAGTTGATATGCTGCTGAACAAATGTAAACCTCAATTCTAATGGATATCTAATGCTTATTTCCACCCTCACCAAAATTATACTTTGTTCTGTACAAACAGCTGCTCAAAAATGATACATAAAGGCCGCCACAAGGGGTGGTGGTCTGGTGGTTAGAATACTCCCTTTAGAACAAAAGGTGGTAGGTTCAAATCCTACCTCCAGCACTACCATTATTAACCCCAGCTTGCTCTCAGGGAATCTGCTAAATGCCATAAATGTAAAATGTAAATGTAAGACATATTGCACATTAATGTCCAATGATTACATTCAGTGATTGACTAAGTTTGAATGTTGAGAGGTTATTTGAGGTATGAAAAGTACCTTTGAGGCTGTCATCTCAGTGCCCAGATGGTGCAACTCCTGTCACTTTTTCAACTACTAAAGTTGACTATTCAGAAGTGTGATGTACAAATTGGTTCAGTTGACATGTATTGCAAAAAAGTGATTTTAGTGAGTGATTATTTGTCATTGTGAACATGCCACAGCACAGCACACAGTGCACCACAACAAAATGTGACTTTTGACCCATCTGTGCAGGAGCAGTGGGCAGCTATGGTGGTAGAATTTTTATTTTATTTCTAAGAATGCACTAGCTAACTGCTGAGGCCCTCTTCTCAAACATTATCTGGAAATCCACTTCTTTGAGGATTATCTCCATTATGAATCGCGGCTATCTAGTCATTTTTGTGGACTCTCAAATGTGTAGATATTTATGTGTATGGAAGAGACTTGGTTGAAGCTTAGCGATGAGTAGTCAGATCTTGATTTAATTTTAGTAGTATGGAGTATATTTTTTCCAATGCACTTTACAGCATTTAAGGGCATCAGCCACATGCCATGAATGCAGATGTACTGCTAATTTCCACTAGTGCACCAGTGAAAGTCATTGTTGCAATCAGAATTTAGGTGTGCATCAGATACATCTCCAAAATGTAGAATATGACCAATATTTTTCTACCTGTTCACATAAATATATCTTTCCCTTCCCTTCACTGTTTGTCTTATAACACATCTCTGAGCAGGTTTTCAAGTTTTTAAACCCAGATTCTCTGCACTTTTGAAGTCCCAAGTGAACATTTCAGATCATATTTACGGTTTTAATAAGAATGCAAGAACGAATGTGAGAACCAAAGAACCCTTGTCTTTATTTCCAGTGAACACATTATTTTAAAAGGAGTTTGAGGAGTATTAATCAGCACAATTGCTTTAGAGATCTTTCCTAAAGCATCAAATGTGACGCTACACATTATAGAGCCGCTGTGAAGTGTGTACTGCGATGGGCTTATTTCGGCCCCGCACTTTCCTCCTAGCCATCCCGAGTGTAGTGCATGAAGGTGGGCCTGAATTTCTATTCCTTTTGACTGTGACTGCGCCTCCCCACGGGGCCTGATGGGGATGACAGTGGGAAGAGGGCTGAGGGACTGATGTGGTAAAGGAAATCCCTTTGGCATGGCCTGAAGCGATGCTGCTTCACTGGGCGGCTGCCCCTCATCACACGCTGCTGGCTGGGGCTCAGACCTGTGCCCCCGAGAGGTTAAAGGCATTAAGGGCTCAGGGAGATGTGTGTGTGTGTGTGTGTCTCTCTCTCTTTAAATGTGTGTGTTACCATCATTGCTAGGATGCTCCCACTATGTAATAAAAATGTGAATAATAGACATGTGTAAATCTTATTATATTCTCCTATATCTAATTTAACCATTTTCAGAGTGGAACAAATTGGTTACTGCAGAAAAAAATTGGGGGGAAGGAGGTTAAATATGGGTATAAAATCATATGTAACACTGACATTTCTAACTAGTCTTAGATTTATATTTACCTATTATTAATAGTTTTCAAACTCAGTGAGTAAAAAATTGGTTACTGGAATTAAGAAGTTTTAACATTTGCTAAATATTAGGAATAAATCATGTGTAACACAGATTTTTACATTTATGCTGTCGGGGGTTAAAGTATGTAAAGAAGTATATGGAGGTGTTTAGGTTTTTAGGTAATTGTAAGGACCAAAATCTGTGTTTTTCTCAGATTTTTGTGAGCTTTGTGAGGACAACTACTGCTATTAATCTAATTTTATTAATTTAATTATAAAAAAAAAGACTAAGTAAGGTCAACCAAGTCAGGAACATTATAAAAGTTTTAGAAAATCTTGTTAAATATGTGCAATAACTCGTATGTAACAGATCTAACATATTTACGCCCATTGACTTCTAATAGTATAAATAGAGGCAAAGAAGCACTTTTCAGGTGGGTGTGAGCACCTGATATTTGCATAATGCGAGACAAACAGAAAATGAATTTTGAGCTCCTAAAAACTTTAAGACTTGCTTTTTTGTTACTGAGGTTTAGATGACTTGATGTAAGTATTAATTACATCTAGTCATTATGAAAGATAATGGCAGCATCTTAAAAGGCAAGACATGACTAAGTGTGGGCGTTTTGCCGGCAGAACAAATAAACGACCAACCAAACACAGGTACTTATATATAGTTAGTTATTTCCACAGACGTACACTCTAACACACATTTGATTTCTATGCTCAGAGCTCCCTCTCGGTCGTTTGCATGGCTGAAACCGCACTCAGGGCTCTCTTAGCTCTTAATTAAAGCCCTTTTGGTGCCATGGCTTTGCTCAGAGTCCCTAAAGCACGCACTTCCCCTTTCATCATGCCAGCTCTCAGCAGTGTGCCAGGGCTCCGGCCCTTGTTTAAGAGCCTAGACAAATTTGCACCCCTCTGGCCGGCGGAGGGCCACGGAGGCGGGAGCGCGGGGGCATCATCGGGGGGCTCATTGAGTTTCCAAGCCTCCGCTCTTTAACCTCCAGCCCTGGTGTGAACAGCCCTCATGCCTCCACACTGAAGATCCCTAATGAATATGAGAGAATGATGTAATATCCTCTCCTCCTGGCCTGGGGCAGATAATGAACTCCTGCCATCTTTGATAATTAATACATGGCGGCAACGCTGTGACTCTCTCCATCTCCCTCTCTTTCTTTCTTTCTTTCTGGATGTGTATCTCTCGCTCACTCGCGCACACACACACACACACACACACACACATTCAGTACACACCCCATCTCACTTAATTCCTTTGCACAGCTCTTGTTCTTGCCTTGAACTCTCTGCATGGGTTTGGTATTTTGTTTGTAAAAGAACAAAACTCTCCCAAAACTCCCCGAACCATAAATCCAACTGTGGCATTTCCAAACAACTCCTTATGCTGGCCCAAAAGTAAAACAGAAGCTTTGAATGGTCAAACTGTGCCAGGGAACTAGAGATATGTCATATTTTTGTGGCTTTGTGAGAATGTTTTTGTATTAGAGGGATGGTCCATAATAAGGATAAGTTAATGTTAGGTCTACGTCTAACGCTCACCCCAACCCCAAACCTGAACGAATTGAATATGTCATGTGCATCGGCCTTTGAATATATAAAATAATAGGAATATATTAGACAATATTGATGTATATCAGAAGAACGTAAATCTACATTAATTCACCTAAAGTATTCAATGACAGAGCACAGAGGGTTCATTTTTATAAGTTTAAGGTCAGAGACCAGATTAAAATTAGGACCTGAAAACTGTTGTGTGTTTATGTGTACATTTGTACATCTTTGTGAGTAGCAGATAGAAGACACGATGAGTACAGACCTGAGCAGCGTCACACTGCACGTCACAAGCACCGGAATAGCCCAAAACACAGCAAACAACAGGAGAAAAACAAGGGCAGGAAAATGCAAGACCTTTAAGAAACCGCCACCTTTCATACGCACATCCCGCTCCGCCATGCCGCCCTCATTTCCGTCCAGCTGTGTGTTTGTGTTTTGCGTGTGAGTGTTTGGGAGTACGTGAGTGTGTTCTGTCTCCAGTGATTCATTCCGAATCCTTTTATCGCAGCATGGGAAGAGAGCAGAGGCGCTTATTGGTGCAATCAGGCCGGCATGTCAGAGTGCGCTGATTTCAAACTATATCTGCAATATCAGCGACGACAAGCTTGCACTGGTTTTCTCCAGCTTCTCAGCGCATCACTGCGTCTCTCCCTCTCTCTCTCTCTCTCTCTTTCTCTTTCTCTCTCTCTCCTCTTTTTCTCAGTCTCTCTCGCTTCCTCTGCATCACACATGACGCACCGGCTGAGCCCTTTTCAGCGCCAGAGACGCGTGGCATTATTTCTGTAACACAGCTGTCCTCTACTGTGAGAAAAGCCTTTTCATTCTTATTCAGCCTCCAATATTTTTTCCGGACAGAACACGCTAAAGCAGAGAATCATTTCCAGCAACTAAACACACTTTTATTTCCTAAATGTGAATACTTTGATATTATACAATTTAGAAACTATCATTCTGTAAATTGGTCTGATTATTTTGTATTTCTACTTATTTTGTTTTTGTCGTAGAGACAATGTTCATGTATTGAAATTTTCACGTAAAAATGTCATTCCCTATTTTGACCACCAGTGGGCACCAAATTTAAAGTTGTCATTCCCCATTTTGGCCACAAGAGGGTATGTCCTTCAAGGAAAGCTGTGCTATTACTTTTTTCTTGTGCCTAACCTGTTCTGACCTGCGCTTAATATGAATAACAGCTTAATTTTTTTAACAACTACAAGCAAGCATATTTATAGGCATCTTTTCTCTTGTTTTCTCTTTTCTCTTTTATTTTTTAGCACACAACAGTGTTCTTTAAGGAACTGCATATTCATTTTATCCGCCTGATATTTTCTTATTTCTTATGAGGTTCTTACTTTTTGGTGGTTTTGGGTGGTTGTGAGAACCTGCTTATCTCCTAAAAAAGGAAAACTGAGATTTGTCAGATTTTTACTATGTAAGAATTGGCCTTTCTAAGGGAAAGGAATTTGAAGTTTCACTGTTTATTTTAAAACATTTTTGAAGTTAGCTACTAATTTGAAGGTTAGGATCAAAGTTAGGAGTAGCTGTAGAAATGTTTACATCTGAACATACAGAACTTCATGATGGTATCTACAAAGATGGCAAGACCTGCCTGTGTGTGTGCATTTTATTCTTCCTAATTGATGTTACCCGCTCTGAGAACTAAGTGCGAAGTTGGGAAATATGAAAGTATAGGCGTGTGAACGAGCGCTGTATCGAGTGCTTGGTATTTCGGTGACCTTTACGTGACCTTCTCTCCCTCTGCAGTACACCTCCGCTCTGACATACGATGGTGTGATGGTGATGGCCGAAGCTTTCAGGAAACTATACAGGCAGAAGGTGGACATCTCGCGCAGGGGCAACGCCGGAGACTGTCTGGCCAATCCGGCTGCCCCCTGGAACCAGGGCATAGACATGGAGCGCACGCTCAAACAGGTAAGCAAACTGTTACCTTGATTGCGACAACTGAACTTAAAATTAGTTCAATATTACCAATATCATGTAATCAATATTGATATTAAATTTCCTTCATTATATATAATGAATTCAATAATGGTTAATTCAATATCATGAATATTTGTGTCACTGATTTAAAACCATGCTACGATTTCAAATCAATATCCTGATTATTTCAGATTTTTCTCCTGATTATGATTAACAGATGCCTTTTATTTTAATTTTTTCGGTGGAAGAGGTATTGCTGGTCACGTTGTATAGCTCTATCTTACATTTGTTGCAAACTCGCTAGTTTGAGTTCGCAGTGCTCATTCACCATGTTCCATTTCTATTTTGTTAAACTAGTTATCAAGTTAAGTTATCAACATCGGGGTGTTGGTCTATCAAAATAGTCACGCTTTTGGTCAACAAAAATCTGGTCTAAAATCAGACTGTGTATTTCTCTCATTTTGGGGGTGGGGGGGGCATGTTATCAGTATAGTAATATACACCAACACTATCATAACCTTTCTCATTGTCATCTTTTTTTGAGTCTTTAAATGATAGTGTACAGCACAGTGTTTTAACAATGGTCATTACTTATCTGTGGAACGCTACTCCTGCCACAGAGGGAACTGCAAGTTTGCTTCATGTAGTAAATACGCCATTATAATAGCAATCCACCAAGGCACAAGTGCACCTGGCTTTTAAAGGGAACGGGAGACGACACTTAGATTGGTTTATTGCATGTTACTCCCAAGACACAACCTGGTTTTAATTATGGGAGTAATTACATTTAAAAGCATGCAATATACGTGCCTCCTTCAACTAGTAAAATTGGATTTGAACACCTCTAAATATAAAACTTTTAAATAGGGCCAGTAGTATTTCATGAATGCTTAGGGGAAAGTTTTAAACAAATGAAGCAACACAACTTTATGTTTTATTTATTCTTCATTTTTAAGATTTAGTTTTTTGTAGTATTTCTTTCATTTGATTTTGTTGGTTTTAAGTTTACAGTTTAAACGTACACAGTCTTAACAACGGAATGGTGCATTTCACTACATATTACATTTGTTTTATGTATGTAATGTCACGTCGTGTGTGACAAATTAAGAATCTGGAATCAACATGATTAAGATTACAATTGGGAGAGGGTTTAAATGTTAGTTCATAACATTTTCATTTAATTGCTCATCCCTTTAAAACATGGCTCGAAGTAAGAACCCGTAACAGGTGTGGGCCACTCAAAATAACATGGAGTGGTGTTCTGAGCACTGCGTGAGGAGTAAGATAATGGAAGGCGCAACAAAAGCCGTACTGCAAAGTGCACAAAGACTAAGCAGGGAGACTAAAGAGAAATATGTGAAAGTGGATGATGAGAAAAGTGGATTTGTGCTGTGTGAATTGCGACTAGGGAAAGGAGGAGGAGATAGAAAGAGAGAGAAGGCAGTGTGCGGGAAAGAGCGAGAGACGGACAGTAAGAAGAATAGACAAACAGACAGAGAGACGGAGGTGTTAAGCTCAGGGAAAAGAACGATTTTAGCGTGAGCCAGTGCACTAGAGTAATGGGTTTGCGAGAGGCGGCAGTTGGATAAGCAGTAATTACATTGTTTATCGCTGGAATCCAGGTCCGGCTCCAAGGATTAACCGGAAATGTCCAATTTGACCACTACGGACGGCGAGTTAACTACACCATGGACGTGTTCGAGCTGAAAAACAACGGCCCCAGAAGAGTAAGATTCCCACCCACGCCACCGCACCATCACAGAACTGTCTCACTGTCTCCCTTTCTTAATTCATAAATAATGACATCCTCATAAATACTGAACTACTCCATTTTTCCTGCTGCCACCTTCAAGGAAGCGAAAGATGAGAAAGCGTACATGCACATCTGGCCTCGGCTGTGATTTCACCTGTCTTTGATTGCGAGAACGTCTTTGTCTTCACTCTGTCTTCCTTGATCTGTTGAATACCGTAACAACCATGTTTACTCATTTTTCTTTTCTTCTCATCCTGTGTTTTAACTGCTCACATCATCAGTTCTCTCCCGTACTCCTCAGACGCTGATTTAGGGATCCGCAGAGAACCCAAGGACTTCTCTCTTCATCTTGGAAGATTTTATAACCCCTTTAGCTTCATAGTGACATAAATCTTTTACAGAACGTAAACTGTAATTAACACGAGACAGGCAAGTTCCAATATTCCAGCTCAAATTACATGTCCCGCCTCACTCAATAAAGCTAGCCGCTTGCGGATAACAAGGCGGATAATAGTGAATTTGTCATCACGTCGTCAATGCAATTAGCACGTATAGTCAACTTTACAGATCCTTTATAAAGCAGTGTGTATACATAAGCACCAACATCACAAACGGCATGCGCTAAATAGTCAGATTTATAAAACCGTATGCATTCATGTTAGCAACTATGCTTTTGGGAAACGCACCCCAGACCGACACCTCACACTTATCCAAATGATTACAAGAATCTAGTCATGTCACTTGGATATTTTTATATTTTAACATCTACGGTTGCGATGCAAGATTTGTTGTTTTAACATTTGCGTTGACCTGTTGATTTTATTGTTAAAATAAAATATATATATTTCTGTCTAGATGTATATGTGTATATATGTACAAGACAATCTGCCTTCAATTCACCGTTTCCACCTGACTTGCCAATTTTCTCCAAAATGTTGCCATTTTGATTGAGTTTGTGCACAGATATACACATCCTGCCATCAAGACTGTTCTAGAGATCATGGATTCTTTAAGAATATCCCTTTAAGAACCCTAAAAGCACTAGGAAAGTTCCCGTCACACGTCTGTAGTTGTAAAGTTGGGCAAAGGCCCTGTGCTTCTCCGATGGTTTATGGAGTGTGGCGGTTCCCGGCTGCTGTCGAGCGCTGTGTCTGGGGAAGAATGATAGAGAAAGGGAAGGAGGGACGGGGAGGAGAGAAGCGGGGCGCAAGGCCGCCGGCCTTTAGGGAGCATCAATCAGCCTCCCGAGAGGCTGCCGCTGCCGGGGCACTGCTCCTCGCGCTCCGCTGCCTCGACAACGGACGGACGGATGCTGCCCCCCCACCCTCGCTCCCCACTCCGCTCGTCAATCCTCCTCCACTCAGCATAATGTAACATGCGGCGACATCATTTCCTCCCCCTGTGCTCAACCCGAGCCGACTCCCTCCTGTGCACGAATAGGTACAGTCGTGCACCAGCAAAGAGAAGTGGCATGAAGATGCAGTTTGCCCTCACGTTTTGGGTTCCGTCTTGGGAGCATAGTCTCAAGTTGACACACATTGTGCACAATCTGCAAATTTCACTATGCACAAGGAAGCACAGACGTGGGTGCTCTCCAACTCACAATATTGGCTAGCAAGAGACAAGTGACATTGATGAGCACTTTTCTAAAAGTTTAACTTTTCAACTTGAAGCGCTCTGAGCGCTGTGACAAAAAAATGTCTCCACCTGTGTTTTTTTTCTTGCTGAAGGCACTTAGTGCTCTAAACGTTGAAGCTCAAAGGATTTGTATTAAAAATAGGTGCTGCCAGCAGAAAAAAAAAGCGTTTAGTGAACACAGGCCCTAGCTGTGGTCATCACATGCTTTAGGTTATCATTTGGAATGGAATTTAACTAGTCTAAGGATGGAATACACACTTTGCATTCTTACCTCTTACATATTGGCTGCTGGTTATTGGAATGCGATATAACAGGTGCATGTGTAGAATACATTTTCAATCTCACCACAAATTTCTCACTCCTCAAAGAAGCCCAGACACATCCCTGATATAGTCACTCTAAATGCAGGAAACACATTTTGCATGTTTACAACTTACACATAATACCATGTCTCACCATACAAAGAAGCTCAGACACGCCATCTCAACTGATCATGATCCTCATTTCGCATTCTCACCACTAACACATTAAACACCAATTTTTCTTGGAGACACGCCTTCTTAACTGTGTGTATCCCACCCTTAGACTGCCTGTTGAAATGGGATATTAGCCAGTCCAAATTTCTCACTACACAAAGAAACCCAGACACACTGTATTTTGATTGGCTATTGGAATGGGATAGAGCCAATCCAAAAGTGGATCACGCTTTGAATTCACAACATTTACACATAAAATACATATCTCACCACACGAAGAAGAGAAGTGCCGACACCCCCTCTAACTGCGTTTATCCTGTCCCCAGATCGGCTACTGGAACGACGCCGATAAGTTGGTCCTGATCCAGGATCAGGCCCTGCATCCCAACGATACCTCTGGGATGGAGAACAGAACTGTGGTGGTGACGACAATCATGGTGAGTGTCACAAGCTTTTCTGACATTTTGAAACGAGTGATATTTAGAATAATAACCCCACAAAAAATCAGATATAAGTCTCAACGCTCACATTTTTCATCAGAGTGCTTCCACGTGACTAAATCAGTTCACGACACACATTCAGAAACGGACACCAATACTTTTTGCCTCCCAGCACATATGAGCACTTGCATTTTGATTAACAACCAGTTCACTGTGTGTGTGTGTGTGACGTATTGGCTGCAAAACTTTGCATAAATCACAATCCCACTGTGTCGTTGTGCACCAAAGAGTGGTCTGAGTGAATAACTGTGTATATATATGTGTGAGAGGCTTGTCAGTCATTTTCGTGTCCAGACAGATTCCCGAAGCTTACGTCTGCATTTGCCGATTAACGTTTCCCAAATGTGCTGTGCAGTAAGCTGTTCGTTTGGTGCCACCGCAGGAATGTGTTTATCATCTGCCTCTTTTAAACGCTGTCAGACGATGTCATTGCTGCCCTACATGGTCCCAGGGACGCTGTGTTTTTGGTTTGCTTTCCCATGTCTCATGTCCTGTTGTTGTTTCTGAGCAGTCTTTCATTTCATGGGGACGGCAGAGCACTGCATGAAATGGAACGTTGTTGCCATGGCTCCGGTCACACTACAGTTATGCACTCTTATTTTATTTATATGTGTAAAAGATACAAAACTTAAGAATACATGTGCCATATTAGTGCCTTATGAAGTGTGGATGAGAAATGTTGGATGTTGATGCAGCGTTTTGCTTACGGAGACGGAATGGAAGAGTTGCACCTGAAGCCAATCCTCCTCTTTTCAGCCCCTGCTGAGGAACCCTCTGTTAAGAAACTGAGCGGCAGGCCAACTCTACGCAGAGCCCCGAAATGAAGCCTCTCCCCCACTTATTAAAGACACTGGAAAAACAGACAGACAGATCTGAAGCGAAAGCAATAACGCCGAACAACGGACACTGACACTTCCTGAGCCGAAATGAACTGCGCGATGAGAAGTCAAGGACAAAAGGAGGCCAAGGCAAAGCCAAGCCCGCCTTACGCTCCCAAAACCATTCGTATTCATGCTTTTGGGAAACACCACTGAAATGATTTGAATGGAAATATGTTGTTCATAAGACATAATAATAAGTTATCAAAGTATGTGGTGTTTGCTGTTCAAAGAGGGACTCTGAACATTGTAATAGGTGTGTACGTTTCATTACGATACGATATATAGATTCAATGGACAAGGATTCAGCGTCTGCCAATATCACAAGTCAGTAGTATACAAAACGATTCAATTTAGTTCAGGAGCCAGTAGTCAGAATGAGACAATATCATGTACTGATTTAACACAATCACATTCATTCATATCATTTTACTATAAACAACTAAAATATCATTTGGCATTTTTATTCCTGAGCTCAATCAGACCTGACCAGAAAATGAACAATAATGTAAAATAACGTATGATCAGTGTTTTCATTTTGGATCAGTGCTATGGGCTTGTTGATCATTGAATCGATATATCAATGTAGATCAATGTATCGTGTTCATTTTAGGTTTCCTGACGTTATGTAGGAGATTTCTGATGCCTATTAGTGTTTGTGTGGCAGCTTAATGTGTGTGCGCGTTTGTATTCGTGTTTGACAGCTTTTGAGAACCTGCTTCATTCCTGCTTTGTGAGGACCTTTGTGTTCGTGAGGACTGGTCTCCATAAGGAAAATGTTTTTACTGAAAGTATCGTTTATTTGAAAAACTAAAATAGTAAAAACACTTGATTTTTTTGTTGTTGATTTTGTAGGTTTGGTGTTTGTAATATTTTTAAGATTTAGTAATTTAGGAGGACATCAAAGATAGCTAGACAAAACTGAGTGTGTGTTTGTCTATCTGTGCGAGGTTTGGTGTGTTTTTTCAAGGACATAATTTTGCATGATTGAGTGTCCACTACTAAAACATGTCACAGAGCTGCAGATAGTCCTTGCCGGTAGTGCTGCTGATCGCAGATGATAAATCGTCTAGCTGTTCTTTTTACCTGTAGATTAACGCCGTCCAAGAATAACACTGCATATTGCGCTTGTAAAAACGAGCAGATAGGAGGCGAAAGTTGCATTCTCATACATCAAACAAATTCGAGATGAAGAGAAATCTCAGTTGGCATTCAGTGAACAGCTCTCAGTTTGCTGGGGGTGAATACTTGATTCGTCCTACTGGGCTTTATGCCTTTCATGGTTCTAGGCTAGCCATATGGCTTAGGAAACATCTTTGGGGAGGGAGCCAGGTTTTGTGAGATTGTTAATGAAGTGTGCTTCTTGCGCTTGGTAAAATAAGCTTTTTTTAATGTTCCCATACAGGATTTCCGGTGAATTTTACTAGAGTAATGTGTATTGATGGCATTATTCTTCTTTTGTTTTTTTCCTTCTGAATAAGATTGCTGTATTTTCACTGAATATATTAAAGCATAATTCCTGTGTTATTGCGTAAGCTGTGCAAACCTCATATTTCTGATTTAGGAAAGTAGTACAGTGCTGTATAATCAGACCTAAAAATAAAGTTTGGTCCCTGTGTAGATGTTTCAGTGAGCTTCACTGTGAACAGTATTTCAAATGCTGTGAAGCACTTTGCCTTCGTGTGCACACACACAGTAACACACACACTCACACGCCACTAAGCTGGTAATAATTTGAAGATTTTAAAGGATTCCCGCTTAAAGCGCTGTATTATCATTCTGTATTTAGGCTGAAGATAGTAACAGTGGTATTGACACCGGTCTTCTACACCAATTAGTTATATGTACAGCTATGTTTGTGATTATTGATAACCTTTACTCATTCATTTTAGGTTATGACCTTATTTATCTGTTAAGGACAAACAGATTTGTATGATGTGTTGGTTTGACTGTCGATATAAATCGTCACTGTCGGGCGGAAACCAAGTCCCTTTTTGGTCATTTTTATTTTTTGTCATAAAACAATTCTATTGGTCAGTCTTCACATTGGGCAGACATTTTTATTCAAACTGTACATTTGTACTGAAGCTCATATAGAGACATATAGGAAGTAATCAGCTTTTTATTTTTGAGGAAGAAGAATTCTCAAACATTTACTGTTTTAGACACATCTCATCTATATTGTTTAAGAGAGGATCATTTTTTAGATGAAAATTTATCTAACTTTCCCAAGAATGTTAGATAGATGTGGTTTAAAAAGAACTGCTCGTGTGTAAAGAACCCTAAAAACCACCAGTTTGTTTGTATGTATTACATTAAATGTGTATGAGTTAATGAAACATTTTCCTAGCGGCGATTTCAAAAGATATGCGTTAAAGATATGTGTATTTTGTGTTACTTAATCTTATTATGTGCATTTATGAGTCAATTATTATATTAACATCTTGGAATTCATGATTAGTTGCCAGTTTGAACCTCTTGTGTGGTTTCACTCTCCGCAGGAGGGGCCTTATGTGATGCTGAAGAAAAACTGGGAGATGTACGAGGGTAATGACAGGTACGAGGGATACTGCGTGGATCTGGCATCTGAGATTGCTAAGCACATTGGCATCAAATACAAGATCTCCATCGTGCCGGACGGGAAGTACGGAGCTCGGGATCCGGAGACTAAGATCTGGAACGGGATGGTTGGGGAGCTGGTGTACGGGGTAAGAGATGTTTTATAAGAGATGTTCTGGTAAATTTCTGTTTAGTTATTGG
Source organism: Distichodus sexfasciatus (assembly GCA_032718565.1). Classification (NCBI taxonomy): domain Eukaryota; kingdom Metazoa; phylum Chordata; class Actinopteri; order Characiformes; family Distichodontidae; genus Distichodus; species Distichodus sexfasciatus. The sequence goes on from JAVGVS010000016.1 coordinate 717,050, forward strand.
TGTCTGTATCCTGGGAATAATTTTGACATGGTAATTTCTATTGTTACTGCTGTGTTTGATGCAGAATTAAAGTCTGCACCGTTCCAGTGGGTACTTACAGTATTTGTAGAAGCACATAAGGGTAGCTTTTATCCCTAGAAATGTAGAAATGTAAAGGTATAGACAAGAAGGTACATAAATGCACCAGTGGACAAGAAGGTACAGTACTTGTTGCCTGATAGGGTACAGCTGAAGTGACAAAGCATTTGTACCTTCTTAGGTTTATTCCTGTACTTTGGTTCCTTAGTGTGAAAGATTTAAGGGAATTCACACAGAGGTCAGATCTCTTTCTAGATGTGAATACTGCATCTTCATGTTTTGCAATAAAATATTCCATTAGTGAAGAGTCAACATTTGTGCAATTTGATGGCCACTAAATGGCTGCAATCCATTCAGTCATGTTCCTCCTATAAAGAACAAAATACCCACAGACCGGACTCCTTCTTTACCGAGGCTTTGAGAGAGACTTGGAGAGGATTTGAGCAGAAGGCATCAGCAGTTTTCCTGTTAAACCTAAAGTTGTGTCCAATCCCCCAGTGGGAGAATGTGACAAGCCTTGCACCTCTGGAAAAAATAAACAACCTTTGGCAAGCTAATGTATATTAATGCATGCACCATACAGCCGGTCTTGTCATCTTGTAGAGTTTTTGCTGAGTGAGGGGAAACACACACACACTCACATCCCTTCTTGTATTTTGGGGGTATTTTATCTCGAAATGTGCCAGCCTATTATGATAAACTTTAATTTCTTTTTGGATTAGTTTGGAGCCCTGTACTGCCCAGGCGAGGTTGAGAGTGTTTGCTAAGTCACCGACAATAATCGAGTTTGTGGATTTGCCATGAAGCAGTGCATTGCTCCCAAACCTTAGCATCTGTATCCAATTTTTCTGTCTTCTGCTGTAAGCATATTTCTCTGAATTGATTAGCCGGCACTGCTTCTTCCAGCCTCGGCCACAAAATTAAGCACCACGGATTATGGTTTTAGTTTTTTTTTTTTCTCTTCCCTGCATTAACATGCAAAGCCTTGTCCAATTAGAGAAATGGTAAAATATGATTGCAAAAGGAGAGGTTGAAATGGATGGATTAATCTTTATTTCGCCCTCTCTTCACACAGTATTTTTCAGCTCTGTGAGATGCCGGCCATTTTGTCAAGAGCTTTTTGTCATAGAATGCCATTTTTATCTGGGAAATCAGTGGTTCCTAAACTGGGGAGGCATTAAAGGGGGTGTGTCTGTTATACATCATGTATCTGTGAAAAATGTCAATATAAACATGTCATTTTAAACCAAACATGAGTAACTAAAAGGCTTGGTTTTGTGGGACGTGAAAATATTCTTATCTACAAAAGTGAGCCCTGCAGAAAAGTTTTGGGAATCACAGTTGTAAATAAAGGGATTAAGTGGTTTGGATAATGAATGAATGAATGTTGTTAGTAAAGGCGGCACAGTGGCGCAGTGGTTAGCGCTGCCGCCTCACAGCGAGAAGGTCCTGGGTTTGATCCCCGAGTCGGCCATAGGGCTTTTCTGTGTGGAGTTTGCTTGCTCTCCCTATGTTCGCGTGGGTTTCCTCCAGGTGGTCCGGTTTCCTCCCAGTCCAAAGGCATGCACAGTAGGTTAATTGGAGACTCTAAATTGGCCCATAAGGTGTGAGTGAGAGTGTGATTGTGTGAGTGTGTGTTGGTGCCTGCCCGGGATTGGTCCCCACCTTGGGCCCATAAGTTCCCGGGATAGGCTCCGGCCCCACACTGGTTGGGACTAAGCGGTTTGTTTAATAAATGAATAAATGTTGAAAATAAAGAAATTAAAAGCCATGCTAACTGCAGTAACCGCTGAAACAGGTTGCTTTTTGAGACAAACCAAGTCTTGCCCTAATGCACCTCTTCTTTGCTTTTAGAAAGCGGAAATCGCTGTGGCCCCATTGACAATCACCCTGGTCCGGGAGGAGGTGATCGACTTCTCGAAGCCCTTCATGAGCTTGGGCATTTCCATCATGATCAAAAAGCCGCAGAAGTCCAAGCCGGGCGTCTTCTCCTTTCTGGACCCGTTGGCCTATGAGATCTGGATGTGCATCGTGTTCGCCTACATCGGCGTGAGCGTGGTGCTCTTCCTGGTCAGCCGCTTCAGCCCGTACGAGTGGCACACCGAGGAGCCCGAAGAGGGCACCGACGGTCCGCCCAGCGACCAGCCCCCCAACGAGTTTGGGATCTTCAACAGTCTCTGGTTCTCCCTGGGAGCGTTCATGCAGCAGGGTTGCGACATCTCGCCCAGGTAAGCGCTATTCATTTTCGACTTAAAACGCTCACCTCCGTTCCCACGGAGCCGCTTCTTTGAAGCAACGCTGATTGAAGCAAGAATTGGAATTAGTCACTTAACCTCGGCTCGCCTGGTGAAAAAGGTCTCCAGAGTATTGATATGGTAATATCGGAGCACCTGAAATAGACGTGCCGCTCTGCAGTTACCATGGTGACATAGCGGAGAGTGTCCGAACTTGAGTGAAAAAAAGTGCATGTAATTTGCAGGCGGTGGGAGAGATACTCGTAATCAGTATTCTGTAGAGGACTAAGCTTAATGTAAATTGCTTTACCACAGTGTGTGCTCTTACGCTGACGTATGGGCATAGGGGGAAGGGGCATGCCTTTATGTGTGTTTGCGTGTCTCGTATTAGTACAAAATGCTGGTCATATTTAATCGCTGTGTGTTTTTCGTCCATCTCTGCACATGTCCAATATGTATTCTTTGTTCCGCCCGTGAACTGATTGGAGTGTCTTTTTCTGTGGGGCCGTAGTGGGGTGTCACTGATTCAAGAATCACGTAGAAGTAGAGGAAGTGTGCAGTTGATTTAAATACATAACCAACTGTACAGTTTGAATCAAGGAAGTTCAGAGTATGAGAGGCATGACATGACTATAGAGGTGAGCCAAAAATGCTGTAAAAGGGTTGAGTTAAGGCTCAGTGGGTTTAAAGTGACAGTGCACTGCAAGAGCAGCCATATAATACTGTGTAGAAACAGTATAAAGAGTGTAACAGTATAAAAGCAGAATAAAAACAGTTTAAAGTGTCAGTGCAATAAAAAGATAGGTATGGAGAAAAAAAAGTGGGTGTGTATTGCCTTTTTTTGGATGAATCGCGAGGTCATCACCCATCAGTGTTTCCTCATTGTCCTCGGTTGTCCATTTGTCCTACGTACAAGTGTCCTGACTTCCTGAGAAAACTCATTATTGAGCCGTTTGTGGTCATGCTGTTTTCACTCACCTGCTGGACCAGCCTTAAGCTTTCTATGGCTATCTTTCCCAACAGCTCTCTCCCTCTCTTTCTTTCTTTCTTTTTTTCCCTTTCTCTTTCTCTTTACTTCGACCCCCTTCCCCACCTTCCCCGGCTTAAAACACCTGCATGGCCATGATAGAGCTTTTTAAGACCTGTTATCAAAGAGCAGAGGAAAAAAATAGACTCTATTTTTCAGCCCCCGCCGACAGATAAGAAATCACTCACATGACAAGACAAGGAGAACAAAGGAGCAATAGAAACAGCGACGTGTGGCGGACGACTGCAGGTACTTAGAGTGGGTATCGGAACCATAGATCCAGAGATTCTCCACGCTATAGCCTTGCCTGGCATATAGCCGGCCTATGGTTCCGATCCAGAGTAAGAAGACTCACTTAGGACTTCATTTAGGACTGTAAGAAGCCCATGAATCTCATCATCCCAATATTGAGCTAATAAGAATGCATGGAAGGGGTAGGTAGAGAAAGGAGGGAGGGAGGGAGGGAGGACGACAGTGCTGAATGTGCATTTAATAATGATTCAGCTCAGAGGGATGTATAGAAGGGGAAAAATGTTCACCGCCATCTTAGGTACTGTTAATGTTTTTTCCAGTCAAGACGCCATCTCCTTCTGGGCGAGCATCTTGTGTGTTGCTGTGATGTGTGTGAAGTGGTGGTGAAGTAAAACAACATATGGCAGCACACTGTGTTGGAATATTCATTGTTTTTCCACTTTTCTCAGCAACAGGTTTGGGAGAATTTGAGCACGAACTCTTTTGCTGAGCCTTAAAGGTGATCTGTAGGGTATAAAAGTGAAGCAAAACTTTGGATATATTTAATTTACTTCTAAGGACCTATTTTACAGGAGCACTCCACTCAACATAGGTCATTTTTATTAATGAAACTTTTATTAAAGACTTGCAAACGTACCCTCACTTCCTCTCATTTCGCCATGTTAGTGGTTGGAATGCCACCTACTGCACTTCACTGTTTATTTATTGCTGCATTCAAATAGGAAAATGATCATGGTAAATCCGAGTTACATTTCAACACTGTGGTTCGTTCATAGACTCCCCACCTCCACAGTTTGAACATTGTTAACATCTTTTCATCTGTGAAAGAGCCTCTGAACTGGACAGGAACTGCAGCGGGTGTAACGATACATTGATGTACATTGATACATCAGTTCAATGATCAAAAATCATATTGTATCTTTAATTTTATGAAATTAAAGTAAATTAATAATTACTTTAAAGTAACTAGTAAACTAGTAAAGTAAATGAATAATCAACAGAAGGTCTATTTTTATTAAACGGGAAGAAGTTTCAGGATTACCGATTACAATGCAGTTTGAATGGCTCGAAAATATTCTTATATACAGAAAGGGGCACTGTAGAAAAAAAATTACGCATTTTGGGTATAGTTACCCTTTAATCTTAAGTCAGATTAATCCTATACGGTCCAATTTCTTCATTAGCCACCCCGTCCTCTCTCCACTGCGGCATAGCGATGTTTATGGCAGCGAGACAGCGTCTGTCTGACTCGAGATGAACGACGGGAACGCGAGGATGATGCGGTATGAACATTTTTATAGCGGCGTCTGCGATGGGTTTAGACAGGGTCATAAGTCATTCCCGGATTCCTGCGTTTCTCTTTTTTCCCCCTCCGCTGTCTGACATATCATTAGCAGGCAGGTAGAGCAGCTCCCAGGCCCCAGAACAGTCAGCATCTGGCGCAAGTGAGCTGTTCATCTCCTCCTGGAACCATAATGTGTGACGCTATCAGACACGGGCAGATTAAAAACCCATTTCCCAAGTACTAATACACATGTTTTTCAGTGGAAGAGGTTTAAAATTGCAGCAGAGATGATGCATTGAATTATGCGAATCTAGGGTTGGGATGTATGTAAAAATTGAAGCAACCATCAGCACTGAAATTTTTAAAAATTGATGCAGCCATCGTGGACCTAAATGTCTTGACCACTAGGTAGCCGTGAAGAGACCCCACATTATAACATAGACAGTGGACAGCATGAATTTATAGTTTTTACATAATAATTAATATTTCAATATTTCACTAATATTAAGACTGTATGAAATATTGCCCATAACCTGAGCAGTGATCGTTCTGTATAACAGTAATTTAGTGACAAGTAGCGTAGAATGTTTTTTACCCAGGTTTAGGATTTCACTGCTTGGTGTAATTTGAGACAAATGAAGAAATTTTGGGTTTAGAAATCAATGAAATTGATTCAACTGATTGTCCACCTCCTCCAGAAACCTGCATGTGTGAGAGTCCCAGATTAAAACCCATTTTCCAAGTACTAATACATGTGTTGTTCAATGGAAGAGGTTTGAAATTGCAGCAGAGGTGATGCATTGAATTATGCTAATATCCTGATCTTGGATGGATGTGCATTCTGCTGTCTCGTCTAGAAAGACCCTGGATAAGTCATTTCTCTCACGTAGGTCATTTCCACCATTCCCCCACAGCGTTCATGGTTCTGTGACCCAAGTCCTTGAAGTGCTATGATTGCATTGGATCCTACTTTTGTATGTGTGTGCGTGTGGCGTAGCAAACATGTCTAGGAGACGTGTTTGTAGCAACATGTCCCTAAGCGTGTACATATGTGAGTAAGCCAGCATATATGTTTTCAAAGTGTGATATTATTTGTCAGTGAGAAAAATCATACTTTGTCTTTCACTCTTTCCCCTTTCCTTTCCTCTCCTTTAAGAGACCGTCTCCCACCCAACAATCTCTCCTTCCCTCTTTTCTTTCCCTTCTCCCCTTCTCCACATTTTTGACGTACTTGAGGGTCGATCTTGCCTCAGTAATAGCCCTCATTCAATAGCGCCTTTTATTCTGGAAATAAGTGGGAAATTATTGCCAGGCTAGAGGGAGGGAAAGATCATGGCAGCGATTGCAGGCGAGAGGATATGATTCACTCGTCAGAACGCAATGCTACAAGGGAGGAGGGAGGAGAGCGAAGATCGCGCTGCAGCTGAGGACATTTCGCTCCAGGCTCCGTCCCTGCCAGACTCGCCACCACCGAGCGTAACTTCACCGCTCAAACACATTCTGACTGTGAGGAACCTTTACACTCGAAGCCATAAAACTACAGATTACTTTACACTGCCATAAAATTGGCATATTCAGTATTTATGACTGGCGTAAGTGCTGGCGTCTAGAGCAAATTTACATTTAGTAATAACTACAGAGATAGTGCTGGAGGTGGGACAGAGGCAGATTTAAACAACAGGGCGTGGTAGGGCTAAAAGATGAACTGATATATTAACAAAAGCAAAATTGGACTTCATGTAATTTTAATCCAAATCAGAATAAAGTTTATTCCAAATATGTTGCCACATACAAAGAATTTGGTGGTTGGTGTCAAGACATTAAGCGCTGGTTTTTTGCCCATGGATGAAGCCTAATTTTGGACTAAGTTGTACCCCTGGAGATTTACCATTCAAACTCAGAACTAGTCTAGGACTAGACTTAATTCTCTACTGGCTCTAAAGGATTTTTTAAAATCTGTATATATAGGGTACTAATATATTGAAATATTTCAATTCCAACAGTTATGCTCATTTTAACCCTTAAAACAGTGAACATTTAATATAATGTGTTTAAATAGCTATACTTCTGTTAATCCTTTTTATATTTAAACATACATTATTGCTTTGTAGTCCAGATTTGTTCTTATTTACAGAACTAACAAGAATACATCAATTTTTTTGTAGTAGTAAAATAAGTGAATAATGAGTGTGAAGAGTAGTTACATTTACAGCATTTAGCAGACGTTCTTATTCAGAGTGACTTTCATTTACTAATTTCAGGGACAGTCTCCCTGGAACAACTTGAGTTTAAGGGTCTTACTCAGGGACACAATGATGGTAGTGCTGGAGGTAGGATTTAAACCCGAGGATCCTGAGCCTTATACCACCAGCACACCGAAAGTTAGACTCATAGGGACTCCTTGAAGAGGTGGGTCTTCAGACAACTTTTGAAGAAACCAATGGCCGCTCTGATGGCGAGAGGAAGTCATGATTCAGATTTAGCAGCATTAAGAAAGGCTCTTATGCAAAGTGACTTCTATATCCTAATTTCAGAGACAGTTTCTGTGAGAACACCTCAGTTAAGGGTCTTGCTCACAGACCCAATGGGAGTGCTGGGGGTAGGATTTGAAACCACGACCTCTTGGTCCAGAGCATCCTTACTAGACTAGACCCTCCTGACCCCAGATCTTCCTCTTCTTTTGAGTAGTGAAGGTTCAAGACGAGCAGGACTTGAAACTCTGAGACGACGAGAAGTGACATATTATTTGATCAGTAAGAAGGTGCAAGTCTGTTACTCGAGGCGAGTAATAAGGATTTGAATTGTAATATGAGGCTTACCTGTGGTATTTTAATGTGGCATTTTTATTACATTAGGTTAATCTATTCATATTTTTTTAACTGCTGAGACAGATTCACAGCACCAAGGCAACGATTTATTCAAGCAAGAAACATTTAAACATTCTCAGTGGCCTCAAAACAATAAAATGAAACTTCTTTCTCTTCAAAAACACACAAAACACACCAACATGGGGTAGCGTAACAGTGAAACAACAGACACACAAAAGCGAGACATGTCTAAATAGAAGACTAACTAAACTAGAACACCTGCAAACAATAAGTTAACTGACTAAACCAAACAAGATACTAAATGCTAACCAATAGATTAAGAGAACTGGGCTAACTGGAGGTGGGAACTAAACAGGAACCAATGAAATCAGGACACACAGCGGCAGAACAGAGGGAATTGATTGACTTACCGCACAAGACAGACGCAAGAAGCACAGGGGTGCCCTCTGGCGGGTGGCTAGGGTAAAGTCCAGGGGGAGCTGGGTCTCATGTCCAGTTTGATTCATTTCACTAGGTTATACTTTTATAACTATGTACGAGACAAATAAAGATTCTTGAAACTTGCAAGAAACACCCTTCAGTTTGACACTATGTAGACCAGGAATACACTCCTGGAACTTTCTTAACCAAAACTGAGCAGTTTGATTTATGCTCAATTATCTTAAAATTGAGGGTAAATCACATTAAGAAAAATCTTGATTACATTTTTTACATTTACTCTCGAGCTGCTGATTCACAGCCAAAACGTCTAATGATTCTGTGCAGCGTTTAGGCTGTAAAAACACTTTATCTCAATTTTTCCCAAGCGGCACTAAAGCCTGACGTTAAACATGCAGCGGAGAATATAAACTTGTCCGCCACAAGATTGCATTGCAAGAGTTGGGTACTGGAAGTGCTTTTTTTAAAAAACAAATTATGTCATTATAATGTTTTTCAATCTGCCAGTGAAATTAGAGATCAGTAATGTGAAGGGTGATTGCAAACGGCCCAGGCCTGATGTGTGGAGAAATTGATTTGCAGGTATTAAATCTTAATCAGGCCAGTAGAGAGCGAGCCATGAATAAATAAAGCACTGGAGGCTTACTGGGGGCTGCAGGCAGTGACCTTTTCATTTATCTACTGTGTTTCAAGGTCCCTCGTTTCCCCTCCTCCGCCTCTGCACTTCTCTCCCTTGCCTCCCAGTGGGCCTGTTTTTTTCGGACACGGGTTACGCCGGAGCGGAAGAAAGAAAACTTTCATTTCCATGGAGAAAAAAAGGCTGCCATTAATTCGTGCCATTAGAACCGGCATGCTGTGTCGTAAGTCAGACTGTATAGCGTCCTTTTGCGTTTTGTCTCTTTCTCTTATCCAAGCGAAGGCATGAAGGGCTGCAGCTCTTTTTGATGTGGAAACAGAGAACCGAACGGAGTCTGCGGGGATGTGAGACAAGAGCGCAACACACTGACTGTTCTGACAAATACAGAGCGTTTCACTGTCAATAACACACTTATCGTGCTGCGCTAATGACACTGTGACACTGCCTCGATAAAGAGCCGCTTTGAGAGGGCTGCTGGTGACAGGTGTGTCTGTGTGTGTGTGTGTTCCTGTGTGTGCTTATTGAACACTGACGGAACCAGATGTACCCAATATGTTAGAACAAGTCTAAAGCGAAAAAACGATCAAACTGAGGATGAGAAAATTATCCCCACAAAGCAAAAATACTTATTCATTGAACGATGCATTATATTTAAATATTTAGTACTTGATGTAAGACATAACACCTGAGCTTTGTCAAAACTTGGCTTTTTAAGGGCCGGTCCTCATTAGAAAAACGGTTTTATAGTTTTATTTGGAAAAACTAAACGCGGTAAAGGAGCAACACGCTGGCACAGTGGGTAGTGCTACCGTCTCACTGCGCGAAGGTCCTGGGTTCGATCTCCAGGTCGGCCGTAGGGCCTTTCTGTGTGAAGTTTGCATGCTCTCCCCATGTTTGCGTGATTTTTCTTCGGGTGCTCCGGTTTCCTCCCACAGTCCAAAAGCATTCACTATAGGTTAATTGGCGACTCTAAATTGATCCCATAAGGTGTGAATGAGAGTGTGATTGTGTGAGTGCGTGTGCCCTGCGGTGTTTTGGTGCCTGCCCATGATTGGTCCCCGCCTTGTGCCCGTATTCCTGGGATAGGCTCCTGTGCCGGCGACCCTGACAGGGATTAAGCGGTTAGCAGTTCGGATAATCAATTAATAAATAAATGAGGTAAAAATATTTTCTTTCAGTTACTGAGGTTAAAGTTAGGCTTAGTCTAGTCGTTATGGGAGTAAGTGATAATCTCTCATTAAGATAGTACTAAATTAAAAGGTTTTATTTATATAGCTAAATTGAAATCCCTCATTAAGACAATTAGAAGGTTTTTCACAAACCCATTGTTGCTTCACAAGAGATCACCAGAAATAACCCATACACCAAAAATACAATCATACAAACAAACAAGACAAAACGACGAGACATGATGAGAATGAGGATTCACAGAGCCACAGAGAAGAAAGCAATCACAGAGAGACTGGGGAAAGAGGGATTCCAAAGTTTAGAGGCAACAGCTATGGTACGAGGAACAATAAATAAGTGAGCTGTGGATGACCTGAGAGAGAAAGCAGAGGAGGGACAATAAGGGATGAAAAGCTCACTGAGATATACACTTAGAGAGAGAGAGAGAGATAGTGAGGCGCTTTCAAAGTAATGAATAAAATGTCCAGCTAAATGTGAGATGAGACTGGTGGTCAAAGCAACATTTAGTTTGAGTGAGGACGCTAGGAGTCCTGAATGAACTGTACTTTCTAAATGGATTTTGCTAGGAGACAAGGAAAGAGAGAATTACAAGAATCCATAGAAAATCAAAAAAAAAAAGTGTGGACGAGGGCGAATGTGTCATCGTAAGTGAGGAGTGGACGAAGGCGGGCAAGATATGGCTGTGTTTGTGTGTGTCTTATCACTGTACTATGATCAGAATTGGCTGTATTACAAACACTGACATGAGAGGCACTGGGCAAAGCGCCTCTCTGACCATGAATCGTACGTCCTCATAAACCACCGCCGTCGCCTTGGCTCAATTGAGGCTTTTATTAAATTGACTTTGTCTTCTCGAGTCAAATTGATTATCTGCGGCTGTCGCCGTCCCAGACGTGTACGTCTGCCCCTCCGTCCCTCGCACGTCATCGCTGCGGCCTGCGTGTCTGCATGCAGGTTGGCACTTAGAAGAAGCCTCGAATCCAGCATCAGTCACAGCTCCAAAACCGTCCAGGCATTTAATTTACGAGTTTAGAAGTCTGCAGTTACGAAATTGTCTTCTGGTCGGTCGTAATGCGTGCCAAGTGAGGACGGAGATGAGAGTTGTGTTGCTCTTTTTGCAAGCCGCAAATCACTGTTATTCTGATTCCGAGTCACGTCGGAGGTGCCGCAGTCCCTCGACCAGAAAAGAAATGCAGAAATTGTCACCATTCTCTGCGATCTTGTAACGTTTCGCGTGATCTGTGTGAGGTGTAAATTTAAGCGCTGCTAGCTTTTATCACGACGCCCCCGTGGAGTTGCCTGTCAATGACGTCCCCTCCTGCCCACTATGACGGCCAATCTGTCAGTGTGGCAGTCGCTCAAAAAGAGTGTCTCCCACATGAGAGAGGACCTTGAACTGGTCTTTAAAATGCATCTGGGGTGATCCAATCACATTTTTGACATTTATCAGATGCTCTTATCCAGGGTGACTTGCATTTACTGCTTACAGGGACACTCTCCCTGGGGCAACCTGGGGTTATGGGCCTTGTTGGAGGTTCCAATTTCGTTTGAGGCTGTCCTCAGGATTGGAACAGTGGCGAACCGGAATTCCACCTTAATCTTATACTCACCAAACAGTTTTCAGTCACACAGACCACTGTGCCAGAACCACACAAGTGTGCATTTCTGATTGCATCCCACCTGGTATAAGAATGCATCTCAAGTGACAACGTTCCAGCTCTATAAGCAAATAAACATGTACATCATTTCTATTTGCAAGAACCATATATGGTGTATATTGTAACCAGCTAAACATTGTACAGTATGCTCACCATTTACATTTAAGGCATTTAACAGATGCTCTTCCAGCGACTTCCATTCCTAATTTCAGGGACCGTTTCCCTCAGAGCAACTTGGGGTTAAAGGTCTTGCTCAGGGACTAAATGATGGTAGTGCTGAAGGTAGGATTCAAACCCACAACTTCTAGGGCCAGAGGCGAGTGCCCTTACCACTAGGAGTAAAGCACTACTTGTTATTGTACAAATATATTTGTTACTAATTAAGACTACTGTGACTAATTAATACATTTAGAAATCTTGATTCATGAACGCAAGCAAGATACAACCTTCAGTTTGACTCTAAATAGACTAGAAATACACAGCTGAAGCTTTTTTACAAATAATCTTGAGTAGATATTTTCCTTAAATTATTCACTCATCAGTCACTCATTCACTATGTTAGACTATGATTAATTGAGTTTAATGAGTGATTATTTGTATTGTGAACACACAACATCACAGCACAAAGTCCACCACAACACAATGTGACCTCTACCTTTGACCATTTGATGAAAGAGCAGTGGGCAGACTTTTGGCAGCACTTTTTGCAGCAGTGCTTGGGGCCGCTACCATGCTCATGAGTACCTCAGTGGTACCTTTACCGGTCCAGGACTTGAACTGGCGACCTTCCAATCACAGGGCCAAACTCCATAACCGTTATACTACCAGCTGCCCTACGTTGATACATAGTCAAAATTTCTAACAATTCTATGCAATGCATCAACAATCTGTACAATCCAAATTTTAAAAGGCTTGTTTTTAACTTGAGAATGATGCCATTTGTAGATAAAGGAGAACCACAGGGGATATAGGTTGAGAAGTTGATCTTTCAGTGTGGATATTTACATTGCTGAATGAATGTTGCCAAAGGTGACCCATACCACTTTTGAATGTGATCTGGGTGATTGGAACTTGTCACATTCTCAGTGAATCTTGGGTACGTTCACACAATGCGGAGCCGTCTGGGATGGGATCGCCAAAAACACAAGTTGATACGAGGTGCAACCAGTTGAGGTTCAGACATCAAAGCAATATTTGAAAGCTCCAGTGCTGAAGAAGCTACTTTTAAAATGTTGATTTTAAGGCTACAAGCATACTTATAATTAAAAGTAACTAAGCTACTGTTTTAATATGGTAGTTAGCTTCACTACAAGCACAGAGGAAAAAAAAGTAGCTTACTATATCAAAGCCACAAATTCTATCCTCTAATTAGCAGCTGCCAACAGTGTGCTGTGACACAATGAGCGTCCACTGTGTGGGCACAGTAGCCTATCAAATGCCACTTCAACACCAAACAGACACTCCCAAAAAGTCTTTATAAAGAAGACAGAAAAAAATAGCTTTTTAAAACTGCTTTTTAGCATTTTGTACACACTATAAAATAAAGCAGATTTAAAAGTAGCTTCACTACTGATAAGCTGATAAGCTACTGAAAAGTTGTTCAAGTAAAGTAGTTACACTGGTAATCTCTGGCCCCTGTTTGAAGATTTGATTTTTTACATCTAGAATACACATCTCAAACCCTAAACCCACCTATTTGAGAGATTCCCAGACCGTTTAGTCGTGCTGGTGGTCCGCTGCATGTTCCACAATCAGTCATGTGCTCATGCTGAGGTGATAAGCCTTGGCCTCATTATACTTAATTATGAATCTGTCCAATGTCATTAATCTCCTCTTTACACCGCCACACTAACCAACATTTCTTCTCTTTCTCCTCTTCCCTTGCTCCTATTTATTCTACCTCTCTCTCCCTCCCGTCCCTTCATCCACCCTTTTTTAGGTCTCTATCCGGCCGCATCGTGGGAGGAGTGTGGTGGTTCTTCACCCTCATCATCATCTCCTCCTACACAGCCAACCTGGCTGCCTTCCTCACTGTGGAGAGGATGGTGTCACCCATAGAAAGCGCAGAAGACTTGGCCAAGCAGACAGACATAGCGTACGGCACTCTAGACTCCGGCTCCACCAAAGAGTTTTTCAGGGTAAGTAGACCTGAGTCAGGGAGAGACTAATTAATTAGTCGACTGGCATCTTAAATGAAGATGTTCCAGCGAAATGCTAGAGGAAATTAGAGAGCCAGAGGGAAAAAATGCTTGTAGAATCTTTAAAAATGCATGGAGCCATGAGTTATTTATAACTGTGCATTGTAGGAGAAACTGAGTATATTCAATGCAACATATGCACTAAAAATAATTAGATTTTCCTCCCGCTATTATAATCAACAGTCTGACTTTTTCACTGGCCAATCAACCTGTTTTTGTATTTGTGCAACCTTCACTTGCCTTTAATGACCAGGGCTAGGCAATATTAACTCAAAACAATATCATGATTAATGAGACGTTTTACCTCAATCACGATTAAAGAATGATTATTTCGTTTTTTCCCCTCATGCTTCACTGACAAGGTTTGTACTTCTCACAAACAAAGCTAAGTTAGCACAAAACAGAGCTAATGTTAAAAAATTCCAAGGAAATAAAAAAAAAAACATTGACCTTTCTAAAAGCAAAATGTTGCGGCAGATTTGCGGCAAACGTGGTTAATTTGTGGCAAACAGTGGAGTTTGTCCGAAAGTATGTTGACTATAACATGTTAGCATTTGTCAGCCACTAGTGACAAACTTGTGGCAATGTTCTGGCAACAATGACTAGTGGCCAGTCCTTGTATTTCCAGTGATTTGCCAAAACAATTTGCCAGTAATGTAAAGTTGTAGTAAACCTTTGGTGACAAATTTGCCAGGTATTTAAGTTTTGCATAAAGTTTGCCAGAAGTCCACCACAAGTTTGCCTTAAACCTAATTTGCATGTGAAAATATGACCTTGCTGCAAATGTGCAGCAACATTGCCAAAGGTTAACAGCAACTGTTTGCTAAAAGGCTAAAAGTTTTGTAAGTTTTGTAAGCCAGAAACAAAGAGGGAAGAAAAGGTCAAACCTTGAGCAAAAACTGGTTACACAACAGTCCAATAACCCAAATGCTCAGTAAACAACTAAAAATTATGTTAAAATACTTCACAGTGAGTCTGCAAACATAGAAACTTTTTACAGGAAGTAATTTGTAAGTATTCAGGTGAAGGAGCTCTAATTCTTTGTCCCTCTGAAAACATGAAATGGGCTTACGGAACGGAGTCTGTAGAGTGAGATGTTGGAAGTTCTGGCATGGATTCCTGTCCTGACACTACTGTAAATCTGCTTAACTATCAAACTATATTCTGTTAATAAAAGACTGCACATTTTTATAGACGCATATTTTTAAGTAAACAGTACATCAAAACAGATTTAGGAAAGTATTGACAGAATCCTAGTGTTGGCAGAATTATTTAAACTTCGCAGTGTTGGCTTCGAATAACTTTTTGATTAACTGCCCAGCTGTACTAATGGCCCTCTCTTTTATCAGAGGTCGAAAATTGCCGTTTACGAGAAAATGTGGACGTACATGAAGTCGGCTGAGCCGACGGTGTTCACGAAGACAACGGCGGAGGGCGTGGCTCGGGTGCGAAAGTCGAAGGGGAAGTACGCATTCCTGCTGGAGTCCACCATGAACGAGTACACGGAGCAGCGCAAGCCCTGCGACACCATGAAGGTCGGAGGCAACCTGGACTCCAAAGGCTACGGCGTGGCCACGCCCAAGGGCTCACAGTTAAGGTGGGTGGAGTAGTATAACAATATGTCACGTGTTGTTATGGTATTCCACCTTCCCTGGCGTGCCTATCTCTACTCTCTTCTGTCTCTCTCTATTCTGTTCCTTTTTTGTTTTGCACCCATGAGCTTGTTTTTTTTTTTTACTATTTATTATTTGTGCACTTCAGTTACTGCTGCAGTATATATACTTTTACGCTTTGGTTTTGTTGAATGTTTGACTACTACAAGCTTCTTGGTTGCATGTAGATGCCATGGATAATGAAATGAAATGTATGGATGGGTTTATGACAGAACAGAGAGCCCAAAAACGAATGCCCCGCCCGCTCTGACGCTGCCCTGCTCTCGATAGTAAATGTAGAATTTACAGACTGGAAGGAAGGCCTGAAAAAGTGGAAACACCAAAACCAAGAAAAGCAACTTTTTTTTTTAAATCAGTGGCTTCAGTGCAAAATGCGACGTTTTTTAAATCAAGCATCTGCATGTGTTTTTTTGACGGAGAAGTAAACAAGTTTTACCACACTTCATAACAAATCTTTCCAAGCCCAAATTGGACGATTTTATACTGTTCAGTCTGTAAACTCCACCACGTTGAATTTCAGGGAATTGACACTTTGCCCAGGCTTTTCCCGGTTTTCTTGGTAAGAAGAGTCACTTACAGATGCCGGTAGCTCCCTGGGTCAAAATTTTCGCTGGAGTTACCATCGTCTGTCTGTCACTTCTCCTGTTGGTGGGGAAAGGGCCTCCGACAGCGTGGCACAGGGACAGAAGCGCAGCGTCCGAGCAGGGCCAAGGGCTTCCTTCGGCTCCCCGTCTCCAGCAGCTGTTTAACCTTCTTCTGTCTCTTCCTCTCTTCAGCTCAGATGACTTCCCTGCTTTCTTGTTTCTCTCTTTTTTTTCCTTCTGTCAGTCTGTATTTGGGTTTGAACACATTCTGGACAAACCTCTCTTAGAAACCATTTTTTCCAACATTTTACATTCATTTAAACTTTGATTGGATCTGATATTTGTTATTGCAGGTTAAATGTAATATGCACACATCACAGTGGTGTAGGGATGTGACAAAAATAGTAAAGATGGCAGACTTAAGCAGGCAGACACTAGGTGTAATGGTACATCAGTTGACATCAGCACATAGATTAAATGATCAACGAGCCCATAACATTCATTCATTCATTATCTGAACTGCTTAATCCTATCCTGGGAATTTACGGGCGCAAGGCAGGAACCAGCCCTGGGCAGGCGGCAACACACCGCAGGGCACACACACTCACACTGTCACGCTTTTGGACTGTGGGAGGAAACCAGAGAAAACCCACGCCAACATTGGGATAGCATTCAAACTCCACACAGAAAGGCCTTACTGCCAACCGGGGGTTCGAACCCAGGACCATCATGCTGTGAGGCAGCAGCGTTAACCACTGCACCACTGTGCCACCCACGAGCCTATAACATTGATTCAAAATTAAAACCTCGATCAGACACCACACATATTGTAAACTCACTGAATACTGAACCAGAGAAGACTGAAGAGAAGAGACATTTCATCTAAATGTCTCAGTCTGTTCAGGAATAAATACGTCAAATGTTGAACTAGTTGCTTTTTGCAATTTGGTAAAAATGAAAGTGATTAAATCTGTGTATGATATTGTCTCATATTGATCACTCACTCCCCGAGCTAAATTGAATCGTAGCAGACTTTGTGATATCGGCAGACGTGGAATCGTTGTCCACTGAGTTGATATCATATCGTGATGAAACTAGTGCTTAACGCCCCTAAGAGACACAGATGACGCACACTAACCACCTAGTTGAGGCCTAGTGGCAAGACAGCCTTTTTTATGGCTAAAAACAAAGAAGGTAGGACAGAACATTATAAAGCCCTGTGTTTCTAATACAACTATCTTTACTGCATTTGGTCTCTTATTGTTGACTACATTTTTACGTTATTATTCATATAATAAGTAATACACATGCTTAGAGGGACTCCCAGGTTTTTATATTAGTGTGGTTCTAAAGCTGTTGTCCGACTGTGAGCTTATTGACCAGTGAGTGAGGCTTAAAGAGTAAAGGAATTCTAAAGCCGCGATCAGCTTTATTCAGCAGTTTTGGTAGCACTCAGAGCTCACTAAGACTATTTGAGCCCATGGGAGATAGAAACAGGTATTCAATAGCATGAAGGTCTTCTTTGTATCTCAAAGCAATATTGACTATAGAGTAATGAGGAAGCAAGAGAGAGGCAGAGACGAGAGAATGTGTAGGTGCAGAGGAGATATAGATTTTTCACTGCTTTCTTATTAGTGGTCCTTTGTTGCTCTTGATAGAATCTAATCAAGTGAGTGTGCATTTTACATCACACCATGGGAGATGAGAGGTCTGTCCATGTGCTTTTATGACGGGGAGGGAGGGCGGGTGGGATTGAGGGAAAAGAGCTCCAGAACTATCCGGCCCTGTCTAATATTATTCTTTTTGCAATTTTCCTTTGATTGGTTACTGCTCACTCTGACAAACTATGTTTTATCGTTTCAAGAAGTGCAGTTAACCTGGCAGTTTTAAAACTGAATGAACAAGGCCTGTTGGACAAATTGAAAAACAAGTGGTGGTACGACAAAGGCGAGTGTGGCAGCGGAGGAGGTGGTGAGAAGGTTAGCCACTATGTCGACCAAATGCGGGTAAACGGATTCCTCTGTAACGGGCGCATCTGCCGGGGCCAGAACAGCAGCAGCAAAAAAAAGAGAAAAGAATAAAGACCAAGCTGACCGTCATTCCGTCAAACCGTGCCTAGTCTGTGAAGAGAAACAGAGGAAAGCAGTTCCTGTCGGAGCACAAATATTCGCCTTTAGTCAGGCCTGCAGTCCCGCTTTGATGTGCCGCATTCAGACGGGTGGCATTGAGACGTTGCGTTTCCTTTCCGTCCTCCACGATTTAGAGCATTAAAAAAACGTAATCTGCATCCTTTTGTCGCTTTCTATTCTCCCCGGAAGAGACGATTCAGTACCTGCATCTTTAACGATGAATAATGCAGAACCTGTTCAATGACTTTTGAAAGGAGACTCGGCAGCCGCATTATGACGGCGCATTTCAAACCGACGAGGCGAAACTACTTGAGGCAGGCTACATTATGAAGAGCTTTATGGCTAACTCCTACACCTCTATTGATAACTCTGCAATATTTAGCAGTTTGCAAGCACAGTTTGGATTCCTGAAAACATTTTTTCTCGTTATCTGAAAGACGTGCAAAATAAGCTTTTTCTAACTTTGTTCTTAAGATGGTGAATCCCTTTAAATGCCATAACATAATACAACAGCAGTATTGAAGTCTTGAGAACTTGAATCGAAAGCAGCTGGACTTCTCTTAAAGTTCTCAAAGATGTTTTACCTCTCTTCCAAAAGGCTGCCTCTGTTCAGAACTGTCTGAAACATCTTTTAAGAACAAATTTCTTCTTAAGAATAAGTTTAAGTTAGCGAACAAGACCCAATCTACACAGTAACGTATATGCAGTTGCGCACTTTGAGCTCCCTTTTGCCAATAGTTGTGGACCAACAGCAACTGCCTCCAGCCCTTGATGAGAAAGAGGCCGTGGCAGCATGCGCCCGTTGCCCAAAGCGATGGAGCAGGGTCCCATTCATATGTCTGTAGCTCCTCCCTTCCCCAGGCCCTAAAAAGCGTTGTTGTGCCTTCACCACCCCAACCCCCTCCCCCACCCCCCCTTTTTCCAGGAGCGTAGAGACATGTAGTCCACTGGGACCCTGGCCTTCATCACTTTGCTAGTGCACCTGCTGCTGTCAGCTAATGTAACTTAATAACATAAAATAACATGTCCTATGATGTTATTTATGTTATTCCCCCCCCTTTCATACGTGGTTGAAGAACTCCCGTAAACCTTGCCGTTTTGAAACTGAGCGAATCAGGCATCTTAGACAAGCTGAAAAACAAATGGTGGTACGATAAGGGCGAGTGTGGACCCAAGGACTCGGGAAGTAAGGTCAGTCTCCACCAAGTCTGGGACCATCACTGTTGTCTAATGCTCGCATGGACATGGTGACAGCTTGTGTGTTCAGTGAGAGAAAAAGAGAGAGAGAGAGAGAGAGAGAAAAGAGAAGTGAGCATGCACTTGCTAAGGGAGCTGGAGATGTCAGTTTTACTATACAACACTTAAGTAATAGATTTTTAAAAAACGCTTGGTGTAGGCACCAGGCTTCAAGTAATACCAGCTTCTGCATGGCCTGCTCTGTTATGTGTGGCTGGATAAAAAACTAGTTATATACTACCTGGCCTTGCTGCTGGGTTTAACTGATGGATTTTCAAGACTTCTATTTGTTGCATGACGATGCGTCCAGCTTGAGCCAGATTCCGTCGGACCTTTCAGCGAAAGGCCGAATCTCAGACGTGACGCTAAGCTGAGCCTCTGTAAGATCTTAAATCCCGTCTGAGCTCTCTAAGAAAACTGACGGTGTGTTAATTACACACGCAGACATAGCGGGGAGGGAGAGTTAGTTCTCCACTCCAAAGTTCAGCAAAAACCTGTTGGCACTTTTAAAAAAACTGGTTATTTCATTTGAGATTGCTGTCAAAAGATTGATGCCTGGTTGGGGGGGAAAATGATTAGGTGACATTCTAGGCTTCGATAGAGAAAAGGGAGTAGGAGAATTAGGGCTGGGCGATGTGACTCAAAATTCAAGTCATGATATTTTTGGACCGATATACGACAGATCGATATTTTTTCCTATCCAGTTTTGCTCAAAAAAACCCATATATTTTTCTTGTGTTAAAGTATTATTCAGAATTGATCTCAATGTATGTGATACATATGAAGAAAATATACACATTAAGGGTCTGTGTCCACCAAAGACTTTTTTTTTCACTGAGTGGTCAAAACCTCACTTCCAGAGCACTTTCTCTCGTTGTTGCTAAGTTACGAAAAGTGCCTTCGGGCTCTTCCGAAATCATTCCTATTTCAACCTGTTTCTTTGAGATCGCAGGTTTAGCCGACAAGATGAAGAATAAACGCATCTGTGACTGCGTTTGAAATAGATTCGTACATGTCTTCTTACCGTGCAAGTAAACAGCTGGGAGTGTACCACCAATTTATGCATGATTGGCTAGCGAGAGAGAATTGACATTGATGAGTGCAGCGCTGTTTTAAAAGTTGAATGGATTTTAACTTGAAGTGCTCTGAGCGCTGCGGCAAAATCATTCTCCACCGGCGTTTTTTTTTTTTTTTTCGCTGAAGGCGCTTAGCGCTCTGAACGCTTAAGCTCATAGGATTTGTATTAAGAATAGGTGCTGCCAGCGTGTTTGGTGGACATAGGCCCTATATAAACCTTAGTACATGAAAGCCATTTATATAACCAGTTTTGTAGATTTGCCATAAAAAATGTAAAATAATTGTTGGTAAAAACAATCGTTAAAGTGACTTCACAATATTTCAATTCTCATGATAGTTTTATTTTCAAACGGTGCATTCCAAAAAAATCATTCATATCGTGGCACTCGATATATTGCACAGCCCTAACTAAGCAGGACAAATGTAGAGTAGCTTGAATATTAATGCTGATTGTGAGGATGTGTATTTGTTATATTCATTTAAACCTGTGTGTCTGTGACTGTGTGAAAGTGTAGTAGCAAGTAGACTCGTGTTGTGTGTCTGACTCTGAAGGTGTAATGACGTGTCTATGTGTATGTGTGAGTGTGTGTGTGTCATCTATGTTATTTTCCATCCCCCTTAACTATCTCTCCCTCCTCCTCCTGCCTCCAGGACAAGAGCTCGCAGGCCCTCAGCCTCAGTAACGTGGCTGGGGTCTTCTACATCCTGGTCGGGGGTCTCGGCCTGGCCATGCTGGTGGCCCTCATCGAGTTCTGCTACAAGTCCCGAAACGAGGCCAAGAGAATGAAGGTGGAAGCGCCTACTGAACGCCACCCCTCCTCCTCCTCCCCCTCTCCCGCCCCTCTCCCCGGCCCCGGCCCCGTATCTGCCCCTCTCGACAGCCCCCACCCCACCCCGGGCCCCAGTCCCACTCACAGCACTCAGAGCTTAGCCACATATAGGGAGGGTTACAACGTCTACGGGACTGATGGCGTAGAGATGTAGGCGCACGAGACGTACGTAGTCGTCGGTGTAAACGCTGCAGTAGCTTGCCGTGTTGAGCGTGGAAGAGCTGCTTGTGTTTGTGACGTCCTCATCGCCGTTTTTGTCCTCCGAGCGGAGACGTCTTTGCATTTGCACATTTCTGTCTTGACCACGCCCACCCACACATATACCACAATACTGAATTAAATGAACTCAAGAAAAAAAAAGCAAAAGAAAGAATGTAGTCAGCTATAAACAAAAAGTCGTAAGTTTAAATCCAGCACTACCACCAGTGGGCCCCCCAGAGCACAAGTTGCCCCAGGGTGATGACTGTAAAAATTTTAATAGATTGAGATAACTGCTTTTGTAATAATTAGGGAAAATGGAAGTCAACTCAAAGCCATGAATGTAAATGAAGAAATACAGACATAGGAATGAAGTAATAAAGACATAGAGATGAAGCTGAACACAGGAAAAAGCAATAATGATAAAAAAGACAGTCGTTCAGTAAAAAAAAAAAAAAAAAAACCAAACCTGAGTTCATCATCCTCTAAAAACCCTAATATTCACCCCCTTTCTTAAAACTGTGCAAATCGTTCAAGCGAAGATAAGGCCAAAAATCGAGGACAATTTGAGTTCTCACTAATCTTTTAAACAGAGAGAAAAGAGTTAGAGAGGGAGAGATTTTATAACATCTACAGCTCCAGAAAGACATAAGAGACCACATCACTTTTTTCTGTTCACCGACTTTGCAATATGTGGTTGTGAATTAATAATGTACAGGTTACTATTCTTTTATGACCTATTGCAGTTGCAGGTCTGTGAAAAATGAGAAAGCAATCCATATTTTAATATAAAATATTTAATAAGCAATTCTGTTTTTATAGCAGCTATTCCATGTGTTATATTCCAACACCTATACACCTGAATCAATTTGCTGATTGGAGGAAACAGACCTCAGCAAATGAGGACACTGTGGACTTGTGGATCATATTTTTTAAATGATAAAATTGTAAAATTATATATGTGTATTTTGCAACTTGCAGGTTAGATTAAGATCGTTTACTCCATAAGAAAATAAGACAATAGATAATGTAATTTACTCCAAAAATGCTTGAAGTTTTAAAATAAACATAATAAAGTTATTAAAGAAGATTGACCTGTACATTTTACACAGACACAAAGCCACAGACTGAAAAAAACAATGAATCAGAAATAAAGTGATGTGGTCTCTTATTTTTTTTGGAGCTGTATGTATGAATACATCCCGCTTTTTACTTTGTCCTTTCTACAGCACTCTAACTATAATCCTCATCCAAAACAATCAGCCTAAGCTGACCTAATCCAACCCAGCTATTTCTTCCCAGTTGAGGAACACTGTTCCTATGTTCGTCTGCCATTAGAAGTCACCGGTTAGGAGCATTCATGAGAAAAAGATGATGATGTGATACCTGAGGCACCTAAAAAAAATTACATCGCTCATCAAATTCATCCCCTCAAAGTGCTGAGTAAAGGCCTATATCAAGTAACCTCGCACATAACAAGACATCATAGTCTTCTCAAACCTGTCTCGTAAGATTTTGGCACCTCTGTTTATCCGCCATCTTTACTGAAATGTTGATTTAATATATATTTTTAAACACAGTAATCTGAGCTTTTATAGAGATGCAAGACACATTTGAGATGCTTCATCGCTGAAGTGTGTTTTAATCTGGTGTTTTGTCTGTGCTTGCTGATAATGTGTGTTCACTCACTTGATAATGTTAAACTTGTGATGTCCTCTTGCTTTAAAATTCATCGGGTCTGACTTAGTTTTTCTCTCTCTTTTTTCTCTCTCTCGCTGCTCCACTTTATTTCCTCTTGGACATGTAGCTGACCTTCACCGAAGCCATGCGGAACAAGGCTCGACTGTCAATTACGGGCAGCGTGGGCGAGAACGGGCGCGTCCTGACCCCCGACTGCCCCAAAGCCGTCCACTCTGGCCCTTCTCTGCGACAGAGCTCCGGGCTGGCGCTGGTCTCATCCGACTTGCCGTGAAAGCCAAAAATGTTCAAGTGCCTTAAACCTCCACACCACCACCACCACCACCGCTACGAACAAACAGCAGAACAAACAAATACAAAACAGCAACGACCGTACGGAGTTACATTTCTCGGAAGGATGAATGGAAATATTAAAAGAATCCTGACTGGGGAGGTGGGGGGTTAAAGATCCGCTGTGGGGGCTGCAATGAGAGATTTTTCAGCAAAGACAATACGGAGTCCGGAGAAACGCCGCATTGAGAACTTGCCCGGCACTGTGCGAGACGAAGAGGAACGTTTAGGATGATGAGGACCGTAAAACTGTAATTCGTGCCGTTGAGTTTGGCATAAATGGCGTGCTGAAGTTCTAACGCTTGGGTCTGACCTTTGCCAAACACTGGAAGCATTGAGACAAGCGTCAGTATCGACAGCTAAAACGGGCATTCACACGTCTTAAGAGGGTGGCAAATGTACGAGTTAATAATAATAATTCAAACAGTATTAATAACAAATACTTTTAAAAATATACTGTGAAAAAGAACAAATGTATATTCTCTGAAATCATAACTAAAGAAATTATTTACATTGCTCTGTAAATAAAGACTGTACAACTTGTGTGCTTTTTAAAAACTGATGTAAATAGTTAAATTCTGTAGTGAACAAAGTATAATTCTCTTTTTTAACCATCTTTAGGAGGTATTTCATTGCAATAATGGGTAGAAAAATTATGGAAAAAAGGAAAAAAAATGTAACAAATTTGTTTATTTATATAGAAATACAGTATATGAAGCTCTAGAAACTGAACACAACGGGCATGTAATCAATTTGCAGTGGAAGTGAAAGTCGGGGAAGGGCTTGGCACTTCCGGTCCTTCCTCGGCTCTTCAGGCCCCTGCATCCTCACTGTGCAGTTGTAGACCATGGATCTTTCTAGACTGTTTTATTTTCCTCAGAAGCAAACTTTATTTTTTTCGATTTTGTGTGGTCGGTTGATTCATACATGAACAGTGATTCATGTCTGGATTTGTAGTAGTTTTAATGTTTCGGTGTCTGCCCATTCATTTTAGAGCAGCCATGCGTTTATGAATGAAATAGCGAAATATGTGGCTGGTAGGAATTCTTATGTAACAAAATACAAAAAAAACAGGAACACTTTTTGTTAAAGCTACTTTATCGAGTAAATAACATTTTAAAAAAGGAGAAGAAGGTCTTGGGGGAAAAAAAAAGATTTTGAGCCATGGTCAGAGCCGAGCTTTGGCCCTTTCAACAAAAACACTGTGTAACCTCAAATTCAGGCCTTGAGCTCGTTCTCTAGAACCTCCGTAGCAATGTAGCCGCCTTTAGGCCGGGACCCGAGTCTGTCCACATGGGGCGCTGGACTTTACTGGGCATCTGGAAGTGATGGACAATGAACGGATGACTTCTAGGCTTCAGGGCACCACAATGAGACACTGATGGAAGCCTTTTCTGGGTTACTCGACTACTGCCCTAACCTCTTCTAACTGGAATTTAACCTTACACCTTACAAAGTGCAATTTTTACTTATGTTAATGTTTTTATCTGCCCTTTTATCAACCATACCTTCATAAAGCTCTCCCTCTAACTCACTTGGACAAAAAATACACATAAAATACAGGAGTCAGGGAGGTAGCTAACCCATTCTAGTATAATTAAAGTATACATGATTTTAAATGAAGACAAAATATCAAAATCTAAAGGTATTTGATTTTATTATTAATGATCTTTTATGATTCAAACTAAATTCCAACATGATATTTTCAGTCACTTTATTTTTGTCATCTTTAGTAAAACACATTTATTTAGGATTTTTGGAAGATTTCCACATCATAGTTTTCTGAAATTGTAACTTTGTGTGGTAGAGAAAATGTGTTGGATTAAGTGCAATTTGTTTCCTTTCAAATGTAGTACAGAATATGTTGGAGTTGCCTGAGTGATCAGGAAAGCTACCCATGAGTGGTAATGCAGTATACGTACTTTTACTTTTCTTACTTTCTACCACGGACCAGAGAGAAGCAGCAGCAGCTCTGGTACACAGGAAGAATCATGTTACACTTTGACAGCTTTGTTCTGTAGCTCTGTAAAGCTCAAATGAACCTGGTGTCCTAGATTGGCTTAAATTGTAAATATTTATTTTGATCCTAATTTTTTTAGTAAAAAAAAACCTTATGCCAGTTTTTGGTGTTTTTGTGTTTATTGTTTACTGTTTGGTTTGATTCTGTAACCCAGGCTGTCTTCTAAACCAGAATTGTGGGTTGGAGTATACCAAAATATTAATGCATGCTGAGGTCAGATTTAAACATGGATTCATAACTGGTCTTGCAGTAAAGAACGCTGGAATGAGTATCAGTAGAACTAATGGGCTTTCTGACAGGACGTCCACACCTCCTCTTTAGCCTGTGACTTGAAATAACAGTGATTGAGACAGAACAACAATTGCAGTCATCAATATTTACACAGAAAGTGTTCATTAAAAAGAGTCAGTCCCAGAGATCACTGCATTACAATTAGGCTGATGAAAGGCATTTTTGCTGCGAACCGAACCCACAGTCTGCTTAATCACCTGGCTGAGGGAAAACCCACATCAAGAGCTCGTTTACACTTAAGAGTGGAAGTAAGTTTTGACCGATTAGGGATTTCTCTTGGCAGGCCTTATGAAGGATATACCTGGATCAATCCTTCTCACCTGGTCCTCAAAGCTCAGCAGCATTTCTTTGCACTGTGAGCTAAAAATATTACAACCTACAACCCGTTTTTAGCTGGTAGTCATAGTAGGCAAATATTTTGAAGCAGATGAGTTACTTTGCAGGTTATGCTCACTTTGTGACCTTAATGATGATCATTTTAATAATTGCACTATGAAATTATGAATGGTTTTGCATAACGTGAAGCACTTTCTTAGAAGTGCCTCAAATGAGCTGATAATAAAACAGTAATTAGCTTTAGAGATAATACATTTTTTAAACACCCAGATCAACTTTGGCTTCTACAATGCTAGCTGAATATATGACTTCATTTTTTTCTTAATGAACCTGAAGCACCAACATATATCCAATGCATAAATTGTTTAAAAGGATGAAATTATGAGCAGTTTTGCATAACACAACTTTCAAGAATTTCTTTGTGTGCATTTTCTTATGCCTCAGAGGAGCCAAAATTAAACCAGTAATTAGCTTTAGAGATAACATTTTTTAACACTCAGATCAATTTTGATTTTAACACTAGCTGAATATAGACTGGGTCTTTATCCTGTAAGACCCTATAGCACCAACATGTATCCAAGGCATGAATCATTTCAAAAGATAGCAAATGCAACCAAAGGCCTTTAATTTATTATTTGTAGTAATAGAGAACACTAAGAGCAATTGCATATGTAATGTTTTCAAGTGTTTCATTATGGATTTTCAATTGCCAGCCTCCTTTAATCTCGCCCTCACTCTTTTCTGGTGATTGCGCACTGCAGCTTTTTTTTTGTCTCGCACCACAGACCTTATCTGGCTCCACCTACAACAGTTATGCAGAGGACACTTCATGCATGGCATACTAATCTCTCATTAATGAATATGTGGGTTTCCAGCCTTCTCATTACTGCTACCCATGAAAGATCTCCTGCAGGGACCAAATCCAGCACATTAGATGTTTTATTCTGGGGACACGTCTAGTGCAAAATGAAGGTTGCCTTCATTTGAATAATTATGTTTTAAAAAGTGTGGGGATGAAAATATCAAGCCAGATACACAAAAACGGTGGATTATCAATATTTGCTCCTAATGAGGAACGATGACTATTTCAAACAGCGAACACATTTGAGTTGCATTTTTTTTACAAGTTCATTTTCCTTTAAATAGGAACTTAAATCTGATCTGTTATGTGATCCAGGCAGAAGACCATTAAGGCCACACTGTGAGGACTGAGAGACCCAAGGCTGTGACCCTGAACCTGAAAAGTCAAACAATGTTAAACTGAGAATCTTTCCTTTCGTCAACACCTTGCTGAAAGGCAGAAGCACCATGTGAATAAATATTGCAGAGCCCCGGTGCTTAGGGAGGGGGAGGAATAAGATGCCTTCCTCCTCCAACAGATGTTAGTACATATGTTACAACAGGAAGAGAAACACTAATGACCTTCAGGGCAGACAAACAGTAGAACTTACTGAACCTGCAGTTTCTTCACCATCTGAACTTTGGCATTGACTCCGTTTATATATTTTTCCATTTCAGAATGGATTAAGAGAAGCTTGAAGTTTCTGTATTGTTACTCATAAATTATTTACACTACATTGGGACTCATTCCCAAAATGTTTTTTTTCTTAAATTTGTTCTTAATAAAGTTGGCTTTAAAAAGTATAATATAATTTTAGAATATAAGTTTTAAAATAGTATAATATTACACAACTGTACAGTCGAAGAAACCCTGATTACCTAATGTTTTGCCCAAACATGCATGCGATCAAAATTGCATTGTAGACTCTGTACTTACCTAGGAACAAATCTCAAAGTGAAAAACATCGGTGAATGTCAGAATCTTCATGAGAACTCATTAAGTCAGTTTCAAGAACAAATTTTTCATTCTTAAGAACGGTTGGTGAAAGAAACTCGCTGTTTGCATGGCTGTGGATGATGGTATGAATTTCTTAAGCCAAAAAAGCGGACAGCAGGAATATTGATTGAACCTTTGTGTCTTCAGGCCAAATGGGTTGGTCCAAGGTTTTATTACTTAAAGTATTGATCCAGTGTCATCCAAATGTAGCTGGGCCTGTATGCTGATGACATTTTGTATGTTCATGTCATCTCCCGTTGCTTTATCACTGTAAACTGGTGCACATTTGGTTGGAGAGTTAGTATTGACTTAATTTTAGCATCTCATCAAAATGTCAAACTGTTATCTAGTTCCTTGGCACCAATAGGGAGGAGAGGAAAGGGTCATGGAGATGTCCACATTATGAACCAGCTTGTCTTTCATCATGCCAAACTCATCATCTACATGTAACTGGCGAGTCACTGCAGGACAGCTTCCAAATAGTGCATTCGCGTAAGAGGAGGGACTGCAGATGCAGTGTGGCCCTGAGCATCTGAGTTATTTTCATCTCTTCATGCCAGCCAAAACAGAATTTTTACTTGTCTGTCCATTAAAGTAACATTTCTCATCCACTTTGTCTTGAACACCCACATGTGACCTCAAATGGCTTTTAGGGACCCTCATTTCGCATTAACATTTTCATTTTGTTGTTAATTGATTAATTCACAACACTTTTCAAGCTTATTTTCATTTTCATTACTGTCAGTTCACTCAAGGCCCCCCACATAATTTTCAAAACCCCCCCAATTGGTCCTTGGACACCTTGTTGAGAACCTCAAAGCTTAATTATGGCATTATATAAAACTACAGGAAGATTTTTCCAGATGATTTATGGCGTGTAATTGGTATTTGGTTAATGGAGAGTCGGCCGGCACATCTGCCGTGAGTAATTTCTTCTGTTTTGTTGCCACGCTTTTAGCACCCCTAATGCTTCCTGACACTCCTGTCACGAGATGTTTGGACATTAGGCTAAGCACTGTCACTGGGCTGCTCCACAATAAGGCCCACGTGTTGAAAAGCGGGACCGTGTGTGTGACAGGCCGTGTCTAATGTCAGATCAGCTGTCAGGTGCCATTAGAGCCTCTCTGTCCAGACCGGTGGCATGATTGTGCAACAAGGACAAAGACATAACAATTCATCAGAAATTCACATGTATTAAAAACTCCTACAGTAAAGATTCAAAACTTCTTTAGACTGTCAAATGATAAGGAGATGAGGACTGTTAATAAGCGAAGGCTTTCTGGATCTTATGTATTTTGAAGTTTGCAGTGTTGTTTTTTCAATCTGTTCTCCTTACATTTTACAATGCATCAACTCATGCTATTCCATTTAAAGTCAACTCATGTGATGGCATATTTGAAAGGTTGGTACTGACATGTCTGGTGGAGTGTAGCGTTACTAGAAATATTCCATGGACAATGCTGAACTCTTGTGGTGAAACCTGATATTTAACATGAATTGGCATTTCAAGTAACTTGAGTTTTGGTGGCCTATAGGTAACCAAGGACTGTTGTCTGTCCAAAAATACATCTTTAATTACAAATAACAATGCAACAGTCCTGATAATCTAATCTAGTCCTGATAACAGATAATCTAATTTGCAAAATCCAAAGATCTCACTTTATACTCAATAAACCCTACCCCTAATATGGGGAATTCTCTGTCTAAACTGTTTTGTTTGTGTCATACTCCTGACACCATTGCAATTGACCACACATTCTGGCTGTATGTCTCCATCCAAGTTCTAGAGTTTAGCAATCATTTTGGGCATTTGTCAATATATTAGTTTGGTTTACTTCCATTAAAAAACATTCAACATTTCTGAAACCCAAATGGCCCCAAAATTTCAGTCTCCAGCATCACCAAATTCCACCAAAGCCAAACAAATTTTCTCTCCAGCCCTTTATTCGTTTTATATTAGGAAAATGTTTTTTCCTAGCACTTTCTGCTACTTGTACATTACTTATATGCATACTTCTGAGTTTTCATTTGAAATATAATCTAAAACATAATCATTATCCTCAAAGTAGAGAAAAGAACCCAAATGAAACAAAAATGACAACTATTATAACTGTCTATTTTTAAGAACATGTTCCAATATTCCATCTCTGTTAATTAGAATATTATGTGAATCACTACGATTAGCAGTTCATTTGTTGGTATAATAGAGTCTTTCAAGTGTTTTTAGTCAGTGGGAGGATAATTATATATGGAAGCCCATTCCATACAATTAGGTCTAAGTGGCCTGTCTGTTTTTATTAAATGAATAGTACCTATTAGAGGTTGATCTTTAAACACACGTGTATTGAAGTGGGTTAATGAGATTTCTGATGACCTCAGAAAAAGACATGTTGATGCTCACCAGATTGGAAAAGGTTACAAAGTGCCCAAATGTAAGGTGTAGTACAGCTCAAGTTGGATTATGATCTGTACACCGATCATTTTTAAATGTAAAAAAACGACTCATTAGTTTTAAATACCAAGATTCCTGTTATACGCAATTACCTTTCTTTCTTATATCACAAAAGGTTTTTAAAATATTTTCAAAGGGATTTTTCTTTAGCATCGTATTGAGTCCTTAATTTGTGAGTCTTTTTACACTCTTAGAAAAGATGCGTTAAAATGGACACCAACTGTATCAAATTCTTATACATTAGTGGGTGAGCTTTTGGACAACGTTTTTTGTGTTTATTTCAACACATTCACTGTTAACACTTGACAAGTGAAAGAGTCAAGAAAGGTAACACGTGTAAACATGTATAATATTAACACGTGCTGTCCATGCTTACACATATTGTGTTAAATGCTGTGAACAAATGCACGTTGTGTACATTTTAAATCTACACATAACTGTGTAAACGATCTGACTTTTTCCAACACAATTTTATTAAACATTAACTCGAAATGTGGAAACTGAAGTGCTACACGATTTGAATTTTTCCACACATTTTGCGTGTACTGTATATGTACTGTATATGTCATAAAAGTGATTTTTCGACAAAAGGAAAGTTATGACAAAAAAATCTTTTTCCCCATATATATATATATTTTTATTACACTGAGCTCTGATGATTTTAAAAAAGTACCCCTCTCACACAGCACAAGTGATTCAATTCACATCACAAAAAGCTTCCAGCTACTAGAAAGCCTCCTATACTGAGAGAGACAGAAGCACTTATATTGTGAACACGGTCATGCATTTTTTTTAAAAATCATGATTAAAGTTCTTCTTAAAGCGCTATATACAGCTAGTTTCTAACACCTCTATATAGGTGGCATTAATGGTTTTAAAGCATCACTCATGTGCGGTAAATATCAGTCGATTGTAGCTTACTGACTGTAGCTTAAAAGCAGGAGAAAACTGCGGAATGCACCGGAAAAAGGCTCAAGAACGTTAAAAGCAGACATTCAAAGTAACTTACATTGCATTAAAATTAACTAACATTCAGACAAAGTTTCATAAGATTAGTGCAACGCATATAAAAATCACAGGCAAATTCCATGCAAACCCTGTGACCGTTCAGAGATTAAAGGGTTTACAAAGAACCGTAAGAGCAAAGCAAAAAGAGAAGCAGGCAAAGCTGTGAACACGGGCTAAAGTGAGACGGAACATTATCTCGTTAATGAAATCTCCGAAAAGAAGCAGCACAAATCTAAATGATTGAAGATAACAATCAGGATGCTTAGTGTTTGAGATCAACCCATATAATCCGTGATTAGATAAAAAATACACTGAGAAAAAGAGAAAAATACCGCCTTGAGCATTGCTTACTGCATTGCCTACTAAATAAATAAATACATTTTAAAAAATATATAAATTAAAAATAATGCAACATTCCGTGGTTTGACAAAAACACTACAACATACTGAAATCAATGAGATCTGCAGGACATTCACGAAATGCACATTCACATTTTCTAGAACCATTTTTGGCAAGTGAATATTCTGAAGCTTTTTTTCTTAGCCATTAAGCGTTTTTTTCTGGTTAAATAGTTCACAAATACAATGTACAATTACAGACGGCTTAAAAGACCCAAGCAGGCGTTTTCCTCCTTGTATTTATTCTATATTCTAGAAATGCTCTCGGTAGAGAATGATTATACCAAAAGACACTGATCTCAAAGCTTTTTCAGTGTTTTTCTTGACTATGTGAACACATCCTCAGCAAATACTTACAACTGCGATGCATATGGACTTAAAGCTCCACCTACTGGTAGATAGGGAGCTGTGCCATATCTTTGACTACAACAACAGAACATTTTTGGATGGTTTTACCTGCAACTATTCAATTAAGTGCCAGTGATAAAGCATTTGATAACGACTTTTCCACTGCACTGGTGCCTACATACAGCAACACGTCTTGTGTTGTCAGACTCTGATTCACGATTTGAGAATATCATTAAATAGACAAAGGGAGTTCATTCTACCTCTTTTCACAGTTGAAAGAGATCGATATCGACAACAATTGGATATCTTTAATGTAGTAGACTACAGTAATGATTTTCTAGATCCAGACTAGCTCAAATGCTAATGGTAACAACGTCTATTTAACCAATATATTTTTCTTTTATCTTTCAACGAGACTAATTTCGTACGCATTAAAAAGTCCCAAATCCTTACATTCAGTTTACAGATTGCCTTGCAGCTTAATCGTTTATCACCGTATTCTTACAGTGTTCCTGGTTCCTGACCGACAAAGTTTTGGAGATAATTTTGAGTTAAACATTTTTTACAGCTCAAATGCTAACTGTAATACTATATATATCTTACATATATATTTTGCTTTTTAAACACAAAAATATTTTGTAAGCAACAAATAACGTTCTATGATTTTATTTAATGGACGGATCGCCTTGCAACTTTATGGGAAACTTACATCTACTGTTTCAGAGCTGATTTTGTTACTTTTTTTTTCAGTTCAAACCGTTTTTCAGACTAATGTAATACCAACAAATGTTAACGGTAATACTTTCAATTTAACATATACACTGTTTCTTCTCTTTCAACATGACTCATTGATTTTGTAAGCAATAAATATTTAATTCATGGTCTGTCTTATGTAAACCACATTTGCTTCAACTAAAGTTACCTTGCTTACTCTGTTCACCTTTCGTAACCTTTCAAGTTCCTGTGTCCAGACCAAGACCAAATTTTTTTGGAACAAAGTGGCATAGACTCCAAATTGGGAACTAGTATCGGCACCAGCAGAGTGGAAAAGGAGTAAAAGAGGCTCTTAAAATGCAGTGCAATGGGCTCATGCACTTATACAATCACCATGGTCTTCTCTGGTGCTGGTGATTTGGGGCTAACTACACGCTCGGACGGGTGTGTGAGAGGGGGGCTGTTTAGGCATGAATACTGACTTGTGTGTGTGTTTGCGCCTGTGTGCAGATTTGTAGGTGCGAAACAGACTCCACATAAGTTGGCAGTGATGAGAATAAGCTGAGAAAGAAGTCGAGGCATCAGACGAGGAAAGTGGGGCTGGGGTGTAAGGGTCAGACAAATCGGTTACGAGAGGATGGAATTGAGGTTTAAGGAATTGCCTCAAGGTCATGAGGTCAGGGAAGGAGCTACAGGTTGACCAGGTGAAGGTCGGAGGCGGCAAAATGAGGACACAGTGCCATGTCGGGATTCTTCAGCTGCTTGAGAATGCGCTTGTGGAACTTGGTGCGCACACGGTTGAATTCCATGATGTCGCTGGGGTCCTCCTCGATCCAGAACCTGTGGAACTCCTGCATCAGATAACCTGGCAAACAGAAATAATCAAAAAGTAGAAACACAGAAAAAGGAAATATAATGTATAAAATCAGGGTCACAATTATAGAAAAATATTATTTTTTTAATACAATATACATTGCAATGCAAACTACACTTTCTTGAAATTTATCAAATAACCCTTAAGTCAGAGTATATTATGATAATGAGACTTCTCTTGTAGATGAATCATGCAAAATGAAAACCAGGTGAGTTTTCATTTTGTATCAAACATAACGTTGTGACATGAAACAGTAATACATTTTTAAAAACAGCTCAAGTGTCAACAAATCAATATTTAAACGTACAGAAGGTCTGCTGAAAGTGTGCCAGGCTGGGCATCTCAGGCGCCACGTTGTACAGATGCGTCTTCAGAGCTCCAGTGACCAGCAGTGAGTAGGCCAGGTCTGTGATGTTAATGCCCACAATGGCAAAGGAGTATCTGCATCACAACACAACACAACACAAAATGACATACTGGCCTCTTGGTGTAGCTGAAGGCAAATAACACCATACTGAGTATTTTTTTTTTTTTTTAAGCTTTAACTATATTTTTGGGTACTATTCTTTATTGTTCTGTCTTTGTGTCCTGTGAATTGTGCAGTCGTGATGTGAGCAATTTCCTTCGGAATGAATAAAGTTTTCTGATTCTGATTCTGATTGATTCTGACTGGTTTTATTGAAAATGTTTAGTGTTAAAGAAGTTGCTAGAGGAAACATGTTATTTTCCTTCTTGTTATCTCAAGATCAAATATGTTACTTTTCTTACAATTTCAAGATGTTGAGATCACAAGAAAAATCTTGAGATAAATAACTTGAGATCTTGAGATAGTGATGAGAAAAATAACATTCATGCGTGTCCTTCCATTCATTTGTCCTCGTGTGAGTGTGTGAGCATGTGTGTGTGTTCGTGCTGATGGATGTGTGCCGCACAGCCGCCACTCTGCATGTCAGTTCTAATGCGTGTTGAAAGCTGGTGACGGACTCGGGAAGACGTGCCCTGTTCTAAATCCTCACACAAAGTCTTGAGTCTGGAGAAACAATGGTACCCAAAAGCCTCATGGCATCCTTACAGCAAGTTTCTAACAGCAACACACAAATTTTTTAAAGAATATATTACCATTATGGGGACTGAGATTTTAAAAGAAGAAGTTCAGCTAGAATATAAATTGGATACTTTATGTCCCCATAATGACACATGTCCTCACTTTATTGCTGTGTCAATCAGGTCAAAGTCCCCATTATGGGAGTGTACAAACAAACACACACACACGTTTAAGGACATGACCATGATCAGGACATTTAAGATTTTAAAAGAACAATTAACTTTGGTTTTACATCCCCAGGATGACACAGGTCCCCACCTTGCTGGTGTGAAATCAGGTCCCCATATTGGGAGGTTTACACACACACTGCGTGAAATTCCAGCTAACCATAGCTGGACACATGTTTATGATTCAAAAGAAGGAGAGAATAAACAACACTCACCCGATGGCTTTGTCGAATTGCTTCTTTTCCCACTCAGCTTTACTCATCTTACTGTGGGCAAACAGCAATTTTAGGACAATGTTCATGACTGCACACTGTAGCTGAAGCCCTGATCTCTTCAAACACTTTTTTTTCAAATTTCATCGAATCACAGACAAAATAAACCCGTAGCATAACGCAGACGTAAATACGAGAATGAGATGGGGGGGAAAGTAGAAAGCATTCCCAGCTACTAACCAACGTTACAAAGCTTTGTGTTTAAGGGTGAGGTGAGAACCCGAAGATTAGAAGATAAAGAAGAAGGAAAAGAATACAACGATTAGAAGAATACAAAATGATAAAATGGAGCTCTTACTGAGAGAGAAAAGATGGAGTACCTGGCTTCCTCTTTGAGAATGTTCCTGCACATGACAGAGCGATGACAAGAAATAAGCGAGAGGAAAAAAAAAGAAAAGAAAAAAAGAAGGTGTTGCGTGAGGTGTGGCAACAGAACATGGCAAATGTGAGAATGAATGAAGTGCATCGATTCCAGTCCACAGACATTAAGAACTTATCTCTTGATGAAGACGTTGCTGGAAAAAATAGTGACATAGAAAATGGACGTTTGCAACAGAAATTGGTGAAAAGTGGGGAAAACGTTCTGGAGGTTTTTTTGAAAGACTATCATATCTGAGCTTATGGGAGGAAGTCTGAAACTGCAAAATAATGGTTTGCTTTTTATAAGAGATCGCAATTCTTCCTTTTACAAAATTTCAAGTTTTATATTTGCCGTTCAGCCATAACATTGTGATCACAAATCAGTGCTGTATGATCCAATAGAAGAGCTACGTTTTCAGCTATTTCAGCTCAGTTTGCTGTTAAATGTTAATGTTGCTTCTGAGAGAAAGGTGTCAGAACACACGGGTCCCTGCAGCTTGTTGACTATTGGGCTGCACACTCAATATTAGGTGTATATTAATATCATAATGTCATGGTTGATCACTGTATTTAATTAGAATCTCTTGCTTCTGTCACTTGGTAAATTCTTGGTAAAAGTAAGAACACAAACGGTAAACTGGACCCGGGAGGCTTTGGGAAAGTGGCAGTGTGGAATATCTGACCTGTGTTTAGGCTGCAGAGAGTCGTGGAGCATTTGGAGAGCAGTGGCTTTGTCGTGTTCTGCAAAATACCTGTTACAACAATGGAAATAGAAGAACAGTGATGTTGTGATTTAAATAATTCTAGTGGTTTCAACATGGTGTAATGTTCATGCTGTAATGTTCTAATTCTAATTCTGATGTGCTCTATTCTAGCGTGGGTGTAATACAAGCAAAAAACGTGCTGAGCTTAGGACTGGGCATTTAACAGAAAATCGATATTTAGAGCCTTTCACTGATGTGACTGTGCTCACGAGAGTTCATTCAATGAATACCTTTTCAGACGCATGTGTTCATCAACGGTCCTCTACTACTAGGTTGTGCTACTAAATGTTACTAAAAAGGCATATAACATAAAAACCATAATTTTAATCAAGGAAAAAGCCTGAAAGTGAAAGTGATTATTTGTCGTTGTGAACACACCACAGCACAGCACAGGTTATATGTAAAGCGCCTTGTGATAATGTCTGCTGTAAAGAGTGCTGTACAAATGAAATTTAACTGAATTGAAATAATCATATTTGGTATCCAATAAGTCATTTAATTATGGATGCAATATTACTATTAAATGCATTCTTTCACAGATGATTTGATGTTATTGCATCTCTGTTTTATAAATATATTTTTAACGTGAGAAATAATATTCTATACTATCATTTGATCACCTCGGCATGTGGAACAATATAAATGACAATGCAGGTATTTATAGAAATGTAGTCACATGGCGAAGGACAATGAAGCTCCCCAGACACAAACACACACCTACATGAACACACACACACACACACACACACACACACACACACACCTGAACAGATCTCAACTCTACACTTTACATATAATTATTATATGCTGCTACCTGCACAAAATACATTCTTGTTATATCTGAATATATTTTGTCCTAATTACTGTTTGTTTTAGAGTTCGTCCTTTCAACTCAGTGAAATATTGCTGTTTATTAAACACATAAGAAAATAACTTTATTTATAGGGGTGTACAAAAAAAAGAATGGCAATTCTTTCTCTGTCGATTCAAAATCGATTCATGCATTCCAAAAAATCAATTCATATTTTTCAACTTACGTAATGGCACTAGTTTACTTTTTCCCCGACACAAGTTCAGCTCGCCAATCCTATAGATGGCACAATGTCAAAATCTGCCCAGATAGACCTGTTTCGCTTCAGCATGAAGCAAACACAGTGCATATGCATCAAACTACATTTGATTCAGTGTGATTCATTTTGTTGATCTGACACAGTCAAATTGGAAAAGTAACTCAAACCAGCAATCTGGAAACAAATTCATCTATGTATTGATTTGTGAATCATTTATTAATCCTGAACTCCTTATGAATCGGGAATCGATTTTAAATCAAACTGTGAGCCCAAGAATCGGAATCGAATCGAATCATGAAACGTGCACCCCTATTTATTTACATTCCAGCTTACATTCATTTTCCATTCCAGTTAAGTTAAAGATCACAATTAAACCTATTATTATAATTTTTTTACACATATATATTAGAGTTTAGTCATAAGACAAGCCTTTTTATGTACATTCTAAATTATTACTCTCACTGTGTAAGTGTACACTTGAGATGATTTAACTGTGACGTTAATCACTATCTATACAGCATCACACAGTGAAAAATGTGAAAACATTTGAATACATTAAAGCAGTCAGATGTTGCTCATACTGAAAGTCATTACTTAAAATCCAACACCATGACAAGTCATCACTTCACAACAGCAGAGTCACTCAAATGACAAATTAGCACTTCTCTCACACTGGGTCACACATCTCCCAGCGCTTCCTCACACCGACATTTCTACTCACAGAAGGTTGCACAGCCCCAGCAGCCCCATTCCCCTGAAGTCAGTCTTGGGGTCGCTGCCTTGGAACCCAATTTCACACCACTGCTTAGAGATGCGTCCAGTAAGGGCAGACTCGGGACGGAGGGCTTTCCACAGCTAGACAAAAGAGGAGAGGTCATTTCCTCATATAGAAACACATTTAGAATGGTGCTGAGATCAGACTGCTGACTGGTGCTATAATGTATAAATGAATCAAAAGTTAGATTTACATGGTGCTTGACTAGACACCCAAAGCACTTTACGGAGACAACGGGCCGTTCATCAACCGTTCTTATGAAGATATTTGATCTTAAAACCCAGTTTTCAAAAGATTCTGACATTGACCAATGTTTTCTTGTTTTCTATTTGTCCTTAGGAAAGAACAGAATCTACAAATGATAAAGAGCACTCTTTTCTTCCAGCACCATCACTGCACTGAGGCATTGAGACCGGCACAGACCTCAGGACTAAACCAGTTGCTTTCCCATTCCCAAGTACTGGTCAGATCCAAACCTGTTAGTTTTAGATGGACCACATGGTCAGAACTCCAGGCGTAATGACAACTAAATTTTCTGTACATCATTTCTTTTATAATTCCCAACTTTCACACTTTGTGAATTCAGAGTCTACCAATGCTGATACCTTCATAAGCATCTCCTCATGCTTTGGATTCTCACAGTCATACGGCTCCCTGCGTAACTTCTCCACTTCCAGCACCAGGCTCCGGTAGCCCACAATCTGGAGGAGGCTGGCCTGGAGAGAAATGCCAAGTCTGGGGAGAAAAAGCAATGAAACAATGAGATGATTGAGAAGGGAAATGTGTCTGTTGTATGTGAGAGGAGCTTCTGATTACACATTTCGGATATGATTTCAAAACAAAAGACGCAGTTATGATTCCTATCAATTATTTAAAAGGGTTCAACATAAACTGATTCTGGCTCCTTACTGTGGATTTGTGTCCAGGTTGATTTTTTTCAGGGCCATGATATCATCTATGGTCTTTTCAACAGCATCAGGGTGGACACTGACAGCAGATTGTAGAAGCTATTGAGACAAAATGCATCAAAGAATTCACAATCTAATAATGCACAAACATCTGCAAAATATTTCATAAGCTATATTTCATCAGGGCATGTTGGGGAAAATGCTGACCCTGAAACTGTACTCACCTCACTTTTAGAACACTTTAGAGATGATTCTGCAAAAAAAAAAAAAAAAAAAACAAGGTTAGAATGTGCTAAAACCAGTCATTACAAACCTCCACTACTATAACTCCATTTATTTAACATCATAGTTACTGCTATAATTTATTAAACTCCAAGTTGTACCAATCTTGAGGGTCCGGCGAGCACCAGGCTTGTTGTTGTAGCA
This sequence comes from Distichodus sexfasciatus, assembly GCA_032718565.1. Taxonomy (NCBI): domain Eukaryota; kingdom Metazoa; phylum Chordata; class Actinopteri; order Characiformes; family Distichodontidae; genus Distichodus; species Distichodus sexfasciatus. The sequence goes on from JAVGVS010000016.1 coordinate 756,753, forward strand.
GATACGTTGCAGCTCACATCGTCCCGTCACCTTTCGGATGACAAATTTCAGACCCCGCCACAGACATTTACAGTACAGAAATGCCAGGAAATGGCTCAGGACCCTGTGTCAGAGAAAGAGAGCTACAAAAACCAGCTACACAGATTGAAAAAGTTATCTCCATCCACCCGTGAATTCTCTCTTAGAACAGAGACCACTCACATGAGAAGTGCTGAGAACTTAAGTCTAACACTTCCAAAAAGTAAGTGGACAGCATTGTTACTAACACAACAAGGAATATTTTAATATAGGCTCCAGGCAGATAAAGGAGGGGTATTTTGTCCTCCACATCATCTTGGAGGCAGATCCCGAATGTACAAGCATGTTTTTTCGTAGACTAGAAAAGACGGAGGCCCATCTGGGACAGAGAGGTAAGTGGGTCACGGACTCGCCAAACCAATTATGACATTTATGGTAACTCTGAGAGGTGCTACTAGAAATGGGTCGCTGCAATGCAAAGCAGCAGTGAATTATCAAATTAGGTTTCATAAGGGGTTTGTCAGTAGTCCATTTCTCTGCCCACCTCTCTATCTGTCCATCAGTTCTACTGCTGTAAAAGCCTACCACTTTTTTCTATCTGCACTGCTGCTAAAAGTCACTAATCTAGGATGAAACCTGTTTGAGTCGGTTTGTTGGTGACAGTTATGCTGGGGATTATGGCTCATGGGACTGATGCGTTTCCCCATTGACATGCAGAGCACCTACAACCAACAAACCTACATGCAACGAAAACAGATTGATGGGGTTATAAAAGGAAAATCAGGGACATCAGGTCCTATAATGACAACTTAATATGCGTGTAGATAACAGAGCTCAAACAAACCCTAGAGGTGGAAAAAATAAATAGAAAAATAGTCGAATGCAGATGATATATAGCAGGTATGAAACAAGCACCTTGTAAATTGGTGTCTAGCTTTGTCCTTTTAAAATGCATGCAGTCAGTGTTACAAAGAAACAATCTTCTCTAAAAGATTAATGGTAATAATAGCAATAGGGAACATTCACAATGTCTAATTATTAAATAATGCAGTATGTGAATTAGAGCTCAACCAATAACAGTGTGCCAACCATATGAGCTAACTGCAAATATCTGTATCTGTTCTTATAATGGTCAGTAAAGTACTTTTAATGACAAAACCATACAATGAGTGTTACTGTTGTTGCATAGTTTTTCCACAAGAATGCACACTACATCTCCACTGTTGGAGTTTTTGAGTTTTTCCATCTAAACTGTGTGTGTTGTATTTTTTTAAGAAAATAAAATAAGTTAATTTTTAAACTGCTTTGTTAGCTACACATAACAAATGTTAGGGAACATCTTTGTATATGTTTGTTATTCTGGAAACAACACAAACTGGCCACTATAACATAAAAATTTAACATTCCACTATTGTCAATATCGATAGACATTGATCTGAATCATATATTGAACAGGTTCTAATGGGACATGAGAATCATGAGAATATACTTGTATATAGTCAGACATTAGTACATTTATGTTCACAATGATTTATTAATATATCTGTGTTTTAAAGGGTCAGATTAGAAATCTATGATCTTTGTCCCTTATTCTTAACACAACACATATTAACACAATGCATATTAAAGAAGCTTTGGGTGTCGATAAAATTTTATTGGGTTTATTGCATATTAATGTCTGCTATAAAACGACTTCTACATAAAACGTCTACAAGATATGTGCTTATATTAAGAAATTCTTACCTTAGAAAATGCTTCATTGCGATTGTCTAAGGTTTCGGATCCACTCGCATTCACAGCTTAAGGGTCTGATCACCTGCGCAATAGATCAGACGAATTAATTATGATATCATTTTTATTTCTATACATATAAACCGCGAGTAACCTATAAAATCCGGACTAAAATACGCCTCAGTACCGGACCCGTGCATAGAATGACGGACTGGTCGGATTAAGTCGTTCCACATCGTCACTATTGTTGTATTGTTATATTTGGGCAGGTTTTGACGATCCGATTTACAGACACACTTCCGTTATTTCTCATAATTCATTGTAAACACCGTGCAACATTAGACGGGATTATTACCCAGCCGCAGTCTTCCTCTCCTTCTCTCTACCTCATTCCCTTAAACCTTATGCGTTTGGTATTAACAACAAAGCAACACGTTCTCGAGGTTTGCGATCATAAATTCGTGTAAACAAATAGAAAACGATACGTATAAATATCACGTACGGTGTAAAATGTCGCTACGATGGCAAATATGTCGCCGCTCCGCCTCTTTAGATGGCAGGTAGCTGCTGCTGCTGCTCTTCCTCCATGATGTGTGAGGAAGACGAGGCTGAGTGTGTGTGTGTTCGCATTGCAGCGCAGGGCCCAACTAGACCTCCTTATAATCCTCTATCAAATGCGCCCTAATAAAATACCGCAAGGTTTCTATAGTGATACTCTAATAAACAAACAAACAAACAAATTAATTAATAGTTATTGCTCTGATATGAGCTTAGCATCTTAGCTAGTTTTAAACCAGTGTAGCTTTATGGCTCATTTTTAGTTTACGGCAAAATCTTCCAGTTAAACTATTGTCAGTTCAGCTAAAACGCAGCTACATTAAAGTACGGGTAAGTTACTTAAGATTAAGACTCGACATAATTAATGTAAAATAAACACTGAATTTATTTTCACCCTTTTTGTTACTATGAGCGGCCCCTTAACTGTGTTTGTTAAAGAAAATTACAGTAGAAACAGAATTACAGAAGTATTGTAATAAAAGTATATGCTCATCTGCAGCTGAATTTAAAGCAAACTACAACGTAAATCTGGTCACATTTCGGTATATTATTTCTACCCACTGAATACTGTTGTACTTAAATTCCCAAATGCGTGTTGGCCTGAGCTGATTTGATGAGATGGAAAAGAACGACCTCTAGTGACAGTTGATTGTAATGACACTACATGGCCTAAAAGCGGCTTTTAAAGGGTTTTCAAATTTAGTCTTTTCAAAAGTGTGAGGACATTATGACCTAGTCCAAAAATTAATAAACCTATATTTAATTTGTATCCTATGGTTAATTGATAGTCAGACACAACTTTTGTTTCTCTAAGGGAATTGGAAATATTATTTTTAGAAAAATGCCATAACTGCTATATATAGTTAATATATAAAGAATACAACCAAATTTGAGAATTTTTTTTACAGAAGAAAACACTGTATATACTGGTTGTGGTTGATGAATGTGTATAATCACACTGCACACTACTGATTTGCTGAGACTTGTGTATATCTAGCTTCACGTTTTAGACCAAAATTATTAATTCATTACTAAGGGAACTGTTAATGGAAATATGCATCAGCAAATACACTCACAACCAAATTAACATTTTGTCATGGACATCATGACAGAGAAAATACAAATATAAACTTTATTACAATAATAAACATCACTAGAAAAGTGCATCATCATATGTATGTTCATGGCAATGTTGTAAACAGTAACAAACTAAAACGATGAGGCGGATTTTTTTGAAAGGGAAAAACTCTAAAATGATTACTCATCTACATCAGAAATTAATGAGTGTGTTCATACTGGCACATAATTACAGGAACATTGCAAAACAAGAGCCAATGAATTGAGGCTTAAAATAAATACATATGGTAAACAAAGGCCAACAAATGATATACAACTGTGCCCAATATTAATGATTCTCGAATTTAAAAAAAAACAAAAAACAACAACAACAGTGTTTGGAACATTTTGAAAATACATGTTAACCTCAGAAGAGAAAAGCAGTCAAACCTAAAACAAATACATCAACATCTACAGCCAAATTTCCAGACCCTGACTGACCAAATTGAAATGATTTTCAGTTGCAAATCACAAACTATAATACAGAAAGCAATCCAAGACTAGCGTTAATACATTCTTAAAATGCATACTGTATTAGAGAGATTACTGGTAGTCTTTGTCAGTCAAGTTTAAATAAATTTTACTTAAAAAAGCATGAAGGCACACTTCTGAAGTGCAACCCAAATAACAAAACAAATACCAGCTTTGGTTTTGGTAAAAAAAAAAAAAAGAGGAAAGCACCTGCCCTTAAAAATTAGGCTTGATCAGAACTTTCTCTACATAGTACAGCTTTGTGCTAGACCATATATTTCAGTGTACAGAGCGTAGTGCAAGGTTCTCGGTTTGTGCAGTTTGTCTGGCCACATCTGTCATCTCCTTCAGAATCTAGGATGGTTTCTCGTTCCGCTTGACTGACCTCGGTTGCCGCAACACTCTGATAAGTTCTCTCTGGATCGGCCATGTAGGTGGGAACCACGTTAAACAAGACGAAGCCCACAGTTATCACCACAAAGGAAACAATATACAAAACCGAGAACTGGAAAGAAAAAAAATTAAAATGGTGAGGATATAATATTAGTCTTTCAAATTCCTGTTAAAGCTAAAAAAAAAAAAAAGAATTCTGACCGTGTAGCGAAAGAGCAAGATGCCACAGAACAGACTGAAGAGATCCGCAGTTAGAAGTGAAAGATTGACTGCAGTGGCGCTGGTCATCTTCATCACCACAGGCATGAAACTGTACAGGCCGTACATGCACAGCACATAAGCAGCAAACAGCAAGCCTGAAGAGAAACACAGAGCTGGTTACTGACACTAGTCTAACCAATAAATCACTGATATTATTGTATATTAGCTAAATGCAGATAAACTTTAACAACTTATGAATAATGTAAAAAAGGAACGGTGAAATAGATGTTATGTTATGACTGTTGGATAGTTTGTCCACAAGAGAGCACTGCATCAGGCAATGATGTTTTTTACTATTTGTGGCACTAAAACAAATTTATTTAAAATATATAGTGCATTAGATAATATCTCGGTGAGAAAAGTTAAATAACTTCACATAAATACAAAGGAAAAGTGTTTCTAGGGGAAAAAGTATTATGTGAGGATGTTTAAATCCTCCTTATATCAAAATTGGTATATATCAAGAAGAAACTATATTGGTTGGGTTCCAAATCAACACACTCTAATGAGGGGGAAAAAAACACCAAGCTCCTACCAGACATAAAGAGAATAATACAGTAAATGTGTCTTATTAAATGTCTTATTAAAACATCAAAATAAATGAAAATCTACTCACAAATTCTCCAGTCCCAGCTGACCACAGTTACAGCTTTGATTTCAAGTACAGCCCTTAATGAAAGAGAACACATCATTAAAACTAAAGCAGCACCACCACAAACACAATTTCATATCATTACACTTCAGGTCACAGACTTACATTTGCACGCCACTAACAAGAGTTCCAAAAAGACCCATCATGCCTAAGAACTCTACCCTGCTCAGGTTTTTCACTGTGTACTCCTGACACACATTGGACACGGCGTAGAGAGCAGCACTGATCAGCACCAGACCGTCTCCCAACAAAACATTAGAGTCTGAAAGAAGAGGAAGAGAGAGACAAAACACATTATATATATTATATATATAATGTGTAGGAAGCCAAAGAAGCAGCTGGTAAAACTGGCAACAGCGAGAAAGGGGCAAAAGGAAAAAGAAATCAATGCAAAGATGAGAAGAGAATGGGTGGATTACTCACTTGCACCTTGGTCTCTTCCAGCCAAAAGGTCAGCCCCCACCATAGTCCCAACCCCAAGCAAACACACAACCACAGCAACAAAGTGCAGCGGCCTGTAGCGAGTTTTCAAGAAGAACCAGGACAGCACCATCAGGACCGGTATTACAAAGCAGTCCAGCAGCTATGGATCAACAACAGAGCCAGATCAGATCACACAGCACACACACACTCGTAATTAGTGTAAGTCAAGACTGTAAAGGCACCAATTTCCAGTAATTATAATCAGTGTTTGATGCTGATTGATAAACACATTTATCCTCTATTGAGCATCTTTATTTATGCCATGTGAATTAGCAACAAACTGCAACAAGAATGTAAAAATGTACTGTATATCATAAATATTGATGCTGATCAATATTATATTGTGATATTTTTAACCATATGGCCAAACTCTAATTACCAAATAATGGATTAAACTGAAGCACCAATAGGAACAGAAATAAAATACCTGAATACTTGTAAGTGTAGTAAACTGGTAGGCCTTCACAACCGTGTAGTTTGCCTCAACATCTGTGAGTGCCATTAGGAAATACTTCCACCACTTTGATTTCAAAATCTGAAAAATATTCCCATCACCTGTGTAAAAGAGAAGAGATTTTAATATTTGCAAAAAAAATTACAACAGTGCTGTCTGTCCAGGTCTACATTCCATCCTCTGCTGACTCCAGTACCCTCAAAACTGGGATCTGTATGCTGGATCTGGTGTTCTTCCTCAGATCCCTTACCTTTTCTAAATGTCAGGGTTAAAGTGTAGGTCAGAAGCAGGAGCAGGTAGTTGAGGAAACTCTGCAGCATCGGTGTGTCCACATGAGCCGCTGCCAGGTACTGACTCGTCACCGCCGTTCCACACACCAACACTGACAAAACCTGACCCAGAGCTATGGTCTTCAGCAGACTCCTGGGACACAGACACACACACACACATTAGCCAAACATCAACTAAATTTAACAGACATGTATAATGAGCATCCACATACTAATGTCTATGTAACTGGAGTAATCGTTACGTGCATCTGTTATTTGCAGTAACTTCAGTAACACAACACTGAAATAAAAAAACAATGGAAATGCAGTGTGCCCTCTGGTGGACAAACTATGCAATGACAGCTTAATAAAGTGAGTGATTGTCACTGTGAACACACCACAACACACAGTGCACCACAACATAATGTGATCTCTGCATTTGACCTGTATGTTAAAAATGCCTTTTCAGGATTAGTTTTGCCTCTTTTGATACAGATCATAAGAACAGGATGGAATTTGGACCTTACTTGGTATCTCATAATCTCATGCGCAGTGGACTTTTACAACCATTCAATATTGACAAAGACAGTCCTACACAACATATTTTAAATAAAAACCCTTTGATTTAATAACTGTAAGCATCTCACCATGTAAAAACACCTTTCAGTGTAAGCTCCTGCTGTCCACAAACCAATTTTCCCCAGCTGCAAGCATCTCTCCTGCCCGTCCTGCCCGCTGTCCCCTCAGGGGCCATGTCCAGAGCCAGGTGAAACGAACCTTGCCGTTAAAGGAAGGGGAACCGTGATACAGATTCTTGAACCAAATCCCACAGTAATCCCGTTAAGAATTTCTTCCCCATTGTGTGAGCAACAGTACATTCAGGATTTCAACTCACATACTGATTATTCACAGTTTTTGAACAAATGACAAAACACTGAATGTTTCTGAATATTACAACAGACCAAGACAAAAGGTTATCAATCAAAAGGGCAAACTATGAAGAAAATGTACGCTTCACTTTACCAAGCACTGTAAAGTTCAGTTTACCAACTTTGAGCAAAGCAAGACAAAAACATATTTCCACTTTTCTTTCAAATAATTAGAAGTTTATTCATTGTATTATGACCATCACACAGTATAGGTATTGTATCAGTTAAATGGTACTACTTCTTTATTTTATCTATTGTCCAAAGTTAAGAATAATAGTAGAGTCCTCAACTGGGAGGACTGATTTTAATTCGCTTTACTTTGTCAATCTATCAAGTCTGTATCCTTATCCTTAAAAAAAATCTTTTAGAATCATTTTTTGCTCTTTTGGAATTTGATCATCAGCTTGTTGTATAATAAATGGTTTAATATGCTCTGCACAACACTGTCCAGTTTTGCTCAAAATTACATGAGAATACAGTATGTACACGTATCTATAGCCATTTCCGCATCCCACAGAACACACACAAACGCCACCAGATCAGTTTTATAGCAAAGCAAGAATTCATCCTGCTTTTAACCTGCCAATGTAACAGGTAACACGTCACCTAAAACTGTTTCAAAGAATTTAAATCAGTTTGGAAATTATTACTTTATCTTGTACGTGTCATTCAGCACACACGTGGTCGACTTCAGGAAATGTACTAAAACCTGCACGAATAAAAACGTACAATATCATAATTATACGCTCAGCACATCCTAAAACTGTAATCCAACATAAACATCATTTTTATAGTCTTGTAATCATTAACGTAGAGAAATTAGGCGCCCACTTTGAAGTGGAAAGCCGGCCAGCAGTCGTTCTCATTTATCGATCCAGCTGTGACAAGGGCAAAAATACAGTCTAATAATGTTAATGCACATAGACGTAAATGTACATGTTCAGCAAACATACATAATAAATAAAAATAAACGTTACATACAGGCTCAGCGTGTCTGCTAAGGCATCTTGCCCGCGATACCTGGTTCCACGCGTGTAGTGACTCAACTACACGTGCTGCTTTGCTTATTTGCCAACTATTGGCTAAATCCCGCCTCCTTGTCGAAGTTAGCCAATAGATATGAGCTATACGACGAGTCCCGGAAGTCCTGAACCAATGGGGGAGTTTGACGTGCAACCAAACTCTACTTTGAAAGAATTTGGAGTCGGTAAAGTCAAAATTATGCTAAATCAAAACTGCTAATCCAACATCGATGTTTTGAGAGTTTTAGGAATTATAATGCCACGGGGCTTTGGACACATTTGTTGCTCTTTTGACCCAATAATTACCATTGAAATGTCATAGAATTGGTGTAACAGAAAAAAAACATTAATTCAAAAATAAATAATTAAATGAATTACATTGCATGTAATGGTAATTTATGATACTCATATACATCATCTTCTAATTAAAATGGATATTTTTTCTAATCGCATTAGTTTATTCAAATACAACTTTCACATTATATTAGTAAAGCATAATTTAATTCAACATATTGTCCTTCCTCATTTCTAAAAAGAAAATAAGCAAGAACTACAAAGACTGTGAATACAGCTGGCCAGTAATGGACACAGACACCAGAAAAACCACAGATAGTTTTCAAGGACGTGAACATGCCTATCTTTTTCTCATTCTCATAGCAGTCTCTGGATTACATAAACATGAGCCTTCCAGGGTCGATGCTGCCATCAATGTAAACGGAAAAAGTTACACATTTTTTGTTTCAATTTCTTTCCATTTTATTTGTGTTATTAGGTTCTAGCTATATATTAATGCTTAACACATGCAGCACAGCAGCCTATATCTTTATTGTACATACAAACTACTAAGTGATAAAAAATAGTAGCATTAATTAACAGAAAAAAATATTATGTGGTTAAAATTCCACTTTACCTTCCACTTGTCCTTCTCCATTTACATTTAAATTATATCTATAGACATTGATCCTCACTGGTAGACTTCAATATGAGACTGCAGTGTGATTTTGAGATGACAAAATATCACACCAGACATGCAAAAACATATATGTGATCTAATCTATCAAGCCTATGCATTAATTGTTTTTTTTTTCCACACCATAGATTGAATCGTGACTGTGAGAACTCACCCACAGGTGCACTCTGCAATCACAGCAACAAGAGCCTGCTTTGTATCTACATATAGTGAAAGTTTGACATGTAGTTAAACTGAAATTCATTCAGAGATCATGCACACATAACCCTTTGCATGTACCTTTAAGTGATTTGCTTACATCTCTATGCCCGCAACTAACGTTTGATTCATGGAATAAGTTCTACAACATAATGAGCCAAGTGCATGCAAGAGAAATTAGGAATGAATTTAAATGCAAAAAAATGAGAAGAACAGGTCTATTTTTGACAGAGACCGACAGTGCGCTGGCAGCATTTGGTTGGCACTTCATCTCACATTAAAGCCAAACTGTCAGCAAGACAAACTCCAAATCTACATAGAGAATTGTAGAGTATATATTTAGACTTTCACTCACCACTATATGAAGAATGTGAGACTGTGGAAAGGAGAGCAAATGAAGAAGGAGACTAGAGACAGTCTGTAAATGTTTCTCTGACCTGGCAATAAGAAACTAACCAACTGCTCTTGAAAATATACACTCCTCCGTGCAGTTTATGTTATTTTTAAACGCAAACGTAATGTTTTTGTGAGAGCCATGGAAAAACACTAGGCGGCGCTTTTGAGATATAAATATATTTTTTGAAACGGCTGCAATGAAAGACGATGTCATTCACTGCATTCCACAAACATAATAATAGATGTAGATGATTCAGTAAAGTACGTGGAGAAACTCTTCATTTCAATGTTCAACTGTTTTATAAACTGGTAAAAGAAGTCTTCTGAGATGACCTGATGTTCAAAGTGATTAAAATGAAGATTACATTTTAAGATCAATCAATAGTGGTAATGCATGCCATCATTATCATTTTATGATAAAGTTAATAAATGGTCTGCTTTGGGCACATTGTTTTTCTTTAACAGGAGTTTTTTGACTTCTAAATCTTCTGCAGAAGAACATTTTATTGCTGATGTCTTGTGTTATGAAAGATTCCCGCACCTAGTGTTGAAGTACCTTCAGACCAAAGACATTTTTATGAGATGCTACAAAACAAACTTGACACACAGGGTGATCCTGAACATTTCTGCTGACTGTGTTGTAGAGAAAGTCTGAGGTTAAAACAAGCCTGAGAGGCCATCACTCATCAGTCTAGTCAGTGTGAATCTCTCACCTGTAGGAGGTGGGAATGCATGTTGATTATGTGGAGAAGCTAGATGGGAGAGTTTCAGGACAGACAGCTTAAATTAGTATTTTAGAGTAATGCACAAACACAGCAAATTAGCTTTGTCCAGGTGAAATGCAGCAGGAGATATTTTGCACTTTTCGGCTCAACCTGTTTTAAAGGTCTCATGTTCATTTGAATATTGCATTGCTTGTTTGTCTGCTTTGCAGCAAAATTCAGTCAATATAAAGATCTTGAATATGGGAGCATAGCTACATGCTGAGATAGAAGACATCATCCAAGAAGAGGAGGAGTTCTTCCAGAAGAACCACAGCAGCAGAAAATTGTTCTGGCACCACCATATGTACAAAAGCACAAAGAGTAACAGGCTCCTGTGCACAAGTAATAGACTGTACACAAGCATTAATAAGTTAAAGAAAGTGTATAACCTTTTTAAGAATTATTGGCTTTTTCAAGCTTTACACTCATCCTAATGTAGAGGGTTTATATGAATACTTAAAGACAAATATTAAACAAAAAAAAGAAAGTAGGAGAAATGGCTTACTGTGGCTCAATCTATCAGGACCACTGTTCCAGTGTCTGTTCAAGCTGGACATAGAACTATTATGTCTGATTTCATGTTGAGGGACGAAGCCCAAAGCAATTGCAAGGTTTTTTAAACACATAACTAAAATTAAATCAAAACCACAATGCTTGAAAAGAGATACCATACAAAAATGAGGAACACATAGAACACAGGAGCAATATAGGGAAAGCTAACAAACCTACATGGAACTTGCAACAAAAGGACAAATTACATGGAAGGCAAATTAAATAAGGACAGACGCAGGTGGAGTGCATTGTGGTAAATGAACTGTAGAAAAAAGTGGAAAAACAAGACATATGGTGGAGCATCAATGGGCAGCTATGACTATGATTAAATGTACACAGATTGCATGAAATTTTTCACATTTCATTGGTATTCTGTTACTTGAGAAAATTTCAACATGATCATCTGTCTTCAGCTCTCTTCAAGGATAAAGGCGTCATTTAGCTCAGACCATCATGCACAGGTGTTTCCTTTAATGACCAATGAAAATTGACCTAATCCATTATCCATTATAAGTGAGGAAGATTTTGAATGCCTAACTACAGACAGCTGATTGAGATTCTGAAGTGCTTGTTCTGGCTTTGTGTACAATGACATCTGTTTAGATGTGCCTTATCCTGAACTACTTAACCATGACAACAAACACACAATGATTACATCCATGCAAAATTGGACCAGTTTGCTACTGAATGTCTCATTACAATAAATGTTTTTTCAACTGTCTCATAGTCTTTGCTCACAACTTTACTGCAAATGTGACCTAGTAAATTTTAATATTGTTTTTTGTTTTGTAAAGATCTGTTTCAGTCTGTGCTGTCTGAATAGCATGTTTCTAAAAAAAAAATGGCAGGAATAAAACGTGCCTTTGACAGACTTTGGCGCTGTCCAGGATGCTGATTGTCTGTGGATGAGCTGTCCATGGTTCTGTAACGCATTACAGTTTTCAGTCTCACAGACTTGTGCAGATGCGATATCATCTTATTCTTACATTAATGAGACATTTAGGCCTTACCAGACACAAACATGTTTGTTGTCATTTGCATCCTGATTTAGAACTGGCACACTCAAGAGATTTACACTAGTAAAATTGTCGCTTGTGTACTTGCCTTGAAGACAGAGGGATTGGTGAAAAGTGTCTCTACAGTAACCTTTAAATCATGCAATGGTCTGGACCTAATAGGGCATAATGCAGACTGAGATTGTGGTCGTGAGGTTAAGTGTTCCCTGAAAATGAGATTTTTTGGAGGTAACGTACATACGAACAAAATTATTTAAATAAAATCCATCATTAAAAAATAGAAAAGTGGAAAGGTTTGGAGGGGGGGGGGCGGTATTGTAGATCTAGTAAAGTAACAACGACCGCCAGCAACAAATAAAGACAGCAAGAATTGATTTTGCTTATTGGGGTTAAGGTTAGGGTCCGGAGTACCTGAAGTGTGTGTTATTTACATCTATCTATTAATGGAGCTATACAGAAACTGCAGTTTATTGGTGTTATTGTAATGTATTATTATTATGTAACTGTAGCATATTATGTCAGTATGTTATATTATGTGAGTGTGTGTGTGTCCACGTGTGTATTTGAAAGTGCTCGTGTGCAAGTGTGTGCGTGCGTGCGTGCGTGAGTGAGTTCGCGCGCGCGAGTCTCCATATCTCCTGCACATGCTCAGATGAGGAGACTCCCCGCTCGTAGGCTCCTCCCTGTCGCAGAGAGAGAGAGGGAGAGAGGGAGAGAGGGAGAGAGAGAGAGAGAGAGAGAGAGAGAGAGATTGGGACCGGGAGAAAGCCGCTGGATCCCCGCAGGACCCGGAGAGAAACGCCACCGAGGGACTGGAGCTGTGCTCAGGTAACGGGATTATCATCTGATTAGCCGCGTCGCGATTCCGCGCTCACAAAGCTGCACGATGCGCGATATTAAACTGTTGTGTGATTTCATTTAAAAACAAGCCATTAAGCTGAGCTTCTTGGAGACGCGATCCGGTTCTTACCATTTGATTTATGTTTACCATCAATCATGCCCGTGCGCGATGAGCTGGGTGGATAAATCTGTGCTGAACCGGCGAATGTTTCTCCAGAATTTGCATTATGCATCAGGCTAAATATCTTACGTTTCTGTATTACCAGTTCGCTTTAGCTGTGCGTAAAGTGGCTTGGTGCCTCTTACTGTGTAAATAGAGCGCCGTGTCATGATGCTTATCTCAAGCTGACTGTTATTTCAGCCACTAGAAATCTACTATAATGTTTTCCAGTTATAATTTTTAAAGGATAGCTCGACCAACACCCTCGCTGGTCTGGATTTTTGCAATGAGTTTGGTCTCGTTTGCGCCTTTATCTTACACAGGTATATGCACAAATTAGGGATGTGGCGATCTGATACTGACATCTAAAATTGGTCCAAAACTGATGCAAATACCTCGATTGGTTACTGGAGACAATGGAATTAAATTCCAGTAAAGTCCACGTTTATGATACTTGTGGGAATTGTGATTGAATCGATCAAGTTTGTTTGCATTAGCTTCAGGTTTGTGATTTAAACAATTTGATGAAAAGGCTGATGAATTGAAAGGTTTAGATGAATTGATATTCCTGTTAATTACGTAAATATTTTCAACGTCTTTCTTATATTCTTTATTCTCTTATGTGCAAAACAGCAAAATTAGAAATGCAATGTTTAAACATTAAACATATGCAACTGATATAAACCATATCAAATCAGTATTGGCTACATTTCAAGATTCAAGATTTTTTAGTTTATCAAAGAAAACCTCAAACTTTTCTATAAAAGCAATTCATCCTAATGAATGCTGGTCGTCACATTTCCACACAGAATCACAAACATTTTGACAAATCTCAAGTTCTCCTGTTTTTTGGAAGCCAACTATGTTTTGTATTAAGCACACAATCCTTAATAATCAGCCCTCTCCACACACAACTGAAGGCTTCATTAACAGCTAGGATTCATTAGTGTAAATTATGGAATAGGTAATGATCAACTCCCTCACAATAATTATGTTTTTAAATGGTGATGATAGATTTTGCTGCAAAATTGCATCCTTGGTTATGATATTTTTATGGATTTTATGGGGCTTGAGAAGTGAATAAGACGCTACTCTGTACGCTCTTAGAACAGTCTGGTGAAGTGGTTTTGTGGAGGTTGGAGGCAGATGAGTTGGGCAGCACCCACACAGATGACAGATGACACCACACACAATATGCATTCATGCAGTGGCTGCAGTACCAGGGCTGGGATACCCTGGGAAAGGGAGGAAGGGATGGAGAGAGGGAGGAGGAGTGATGGGTTGCTGAGTTCTCTGGTGCACTCATTCTTGCTGTTTGCCAACCAATCTTTTTCTCCTCTCCATTCCTCTAATGCACAAACCTATACACAGTCATCTCGTACTATCGTTGTGAGGTACTACCGGTAATTACTGAATACAAATAATACTTCAGTAAAACCTAACTCTAGCCTGAACCTTAGTAACCAAAAGTCAGTTAATTCGCTTTTTTAGTTTATCAAAGAAAACCTCAAACTTTTCTATAAAAGCAATTCATCCTAATGAACGCTGGTTGTCACATTTCCACACAGAATCACAAACATTTTGACAAATCTCAAGCTCTCCTGTTTTTTGGAAGCCAACTATGTTTTGTATTAAGCACACAATCCTTAATAATCAGCCCTCTCCACACACAATCTCAGCCCCTATAAAACTCTAGTGTAGGCTCTGTACTGCTATTAAATCCCCTCTGTCCTGGGGGAAGCTTATTGTTCAGCAGAATGCTCAAAGAATTCACTTGGGCCCGCATAATTATTTGCCACTTCAAGTAGTCCATTTAGTCCATCCCTTTATAAAGCCAGGACCTTAAACCACATCAATTAAGCAGTCTGCCTGTAAAGTTTTATGAGGAAGCTGTCTATAAGTGTGAAAGTGAAAGTGTGTTCAAGATTGCTCCAGCATCAGCCAAAACATGTTAGCTGGGATCTTAAAATCTGGCTCAGTGTTTTTTATTCATAATATGCAACCAGTGTACAGTGTCCAGATATAAAGAATGCAAATCACAAGTTTCATAACAATACAATATTATATAGATTCAGTAGACAACAATTCAATATCTGACAATATCACTAAGTTGATGTGTTTTCATTTTGGATTGTATCAGTGTATCGATATAGATTGATGTATTGTTACATCCCTACCTGTTCAGTTATGGCTAAAAGAAACATCTCCAATAAATCTGCAAATCATGCTGAAATGAATAAAAGCTAAAGGAGTCGTGCAAAATGTTTCTAAATAGCACTACATGTCTCATGTTAGCAACTTGGAACCAGGTTGCTCCGTTAAGTTTCTGCTGTTTGCCAAAAAAATAGTATAATCTCCACCCACAACCTTTGGAGAGAGAAAGAAAAGAGAGAGAGAGATGGAATAGATGTATGCATGGCGTGGCCTTGCTGATGTCATGAGTCAGTCACGAGACAAGACCCAGTACCATCTGCCACGCTGGCTCCCGACTGCAGTGTTTTCATCTCCCCAGGTGCTCAAGTCGAGAGCACGATCGAGTCAACATTGACCCAGCAGTACGCACACCGACTCCTCCTCCAACGTGGAATTAATAATCCTCTCGCAGGAGCATGCATCGTGACCATTGCTTAACCCGTTCCAAAACAGACGCCTCCATTCTGGCCTTGTTATAATCTACTAGTTAATTAAGGCTTAAAATCATCCAATTCTAAAATCCTTTATTTACCAAGAGTTAATGAGAAATACAGTAGGGAGGCAGCTTTTAGTCATTATGTGCCTTGAATATGGAACACACCACCAGCAGTAATTAGAGAAGCTGAATCACTTGCCTGTTTAAAAAAAATCTTTTAAAAACTCATCTCTTCACACTGGCTTTTAATATTTAGTATAGTTCATTTACTGCGTTCCTATTTATTTCCATTTTAAAATTATGTGAAATTATTTTGTAATTTCTTTGTCTTTAGTTGTTCCGTTTAATCATTTCATTGTGTTTAAGTTTTTTTTATTTTGTTCTTTTAAGACAAAAGGCATCCAAAGTCTTGTATAGAGCACATTGTCTAGAGCTCTGTGGTGTGGGAGATCATGGAAAAAAATGCTTCATAAAAAGGCTTTGCAGCAGCACAATGACATCAGTCAAAGATTTTGTCATTTGTGCAGAAGAGCTGGATGGAGAGTTGAAGTAATAGTTAATCAGAGGAGAGGTCTGAAAGGAGAGCCGAATAATTCCCCCGCAAGCTCCTCCGCTCTCCCGTAAAGAAAGACTCATGATTGACACACTGCCCCTGCATTTCCAGACACCTCATTTGAAATGTTTGGGGGAACACACGGGGGAACTGCCTCCCCCATACTATCCGGAATTAATTAGAGTTTTCAATAAGAAAAATGATGCAAAATGCCACTGGACTTGGCACCAAGCTCAGAAGTCATTATTGAATATGTGTAATTAAAGTAAAATAATGTGCCTTCGCTCTCCCTGTGTTTGCGTGGGTTTCCTCCGGGTGCTCCGGTTTCCTCCCGCAGTCCAAAGGCATGCGTTATAGGTTAATTGATGACTCTAAATTGGCCCTTAGGGTGTGAATGTGTGTGTGAGACTGTGTGAGTGTGTGTGCCCTGCGGTGTGTTGGTGCCTGCCCAGGGCTGGTCCCCGCCTTGCGCCCGAAAGTTGCTGGGATAGGCCCCGCTCCTCCCGCAACCCCAGTTGGGATTACAGCGGTTTGGGAAATGAATGAATGAATGAATGAATAACTTGCCTTCCGGCTTTTCAAATAGTAAATACAGAAAGGAATGGATGTTGGGGATTTGCATCGTTTCCTGATTCAACTGCAATTCATAAGGGCTTGATTCAGTTCTGATTGCGATTTTAAAATGTTCAATATTGTGTTCCAATATCACCTCAATAAATCTAATTGGAAGATAAATTTGTAAACACCCAGCTCTAATGTGGCGATGTGATGTCACGATGTGATGTCACGTCCCTGTGCAGCCTGTGTTTCGAGGTGCAGACTGTGCGCTATACAGGGACAGTAGGCATCATGTGCCCACACACTTCAGCAGGTGTTGTCCCTGTCGTACAGCCTGCCCCTGCCTGCCCCTGCCTGCCAGCAAGAGTGTGTTCCCTAGACTAACAAGATTACAGGGCTGTCTTGCTTTACCCTGCTAACATATCTCCCTGGCAACAGGAGATCCGTTGCGAGCCACTTATGGCACCAAAAAGTCCCGTCTTGTCTCTTCTTCTCTGAAGGTAATGATCAGATCGATGTGTGCAGAGACCGAAAAGCAGCCTGGTGAAATTTTATAGTAAGGCAGAGGCTTGCCTCAACCGCTTTGACAGGGGCACCCAGGAAGCGTGGGTTTGTGAGGGATTCTCTTTTTGTGTGTATACGTGTGTGTGAGTATTTGTGAATACTAGGCATACACTGATCCAAATTGTTGAGTTCTGAAACCAGTGCACATACCTGGGCTTTATCCTGGACAAAGTACTGACTTGGAATGAGTGGCTATAAATTCTCTACTTTAGCATAAAACCAACAAGTGCATTTGGTTTAAAAATGCAGAAAAATTACATTGCAGCACCTCATAAGCCGCAGACAACACTCCTACGTAAGCAAGTGCATGTATACAGACATATACAGACTAGGGATGCCTCAATCCCACTTTTCAGTCCCAATACCGATATCTGGGATTTGGATATGCACTGATACTACTGCATCGTTTTATTCACTTCAAATGTAACAAATGCTTTAAGTGTAAACAGTCCAGGCATAAACTAATGCAAACAAGCTTGATCAATTAATATCACAATTCACGCGAGTAGCATAAACAAGTAATTTCATAGATCAACCCATTATCAAGGATACCCAATTGGGCTATTTGAGTCTTTTTCCTTACAGATATGCAACATCAGTACTGGACCGGTGTATCCATACTGAAAGCATTTTAAAAATAATTTACAAGTTGAAATCCCTCATTTCTGATGGTTTCTATTGCTTGTTTGCTTTGAGCACAGTTAAATTAGTTGTGGTCCTTTACCAGTTTGCAGACAGGTCTTCAGTTAGAGGGAAAAAGGTCCAGGCATGTTTGGAAACCTCGGCGTATTGATGGCAGGTGTGTGTGTGTATAGGGAGGGACGACGCAATAGTGTGATGATTGAAATCGAACACAAGCAATTTGTCACCTTGTTGATGCCTCGAGGGGACATGTTAGGGAGAGGTGATAACTCAGCCTAAAGTCACTTAAATGCCAAAGCAGACAACACTAATCCATCATGGCCCTTTCCAATCTCCATAAACATGAATATGCATCACCTTGTATGGCTTCAATATGTGGTTTTGGTTTGTTTTTTAGAAGTGGCTCAGTGGGAACAATAACAGCAGAAAGGGAACAGCACATCTGCAGTGCTCTAGAGGCTCAAGTTACAGATTTAAGCCAGGGGCAACGCTGCAATCTCCACTTGTCATTTTCTTGTTTGTACTTGTCAAGAAAATTTTTTTTTCCTGTTTTTTGTCCTCACTTTCCTTATGTCATGACTTGTAGCTGCAGCTGGAAGGATGTTCTGCTCGGTGAAGGCCTTCGAGGGGCAGCAATACTCCACCCTAAAGAAGCAGTGCTTACAGAGTGGGACGCTGTTTGAGGACCCCTTGTTCCCCGCCACTGATGACTCCCTTTTCTACCAGGGCAACCGCATCGGCCGCGTGCACTGGAAAAGGCCCAGGGTGAGTATTGCCCACCAGGCTCCAAAGGCCATAAAACAGAGATTAAGGTCCAATCCCAAGTTTTAGCCTGAGCCCTAGCCTTCCCAGATTTGGAGTGCACTTGCCTTAGAAGTGGCCCTTTGGAACAGAGCCACACGGGGTAGGAGTTGAAATTTTGGCCTAGGGAATGGGACACCACTTGTGACTCATCAGGTGTGGAAACAGAGATATATGTTTCACATATACCGTCACTATTGCTAATAAATCATAATTTTTCGCAAATAGCTTTTTCATGATATGTGCAATTCAGGTTTACATTCAGTAATGCCTATACTGAACTATACAGAAGATATTCCATGGATTTTTTATTTTTCACATACGTATCTATATCTATACGTATCTCCTCCTGTCACCCCTCCTGTCGCCATCTTTCCATCGTTGTGCTTCTGATTTACAAAGCATTCTGATTGTTTCCTTCTTCCCCTACTCTATGCAGGACCGTGCAAAATAGAGGGTAGGGCTAAGGGGGCAGAATTGGGACTGGGCCTTTATCTGTGAGTGGAGACCAGCACTTAAAGAATGACTTCATTTCCTTGAATGTCTGAGCATATTGCATCTCATCCACACCGTAGGTGGGAGATCTGCAATATGCTCTCCTCTTATGTAGCGCCTCGGAATATAGAACACTATCTGAAGGGTTTTAGTAGACAGTAAAATAACATTTGCATCTGCATTTATGACTTTTGATAGACTATTTTCTCCAAAGGGGGTTTTATTCCGCATTCCCAGGAACAGTTTCTCTGAAATATCCTGGGGTTAAGTGCCTTCATGCTGACAGCTGAATACTTTACCCCCACACCTTATGTGCTTGCATGTTTACGACAACACCTAATATTTTACTAACCTAATATTTTGAACAAACATGTATGCAGTACAATTTGCATAAGAGCAGTTTTAGCTTCAGCAGTTAACTAAAAATAAATCTTAAATAAGAAAACATTGGTGAATGTCAGAATATTTGTGAAAACTATAAGTGGACTTTAAAGGAAAGAAAATCTCAAGAACAGCTGGTGAATTTCCAAATATTGGCCATCACATTGTTCTCGTCATTATTTCTACTTTCCCCATTTTTTGTCATAAAGATACTGTTCATGGCTTAATATTTTTTAGCTCATTGAGGAGACCAGTGTGATTTTTCTTGACAATAGCCCAACTGCAACCCCCTTATTCCTTGTTTTTGTTCAATTACAGGGAACAGGGCTATTGTTGCTCCTGTGGTTAGCCCATTCCTGACGTAAGGAATTATTTCATCATCTCATAGTTTAACAATTAGGTCAGTTATAATCATCAGCAGTGTTGGGGAGTAATGAGTTACATGCAACAAAATTTAATTACAAAATTAAAGTAACAGTAATCAGTTACATTACTTTGAAAAAATGTGTAATTAAATTACAGTTACTTTCAGGAAATATTCAGGATTACAATTTCAGTTACATTTCAATATCTTCTGCAGAAACATTGGCTATACGTTTAATAATATTTTTGTTTTGCCATTTTTTCTTGTGCACAACATCCTCCATTTACAGCTAAAAGTCTGATACTATTCCGACATGTCTAATGGTTCTCTTATGTTTGCATTTGCAACACCTACTTGCTGCTGGATCTATAGTCTACAAGCGGTCTGAGCTGCAGTTGCGAGGAGGCCTGCAATGCCAGATAGGAACTACAATGTGGGCCTAGCCCATTGCAGGAAATAAAAATGAGCTGTAGTGAGCAGATGCTATATGCACCATCAATCCCACACGAATAGACGACTGCTTATTCAGTGATGTTCACCAAATGTTGAATGTCAAATATTGGATTTAGCAGCCACAGGTATTGAAAGATCAGCATGATCTCACAGTAAAGCAGTGTTGAGGTGTTGTAACCCGTCACGGCTGTGGCTGTGTTGAGGGAGTTTAAAAGGATTTTGACAGCAGTCAGTGTTGAGTAATGCTGTAAGGTTAACCAGGTTTCAAAAACTGAAAATGATTGATAGTTGAGAAAATTAATTCAAAATGTAGAAAAGTAATCAAATGTAATTAATTACATTACTTTGTTAAAGTAATTGAAATAGTTACACTACTATTACATCTTAGATAGGATAACTTGTAATTGTAACGCATTGCATTTCCAAAGTAGCTTTCCCAACACTGATCATCAGAAACATCTTTAAGCAGCCTTCATCATTTCTCTTTTTTAACTTTTTCACCTTTCGTCCAGCAATGCAGCAGGAACAATTGAATGTAGGATGTGTTTTCCAGTCTTTATTAAAACAAACCAAAAAATAAGCACAAACCAAGCCCCCAAACAGAGAAATTGACATGAGAGACAAAACCAACCCCTTCTGAGTAGCACAACACAAAACAGATGCAAAAAAACAAGACAAGGGGGAGAGACTGGGTTAAATACAGACAAACACAGGTGTAGCACATTAGGGCAATGAAACCAGTCAGGAGGACAGGGAAAACAAGTATAATAGCCCCTAGTGGCATAATGGTGCAGCACAGGGCTGTCAGAGACACTTACTTGAGTATTATCAATAATAACTTTTCCATTCTAATTGAGTACAACAGTAATGAAAGTATTTTTTTTATTCTAGTCCATTTCAGCTGACCCCAGTTGTTACATTTTCAATAATCAAAAACCATCGGGCCTCATTCACCAGTATTCTCATACGCTTTTGCTTAAATTTGTTCTTAAGACAGTTTAGACATTTAAAAGGTAGAATTTTACTGTAAAATCTTTTATACAAACTGGCATGCAATAAGATTAGTATAAGAGTGCTCTTCATAGTAGATTCTCTATGTACCAAATTTCACATTAGAAAACACTGGGGAATGTCAGAACCTTAATGAGGGTTTGAAGAACAAATTAATTTTTTTAGAACAGTTGATAAATGGGACCCAGTATTAGTAGCTTGTGTCCTTGACTAAAATAATTAAAGTACCCTTTTTCCTTCAGTAAAAGTAACTGACAGCAGTGGTTTCTTGTAACATTTTACACTTTGAAAAAGATATTTGATAAGTATTAAAATAGTCATTACCTGGCTTAAGAACTGTTAATAGCAGTTACTTTAGTACTTCTATTCAAGTAGTATTTTAATGTTAGATCTTAATCTAACATTTACTGGAGCTAGTTTTTGTAAGGAATCTGGCACAGTGGTGCAGGAGAAAGGAAGAGAATCTCAAAGTGAGAGTGAGGTTTTAAAAAACAAAAGTAACAGAAACATGTCAAAAACCCAGGGCTTTGCCTTCAACCAGAAGAGAACGACAGAAGGACCAAATCAAATCAAATACAAGAAACAGAAAACCCTCCACATAAGACAAAACATTCAAGACCAAGAAGATTAAATACACAGACACAGGTGTAGTAGATTAGGGCAAACAAGCCTAAATGAGGACACAGAAAAGAGACAACAAGGCCTCTGGTGGTGTAATGAGGGATGGCAGAGTCGATTCCTTACTTTTACTTAAACATTGATTTCAGGACCGATAGTTCAGGATAGAGTTTTTTTCATTAGTTTTCTTGAGGTTCTGGTCTAAATGATTAGAAAATAGCATACTAAAAACATTTTTATCATTATCATTGTATTATTATTATGTATCAAGACAAACTGAAAAAAAAATTCTCACTCTCTTACAATATCTACGGGCGTGATAAGTGTCAGCAGTGTGCTTTACTCACTCTCCACCTCCTCTGCCCTGGAGTGGTGCCCACATTGAGAAACTTTCCCTTCCACGCAACAACAACAACATACACACGCACACACAAAAGCATCCAGCAGAGGGTTCTGGTCCAAAGCCCCCTAAAACTGCTCTTTCTGCAGACCCATCATTATTTATCTCTGTTAAAATGTAATGTTACTACATTAGATTCTCCCTCAGATGCTTCATCATCAGAAAAATCTCAAAATAAATATTTTGAAATGGAATACACATTGTGATTAGTGTTCAAGGCAAGAATGAATACAGTATGGACTGAATCAGCAATGATCCTCTTTTACTCTTCAAACGGTTGCTCTGTATTTGCATGGATGGAGTGTTTTATGAGGAGCAGGTCTGGGATTGGGGCTGGTGCAATTAAGTTTTTTTGTGCCCTGTTAAGTCGAGTCCATTACTTGTCTCTCCATTAATCTCTCCGGCTACCCTCTATCTCTCACACATTCTGCCTCTCTCCATCTCCTCTGGTTTTCTCTTCCTCTCTTTCTTATTCCTTACCCCTCCCCCTTTTCCTATTCTGACCACTGGAGCATTGAATCAATGAAGACATTGATATGTTGTCGGTTGCCTCTATTAAAATCAAACGGCCCTTGAGGCATTGCTGTTCGGCACTTAAAATAAGACGCGTCCACAAATCATGCTTAGCGCTATTAGGACCCCGTGTGCAAAACTCATCCCACCCTGCTCTCATTCGTCTTCGTCATTCTGTCTCTTCATCGCACTGTTTTCTTATTTTATTTTTTAGCTTGTCATCCTCAGCTCTCAGGCCCTGTTCCTCAAGCATCCCCTGTCTCCTGTTTGTTAACCGTTGATCTTGACCCCCTCCCCCTTTTCCACTCCATCTGAGCAGAAGATGAAAGAGACAGAGAGCCGGCGGCACGTGGGTCGTTTCTCTTGCAGCTCTGTGGACCTGCTGCTGGCCCGGGCCACTGAAGTCAGTGCTAAATGGCTCTTTGATTGGTCTGGCAGTCTGGACCGACTCTAAGAAACGGCCTAGAAACAGCCTCAGAGGTACATTGGCGAATAGGAAAATAAGAAAATAGGAAAGGAATGGAAGGGGATGTTTAGTGTGTGTGTGTATACTAGGACGAATCTCATAATAATGATAGATATTGGTCGCATGCTGAATCTGGTATCAGTAATGAATGGTCTCATTCACCAATATTATATTATTGATATTATTGATATGAGACAGCCTCATATGCTGCTTTAACACAATCATTTCTATTCATATCAAATCACAAAAAGCTAATAAAAATCTCTCATATTGGGGACCTCATTCCCCAATATGTATATAATAGTAAAAAAAATAGTTCTTTGTTCAGAGAAATACTGAACAAATTGCTGCACAGTGACAAAGAGGGCAATCAAACTTTAAATAGAGAGACAAAAATTTCATGCAATTATCACATTAGTGCAAACGAGCCTTAGACACAGAAAGTGGGAATAGGAGAAAAGGTGGCCAATTGGTGTTGATAGGTTTTTTCTTAAATTTGTTCTTAAGGAAGTGAAAACATTAAAAAAGTTAATATTATGCAACTACAGAAATCAGGAAAACAGCACGAAAAGACATACAAAAAATATCTCATAAATGGAGTGCTTTTCACCGTTTGTAGATTCTGTTCTTATCTAAAAAACAAATATCAAGTGAGAAAACATTGGTGCATGTCAGAATCTTCTTGAAAACTGCATAAGTGGGTTTTAAGAAGAACAGTTGGTGAATGAGGCTTTAAATTCTTAATTATTCAAGACTGGTCCTGAACCTGGATGTGGATTGGGAAGGCAAACACCAGACATTGACAAAGAACAAAAAAGGGAAATAATGGAGAGTGGGAAAGATGTAGCACATAAGGTTAAGGAGACCAGTACTCAGAATGCATTTAGAAGAATTCATAAATGGTATTTATATATTTAATTTGGATATGTGGGTGTTTTTCTCTGTGGCGTAGCATAGGGTCTGAGGTCTTTTGCTGCATTTTTAAACCAAATACATTTTGGGCTCTACATTAAAGCAGAAAACTTATAACCATCACACTCACACACACGCACACTCACACACACATAAGCCTTTGAATCTCTCCAGCCCCAGGGGAAGGTTGCCCCTTGAATGTCATTTCGGGCTGTGATTAAAACTGTGTGTGTTCACAGAGGTGGCTATTCTGCTGAGCTGGTACTACTGACCTTGACCGCTCAAACCCATTCTCTCATCTCCTCACTCACATTTATCCTCGTTCCCACCCACATACAGTTCCTAAATGTGTTTGCCTTTTGCATATTTTGCTGCTAGCAAGCCACTAGAAATAATGACACATAATGTTGAACACAGTCTACCTCCTCAGTCCCCAAAGATAATATCCATTTATCCTGAAGAGTGCTTCAAGTCGGGGCCTAGGGTTTATCAGGCAGTGGTATGCGAATAAAATGAGTGCAGAAATACTTTACTTTGTGGATTGCTGGCAATTCCATCCATCTGATTCCATTCACCTTTTTGCTAAAATGCCAACACGGAAGACATACAAGTCTATTGTCACCTGCACCACATGCCATCTTCATGTCTTTTCAGTTTCTCAACAGCGCATTCCATCAACAACAAACGAAACCCATTTAGTCAGGGAAAATTCTCCTCCTCCCCTATTTGCACTACATTAAGTTGTGCTGCACTGATCCGAGTTATTCAGCTGCTTTTGCACATCTGTACAATCTGCACAGTGCTCTGAGTGTCTCATTGCTCATTAATCTTTGCTTGCAAATCTTACTCATGTAAACAGAACAGCTTGAATATAATTAGACAGTATGCTTTTTATTTTGGATTTATATTGTGCCCACATTTGCTGTAGTCTACTTTATTGGCCGCCACCAAACCATAATCAATTGGAGTATGTTTGTGCATACTGGAAATAAAGTATAGTTAATTAATTGATATGAGCCTGGTTTCTTGAACATGGATTAAGTCATGTTCGAGGGTACGTTCAGGACAGTTGATTGCGTAATCATTAGGGCGTTCGCCGCGTGAACAGAAGGTCACTGGTTCGAATCCCAGGAGGTATCACTGAGGTATTCATGAACAAAGTACCATCCTCAAGCACTGCTCCCCTGGTGCTGCCCATATTACCTGCCCACTGCTCCTTCACAGATGGGTCAAATGCAGAGGTCACATTTCATTATGGTGCACTGTGTGCTCTGATCACAGTGACAAATAATCACTCACTTTCAGTGCTTGATTAAGCATTAATTAAGTCTAGTCTTGGACTAAGTTGTAGTACCAATGGAGGTTTACCACTCAAACATTAAGGTTAGTCTAGCAGTAGGCTTAATTCTAGACTGGAAAATCGACCCATAGTGCTTATCTCACACAATAGGTTGCTATAGGTTTCTTGTAATAAGAAATAATGCAATAATCAAAGCAATTGCTCAACAGAAAAACACAGTAAAAATATGGGATTTGAGCTATTAGTAGAAGGCAGTGGGAAGTGTATTCCTGGAAACCTAAACACTATGAACCAAATTCCCAGTCTAGGATTAGATCTAGTCCTAGACTAACTATGAGTGGTAAATCTCCATTTGTACTAGAATTTAGTCCAAGACTAGGCTTAATCGATGATCAAGAAACCAACCCAGTACAGTATGTACTATAGTATGAGAGCAATGAAATAGTATGAATAATGTTGTAAAGGCAAGTTCTAGTTTGGAAGTCTTATGCCTGAAGCTCGTCCCACATCCCTCTGTCTTGGCTACAATGGTTCTGTAGGGTGTGCCTGATTTCAGCAGAGTAAACAGACAATTACTGGGGCGACACAAGTAATGTTGGGAACTAATAAGGTACTTTTTCCAGTAACTTTTAAAACTTTTAAACTTGCAACATACACTTATTGCGTCACAGCATGCTCTCAGCAGCTAGAAGATGGAGTCGGATGATGGAGTCCACCTTGATCCCTAGCCGTGAAATGGCTTGGATGTAGTTAACTATATTTTTCCTTTTAGCTTGTAGTATTAGTAACTACTATATTAAAACAGTAGCTTGGCCATAGCTTAGCTACTTTTAATCATAAGTGGCTTGTAGCTTGAAAAGCTACCATTGAAAAGTAGCTTCTCCAACACTGGAGACGAGTCTCTGATGATCCTATTTGCTCCGGGTTCTGTATCTCCAGAAACAACAGCGCTGATTTGCTTGGATTGCATCTCGTGTGCTATTAAATATCCATATGTAGATTGTATAATGAAGGATTACAGTTAAAAGGAAAAGGAGCAGGTCACATTTAAGTGGTTGCAATGTCATTTGAGGCCATGCTGCTGGAAGCACAAGACAGCTTGAAAGTGAATTTCAGTCTGTAACGCTCCCTGATGGCTTGTTCTCTCTTGCCGGGTAGCACGGAATTGTCCATGTTCCACATTTTGCTTCTCAGCTGTACTAGCATGTCACATGGGGTCTTGACAGTATGCTACATCTCTTTGAATTTCTCTCTGTAACTATACTGCTGTAAGAAAAATGCTGTAGTTATTCCTCTACGGGAGAGTGCAATCCGAGAGTCATTCTCTCTCTATCATTCATACTCATCCTCTCCTCAGATTGTATCTGAAATGTGATGGATATGATGAATGTTTCAGATGGATCTGAAATGTGAGTGCGCAATCAATCGCTAATTCAATGTGAAAGCACTTGGAGTGCTCTGATTTGTTTTATTTCATTGTGGCTAATTTGTTAGGTATAGATTTGATCAGATATAAAGAAGTCCAAGGAAGTGTCAGAATAAAAAAATACTCACATTTGGATCTATTATATATCCATAAGCATGATCATCAGCCGTTTCCGAAGCAATTGATGTACAGTATTTGTCATCTGTTTCTGGCAACTAGCATTAAGTCACTGTGCTAAATATTTATATTCCTCTCATACATCCCTGAACACTGACTCAAAGTCCAAATACACACAATAACACAGTGACATTATCATGCCCAGACTGGAGTCAGTTATGTGAAGCAGAAGTTACGCAGCGTGATTGTGCGTCAGCAGGAGTGTGTGATTCGGGGGGGTTTGTAAGTGATAGACCATAAAGGTGTGTGTGTGCTTCGTCCAATATGTTTAAGGACATCGTCACACCTCGTTTTCACACACAGCAAGAGTGAGATGGAAAACATTTCTGTCTTTGGAAGGAATTGTAGAGTGTAGGAGGGAAATACACACACAAGTCTGCAACACCTGCTGTGGTCCTGGAAGCATTATTATTGAAGGTTGAAGTGTGTATAAAAATGATGTGTCAGTTTATTTCCAATTGTCTCGCAGACCTAGTTAAATGTACCACAGAAATGACTGGAAATGTCTGAGATAGAAAAATGATGTTTTTACTTCACGCAGTGGTACTCGTGTTAAATGAGGACGGATGCAGAAAAAAAGTTTGAACCCCTGAACTTTATTCTGAGTAATAGAATATTCTAATCTGTGAATATTTTACTACTGAGAGCCTCATGAGATTTGGGGAAGCGTTATGAACAAGGCTCTATAAGGCAGTGTGCAGAGTTCGCTGTCTACTGTAAATGCTTAATCTTTTCCTTGTGCTTGTTTGTATAGGATCCTGGGGGAGAGCAGCGAGGGTAAAATGAGCTGTAGCCTGTGGGTCTATCCACACACACACTCTCATACACACACAGCCAGCTTAGCGTCTTGCTGTATTGCCACTCTCTAGCTTTCTGACCAGGTTTGACTCTCGTGTGTTCCTAACTCGTCCTTGTGTGTGTTCATCTGCAATGCCGTGTAAGGACAACACACTTAGATTTAAAATCCTAAAAGGATTGCACATCAATAAAAAGTCATAAAACCATGTTTTTATACTATTCAACGTAGGTGCACTAATCCTGCATCACAAAAACCATAAAGAAAATACAGATAATTGTTTCCAAGTAGATCTATTTAAGTCATCTGATTAGTGGTTAGTGCTGCTTCTGTGCTCGTTTAAACATATTCATTATTTCCTCCCACATCACCAAATCTTGTGCTGTTGCTGTTCTGTATCAGTCCTCCCGTGCTATTATCTTTTCTGTTCATCTCATTCATTCATTCATTTTCTGAACCGCTTAATCCCTATCGGGGTCGCGGGGACCGGAGCCTATCCCGAGACTACAGGCGGAAGGCGGGGACCAACTCTGGTCGGGGGCCAACACACTGCAGGGCACATACACTCACACCAACACACTCAGTCACATCTTACGGAGGCAATTTGGATTCGCCAGTCAACCTATAGTGCGTGCCTTTGGACTGTCAAGGGGAAACCAGAGCACCCGGGGAAAACCTATGCGAACACTCAAACTTCACACAGAAAGGCGGTACGGCCGACCCTGGGATCCAGTCCAGAACCTTCTTGCTGTGAGGCGGCAGCGCTAAGCACTGCGCCACCATGTTGCCCTGATTCAAAAATCTTCAAAATAATATTGCTATATATTCAATATATCAGAAAAAAACTTCATTTCAATTTATTTCAATTTATTTCCAATTATTGCAGGTGCCTATTATTTCAGCTTCAGTCCAAATGTATTAAATCAATCACAAGCAAATGTTTGAGGTGATATTTGCTTCAAGAAATGATGCTTTAAATCGGCATAAAGATATGACAACAAACCTTTTAAAACCTTTTAATCAATACTGACACTTGTCATTTAAGGAGGCAGATTCATTAAAATGCATTAAAGTTTCACATTGTTGCGTTTGCACACTGCAAAAGGTGACGAAAGTCTTGTGATTTATCAAGGCTGGCTGGCTTACGTCGCCTCGTTCACATTCATAACGCTTATGGAATTAATTAAGGAGTCTGTGCCACCTCTCTGTCTGAAACACTTTTAGCAGGTCCTCTCAAGTCTCCCTTTCTTTCTTGATAAGTGTCACTAATTTGAGCCTGGTTGTGTGACTAGATTTTGCCTAAAGGTAAAGAAGAAGCGTGAGTGTGTAGAAAATGGCTAATGAACTTGGGTGTGGACTACTAACCAGCACTTTTCTCACTCTCTCTCATTCCCTCACCTGAAAAAGGTTTTATGGTCTTTATATTTAAGGTCTCTGCCTTCACCTGTTTCTTACCTTCTCTCTGTTCAACTGTCTGATATTATTCCCAGTCTGCTATAGATCACATTCTCATCCTCATATCCTTTCTATTTCTAACCGATCTCTCTTGTTGGTTTCTCTTTTCATCAGGAGCTGTGTGATGATCCTCATTTATTTGTGGATGGGATCAGTGCTCACGACTTGCACCAAGGGCAGCTGGGAAACTGCTGGTTTGTGGCAGCGTGTTCCAGTTTGGCCTCTCGTGAGTCTTTGTGGCAGAAGGTAAGAATTTTATGACATGCATTCATGTGAGACGTACATGTAGATTTTCTACAAGCTGTTTTATTCTACAGAGAGTTGAGCGTCCAAAAACATCTACCATCAGAAATGCATACCACTCCAAATGTGAGAAGTCAACAAAGAATCTTGTGGGTAGAAAATAACTAATTGCTCCTTAACTGCCAGTTGTCAGAAAATGCAACATATTGTTAATGAATATTTAGTTCTGTCCAATTTACATATTTATATAAGTGTAGTGGGTCTCAAGAGCTGCAGGTTGTTTTAGGACACCGTGACTGATGGGCCTCGGCTCACTCGCAGCTTTCAAACACGCCTCGAGATACTTTTAACACCTGTCAGTCATCTCTTACTGGCTGCACAGCCCATAGGAATCAGGAGAATGACGAGAAGAAAATGTTGAGCATTTGTGTGCAAACTATGAGTTTCAAATAGACTAGAATGAAAATGATGTGAATTTAATACTGATTATTTGCCATTGTGAACATACTCCAGCACAGCACAGGACAGCACACAGTGCACCACAAAAAAATGTGACCTCTGCATTTGACCCTTGCAGGAAGAAGCAGTGGACAGCGTTTTGGCAGCACCTTGGGGACGGTACCTTGTTCATGAGTACCTCAGTGGTACCTTTACTGGTCCAGAACTTGAACCGACGACCTTCTAAACGTTACGCTACCACTTTGCCACTGAAAAGTCTTGTGATGTTGGCATATAGACCTCCTTCCCATTATGACGTCTGAACCTTTAGTGTTGAGTGTTTGATAAAAAGTAAATTTGACTTTACATTTGCTACAAGGAGTTTGTTCTCTCTAATGAAGTAGTATCCTATTTCCATTTCCTCTAAGCTGGTAATCACTCATGAGGGTCTGTTTTGGACTCCTGGCTGTGTATCTTGTCCCAGGAGCAGGACACTTTTCCCCTGCCTCTAACCCTAGAAACCCAAGCTGTTCTGGATGCTGCGTTGTCTCTTAGGGCTTTCCCGTGAGGCCAGTGCTCTTCTACCACTACCGTTTGTTTTCTTGACAGGGTCAGGCATTGATGAATGAGGGACAATGTGCCACCGTCCATGACCCCATGTCACTGCAACATCACTTTGCATTACATAAATGCACACACACACACACACACACAAACACAAACAAACCATCAACCTCTGTAGAGCACAAATGCATCCTACCTTGTACAACTAGTATGTAATAGTAATTAAAAGTACTACTAAATCTGTGTACAGCATTATGTCTACTTAAATACTTTCTGTGATTAAAACAAACAATTATATAGGGGTTACAATCCTGTGTAGTCATGCATAGTGCACAGAAAACCTGACCAGAACTTACATTGCAGCTCCCTAATGTAAATCTTTACTTTAGTGCCACTACTGAAACTGCTCGGTTCCCCAGTTGTTTTACGAAGTGCCTGCAGTTGGTCCCCGCCTTGTGCCTGTAGTTCCAGGGATAGGCTCCGGTCCCCCTGCGACCCCGGCTGGGATTAAGCAGTTCGGATAATGAATTAATTAAGGAAGCCGGAAGTGACGATATGCACGCCCCCGTTTCTCAGACACCCGACCAAATATCTTGGAGCAGCACAAAGTATGCAGAGTTCAGAATCCAAGATGGCTACTCAGTGAAAATGCTGCAATTATTTGGTTTTTTTTTACATTTTTAGCACTTTAGTGCTGTTTGTGTCTAACTTGGTCAGTTGTGCACAGAATACAGTGTTGTTGTAGTCAGTGTTGTAGTAATAAAATGTGAAATAACACGTTATGTGTCGTTTATCAAGTCGCGATGCTTAATTGGCTGGTCGATGTTGCTAAAATCAAATCATTAGCCTAGTTAGCCAAACAGAGAGGTGAACTTGAGATGGAAATGTGTTAGCGTTAATATGAGTGTTGGTCAAATTTAACACATCCAACTCGGTTTTCACTGTGGTTTTAGAGGAAGTGACATAATCTTGTCAACTGAATCTTGGATCCAAAGGCACTATATTCCCTTGAGTAGCCAACCATAGCAGGGCTCATTCACACCAAAGTGCTGAGAGCTATTTG
Organism: Distichodus sexfasciatus; assembly: GCA_032718565.1. Taxonomy (NCBI): domain Eukaryota; kingdom Metazoa; phylum Chordata; class Actinopteri; order Characiformes; family Distichodontidae; genus Distichodus; species Distichodus sexfasciatus. Next base: position 788,828 of record JAVGVS010000016.1, read on the forward strand.
TATACAAAGGCCACCTTGAAAAAAATCTTTTACAGAGGAGAAAAAAGGTATTGACTCGTCAGATTTCAATGTGACTCCCTCATTCCATGAACTCAAACTGTATGGAGTACTCGATAGCCTTTGTATGACATCTGCATCTGTTTTCAAAGGCAAACAGGACGTATATGACTTTAAGCCAACTCTACTATCCTGTCTTCAAACTCGTGGACATGTGAGTTATAGAAGTAGATGGGTGTTTTGTGGTTGAAAAGTGGGTTTTCTAGTTTCAAAAGTGGCACATCATCAAGAGGGTGAGGCCTGGCATCCAGAGCTGGGAAGCACCCATGGTCAGTTGTTCAAATTTCATTGTACAAAACTCAAGACCAGTTACGGAAAATCCATGCAGGAAATATCCTAGGCATTTGATTTGACTGGATGGGCATCTTCTGGTGGTGCAACTCCAGAAAATTGGGTCTCATGTGTTGGCACATCAACAATAGGGTCAGATTTGGCATTCAAAGCTGTGAGGTGCCCATGGTCACTTGTCCATGGTGGCTTGTAAATGGGCGTTCCAGTGAAGAAAAAAGTTTCCTTGATAAAAATGCAGGCAGGAAGCATCATTGCTGGGTCAAAGGATGCTCTTTCTGTCCTGCCCTGTGTCACCTAATTCAACTGTAGAGTTGGCTGGAAAATCTGCTACAGCTTTTAGCAGGCAGCCGAAGCTGTAATCTCTCTTTGTTTCTTAACAGACTGAACAGAGATTTATCTCCCAAAGCTGTTGCTCTTGCTTGTTGTACAGACCTCAGTAACGTCTGGTTCTGTCTGTCTCTTGAACTGGTCCCCCGCACCGTCTGTCGCAATTTGTACATTACACAGTGCTAAATTTTGAAGCTGACTTGTTGAAGAAAAGTAGCTCAGGGAATATCACTATGTGATCTCTGGTCCATTAAGATGTTACATGTATGTATGTGGTTGTAAGTGTTGTAACTAACTTTTTTGCTTAAATATCCATGTTGTATGCAAATCCCTGCATGAACATACTATTCATTTTCTCTTTTTACAAAAGACTTCACACCACATCATTAGACCCCTAAGCAAGACCCTTAACCCAAAGTTGTTCTTACTAGACTGTTCCTGAAATTAAGAAATGAAAGACGCTCTGGATAAGGTGCTAAATGCTGTAAATGTAAATATACACCAGGAACTTATTGTTCAAAGGAATGAGTACAGAACATTGCTCTGCTCCTTTGAAGAGAACAAGAATAGTCACCTATAGTCACGATCAGATCCTGTATTTCAGTCAAGGTAATAGACCTGCTGTTCTGTGAACAATTACCACACAGTTGTACTTGAAATCCAATCTCTGCGCTGTCTCATAGGGACTCCATTGCGATGAAAGAGACTCACTTCTCATCTACAGCCTCTAAATCATTCTGATGCCCATCTAGCAGTTGTTATCAATCTGTAAATGGCTGCCCGTCCTCCTGGGATAAGGAGTTTCAGTATTGCCAGCTACAGCACCACTGTATCTCCGAAATATGTTCAAGTGGTCATTAGTGCACTGTTAAACTGGAAGCCCTGATTGGCAATGCCCCTCCTTACAGGAAGTCAGTGCCAAGCTTGCTTGCTTTTGTGGACGTTTTAAAGCCTTATCACATGGCAGGCAGTAGTTAAGGAACCAACACAGAATCGTAGCTAAAAATCAGCCCTGATTCTATTTTGGAAAAGTGTTGGAGAACATTATTTGATTCCTTCTAAGCATCATAAATATGCATTAAGAAATAAATAGATATAAATTAAGTTTTACTCACCACAGGACCTATAAAATTGACGCATATGATATATCTCTTTGTCATCCTCTCTGCAGGTTATTCCAGACTGGAGGGAGCAGGAATGGGATCCGGAGAAACCAGACTCTTACACTGGAATCTTCCATTTCCGCTTCTGGCGTTTTGGGGAGTGGGTGGACGTGGTGATCGATGACCGTTTGCCCACAGTGGACAACCAGCTTGTGTACTGCCACTCGAATGACAGCAATGAGTTTTGGAGTGCGCTGGTGGAGAAGGCGTATGCCAAGTATGAACCTTATTTATGAAGTTAACTTTGTTAATGCATCACTTTTACATTAGGTGATCCAATATTTAGGAGCAAAACAAACTAATCCAGGGAAAATGCACAATCATAAATCCAGTGAAGAATCATAAATTCAAAAACCAAGCAAACATAAAAAAAATTGACAAGAACAACAAGAATCAGGCAAAATACTGAATGGCTGTTCTGAAATGTTTACGGATTCCTGCAGTGGAATTTCTCTGAGTCCTCATTTGAACTGATCACGCAGGGAGCAGCTCTTGGAGACCGTACCTTTCTCATGAGTACCTCATTGGCAGCTATACCAGTCCAGTCCTCCCTTTGCTCTTGAACTAGGGGCCTAACCGTTACTGCCCCATTTTCTACACAGATGTGTGTCACCGTCAAAATCCCCTAACAAAATTATTAGATAGCTTGAGAGAAGATTCATTGAAGTATTTCCTTCCCCTTTTCAGAGTTTATGGCTGTTACGAAGCTCTGGATGGTGGTAACACGGCTGACGCATTAGTGGATTTCACCGGTGGCGTGTCTGAGCCAGTGGACCTGTTGGAGGGCCAGATAGCTCAGGATGAGGCCGCCAGGAACCAGCTGTTTGAGAGAGTGCTGAAGGTCCACAACCGAGATGGGCTCATCAGCTGCTCCATCAGGGTAGGGGCACTGAGATACTCATTTTATGTCCATAATCTCTTGGTCTTTATTGGTGAAAATTGTTTTGAACTAGGGCAGCAAAGTTACTTTGGTAACTTTTTGGCTCATAATACCTGTACATTTAAGATATTAGCATCCTGAAAATGAATAATGAGCCCGCCCATGAACACAGAGAGCAAAACATCTTTAGTCACCCAAAGAGACAAAATCCAGGAACACAAAGTAAACTTTAAGAATGAATCCAATTTGGTGTACAGAACAAAACAACATAATCAAGTCCTAGCAAAACTTTTGAGAGTTTGGTAAGGCTAAATTGCTTTTTCATTCAGAAGACACTGTTTGCATTTACAAGGCTAAATCCTGTAATAAAAATGCAACAAAGACCATTTTAACATCCTTGGCCATGCTTCTGCTAGACTCAGTTTAATTGCTTTTTTTTAATCTTCCTCCCCTCCCTTTGCTCTGAACACACAAAGCCAATCTAAGAGCACTCAGGTTGACAAATGATGGGTGTCACACCGAGTTTACAGGTCTCATCGTGTGAGGAGAGCTTCATTTTCTCCTGAGATACATGCAGAAGAATGTTCAGTGGGGTGTGCTGAAGATTTGTTCTGATTTAGATCAGTCACTGTAAGCATCCAACATGTCGAGGAGGGAATCACTCTCATTACCTTGCAAAATTGTAATCACTTTTGTTATCCATTTTCTTTCTGGCCACCTTTAGAAATTTGTTGACTGCCCTTTTTTTGCTCATTCCTGGAAAACAAAATAATTATTTTTGAGTAAATAATGCTAAAAAGTGTGGTTTTACTAACCAGGCCACCACAGTGGAGGACATGGAGGCACGACTGGACTGCGGCCTGGTCAAGGGTCATGCCTATGCAGTGACCGACGTCCGGAAGGTACGACTAGGCCACGGCCTGCTGGCCTTTTTTAAATCTGAGAAGCTGCATATGATCCGAATGAGGAACCCGTGGGGGGAGAAAGAGTGGAGCGGGCCCTGGAGCGACAGGTAAGAATGTCCGCGATTCTTACTCTGCCAGTTTAAAATCGATTCATGTATTCCAAAAAATTGATTCATACCTAGAGTGAGGAGTGAACAAGAGCGCATGAAACAGTGCCAAAGTAAATTCCATGCATGTGACAATGTTATTGGCTAAAAAACTTCATTCTGATTCTAAAATAGTGTTGTACAAGTTGTATTAAGAAGGTATTGATGCCGAGGATCAGTGTAAATTGTAGCGTGAGAATATCTGTTTTCATGTAAATCTATAAACCAGGGAAACACTGCATATGCATTACATTTAGTAAACTACATTCGATTCATTGTGATTTTTTGTTGATCTGCCACAGTTAAATGGGAAAAGTAACTCAAAACAGCATTCTGGAAACAAATTCATACATGTTCTGAATTGTGCACCCCTAATGCAAACATTATCATAAAGATAAATGATCAGCATAGGGGCAATTGCAAACTTAGAAATAGCAATCTAGGGCCATATTTTATTGTAGAATCCCTACCAATGACATGCTAGTCCAAAACTGGAGTAAATCCTGCTCATAAAATCTTCAAAACGTCTTGAGACAATCCATTACACTCGTGCTGCGTCATTAATTCTATCTTTATCCTCTTTGTTGACGAAAAATTACCTCCTACAGACAAGTGGTTACAAATATCCAGAGAGACTAACAGAAATCTTCATTCTATCCCCCCCGAGACGATTTCATTCTAAGTAACACTGCTGAAGCGTCTATTCTTATCGCTCGCCACCGTGAAATTGAGATATCAACTCAGGCAGGTGTGTATCCAATTGGAGAGCTTGCTTGGCTGGAAAGAAAGAGGTTTGGGGCTGGTTAGATGCCTCTTTTTAAATAACGGTGATCCAACCCAAATTTTTATTTAATGTTTTGGGTGCAAAATTTATAGCACACTTCTAATTGAAGTAGGTCAGTTTTGTCTTGTTTCCCCAACTGTGTCCAACCTCTATAACTTCTGCAACAGCAGTGCTATGGTTATATCAGCATATGAATTATTTACTCGCCAGCCAGCAAGACCTTATTGAGGTGAAGGCAGACTTTCTTCATATTTCTGCCAGATGAAATATTAATTTAAGGTTTGATGAGACATGGTCTACTGGAAAGTCATAGGGCTCCAGAAATTTCTGAGTGCATGGTTTTGGATTTTTATGCTTGCATGCATGTTGGTTTGGGTATCAGCCAGGTTGGTGCTAAACAATGCCTCGCTGTGTGTGTTACAGCTCTGAGGAATGGAAGAAGGTGAGCAAGAGTGAGAGGGAGAAACTTGGCGTCACGGTTCAGGATGATGGGGAGTTTTGGTGAGGGCCCTTGAAATGCATCTTTTCTCCATCTTCTCCATCTCATGCCTCAGTCTCCATCTCGTGCCGTCCCATGAGGTGGCTATTAAGTGCTTCAGACTCATCTTGCCCAATTGCACTCTGATGCATAAAGATTGAAGCTGAATTTATGAGGTTTGAGTTCAGCTGGAAAAGTTTGGCTAGTACGTTTTTCAACTCTTTCATACATTAATTATGACCCAGTAAGTCTATACGCATGACATATGGTTGTCCACCCATGTGGACCCTCTTCAGGTCAGAATTAAACAATGAAATGTCTTCAAGAACCTTAAAGAAATCCACTTGCCTTTAATTCAAGCCCTCAAGACCACCATGACCAAGAACGTAGTCAGACATAAACAAAGCAACTTCACGTCTTCTGGATGGGGTTAAACTGGCTATGGCTTTAAATCAAAATAAGTCTTCCTCATAAATTTCATAAATCCAGCTTCAGATTGTTCCGTGATGTACCACTGCAGCATCTTCATTTCCTTCTGATACTAACCCTCACACTCAGGATGAACTTTGAAGACTTCTGTCACTACTTCACTGACCTGATCCTCTGTCGATTGATCAACACATCCTACCTGAGTATCCATAAGACATGGGAGGAAGAGGTGATGAGGGGGTTGTGGGTCTACAGAGACGACCCTCTACGCAACCGCTCGGGTGGCTGCATCAACCATAAAGCCACTTTCCTGCAGAACCCTCAGGTCGGTACATGGACTTATTGAGAAATAGGTACCGTTCAAATGAGAAGTGCTTTTGTTAAAAGTGTTTCCCTTCCTGCAGTACGTGTTTGATGTGAGGAAGGTGGAGGATGAGGTCTTGATCTGCCTGCAGCAGAAAGAAAGAAGAGCGACTCCCAAAGAAGGCAAAGGGGAGAATCTGGCTATCGGGTTTGATATACATCGGGTACTAAAGTATACCTGTGATCCATATGAACACCAATCAGAAATTGTAACTGTGTGCTGAATATAGAGCTAGTAATAAGCAACAAAGATTATTCCATAAAGCTTGCTCTATGAAGACCATTTTTCCTCAAGACCAGCTTAACTTTCATGCAGTTCCTTATATTTTAATGCCTTTACTTCAAATCAGACATGAAAGTTAGCCCAGACCAGGTTTAATCTGGATTCAAGATAGACATGCAGATTAAACCTGGTCTGTGCTAACTTTCAGCAAGGAATTTCAAGGAAGTTCATTGGTTTGAGGCATAAAAATGTTAACATAAGATGATTGTAGTCTGTGCAGTGTCTAGTGAGCTTCAGTAGATGTCATATAACCTCCTCTCCACCAGGTGGAGCTCAACAGAAAGTACCGCATGCACTCGGCCCAGCAGAAGGTGGCAGGCTCAATCTACATCAACTCTCGCTGTGTCTTCCTGAGGAAGGAGCTAAAAGAGGGTCGATACGTCATCATCCCCACCACCTTCGACCCCGGCCAGCAGGGAGAGTTCCTGCTGCGAGTTTTCACTGATGTGCCTTCAGACTGCAAGTAAACCAAACCCCCTCTGTTTCCACCATTTCCTTCTAAAGGCAGGGATATACTTGACGCTACATGAGCAGTGTATGTATAATTGCATGCATACATCTGGAGGATTAAACCAGGTCACAACCTTGACAGTGAGACAACAGTGTCTAGGTTCACTGTATTGTGTTGTGATAATTTGTGGCATCACATACCAAAACTTGAACACACTTATCTCATTTTTTTGCTGGTACTGCAGAAGTGCTTTGAGCGTCAAATATATTCCAGGATTGTGGTATATAAATAAAATATTATTATTATTATTATTTTATTATTATTATTATTATTATTATTAATTATTATTATTAATAATAATACTTATTAGGACAGTAATATGCAGCTACCCAGGTGGATGTACAAGTTGCAAGGACTCAGGTTGTTACATACACAGGGATATGCAGCAGCCCCCTGGTTTTAATTAATACAATAAGTAAGTGATTATTTGTCATTGTGAACACACCACAGCACAGCACACAGTGCACAACAACAAAATGTGACCTTTGCGTTTGGCCCATCCGTGAAGGAACAGTGGGCAGCATACCTTGCTCTTGAGTGCTTCAGTGATACCTTTACCGGTCCTGGGATTCAGACCAGTGACCTTCCGTTTACAGGGAGAACACCCTGACTGTAACGCTATCAACTGCCTGAATAATTAAAACCCTTTTAGACATTGTGCCTGGTACAGCATCAATTTTTTTCATCCTTGTAACTAGCAAAGGGAGACTTGTACATGCTCTTTGCCATTTGCATCATGAACTCAAAGCCCTACTAACCCTTAGTTAGTTTGGACTTTCATGGTCAGGATGTTATAACATGCTACTGTTCTTACCATATCATCCTAGAGAGCTGACCCTCGATGAGCCTCCTCAGACGTGCTGGACAGGCATGTGTGGATATCCTCAGCTGGTCACTCAGGTGCATGTGCTGAGTGCTGAGGGCCTTCAGGGTCAAGACTCTAACGGAGGTAAGCTTCTGAACATTTCACCCAGATTACAATTTTCTTCTGGCCCAGGTCTGTCGCTAACCCACTAGTTCTTCTGGCCTTCATCTGGTTTGGAATGACAGTCTCTAATTTGCCCAGATCCAGAAGACTAAACTGAGCCAGTAACCTGAACTAGCACATAACCTGGCCACAAGTCAACTAGTCAACTACTTTCTTCTGGCCCACATCTGGTTTGGAATGAAGGTTTTTCATTAACTCAGATCAAGAAGTCTGAACTGGTCCAGATCCTGACTGCAAATCAGCCAGCAGTTACAATTGTGTACTGCGCAGGCAAACAAAAATGCCAACTGTCATCCAGAATTGCTTGCCGTGCTCAGAAAGGTTCTGTCCCACAATCTTTTGACAGAGCTGACAGTGAACTAAATGTGCCAGAATCGGCCCACATGTGCTAAGGGTTGCATACTTCGATGTGTCTTCTATCATCATCTACTCAGTTCTGCTCAGCTTAAAAACACAGGCAACTCTTTCTTGTTACATGCAGAGCTGCACTGCCTGATTCCTCACAAGAAGTGGTATGACATCGACAGGAGAGGTACTGCGTCTTAGTGGCAGTGGGCATAAATTCCCTTCACCCCAGAGAAGCCCAGGCATAGAGACCCGAGGCACCATTGCTATAAATCAGTCTGATATCTCTAATGTGGCTGTTTCTTCACCCGCTAGCAGATTTATTCTAGCTTTCTGCAGGTTGTTAAACAAACTGCACCTTCTCCTAGTCTTTGAAGTGCTCATATTTCAGCATCGAGCCAAATTTTCATTAAAGTCCTTGTTTCCAAGCACTACCACTTTTAACACTATTACACTGTAGCCCATCTCCATAAATTGTTGTGAATTTACTGACTACAAGGAGACGGAGCAATGTCCTTGCGTTTGACCTTTTCTTTAAGTGGATTTTGCCCCAGCCTGGTGTTCCTAGCTGTAGTTTACAATGTTCGTTTTGGCCAAAAAATAGAAAGTGTTTTGTCTGTAACATCTTTTCCAGTCAACCCTGTATTTGGCTCATAGCCCTGGTGTTCCTGAAGCAGTCATGTAACTTGGAAGCGTACACGTTTTTTTTGCAAAATAGATGACAGACGGATCTCTTTTCAGCCTCTGATCCCTATGTGATCATCACCTGCGAGGGAGAAAAGGTTCGTTCTCCCGTACACAAGGACACGCGTTGCCCCAACTTTGATGTCAAGGGAATTTTTTACCGCAAAAAGCCAAAAGAAGGCATTCACATTGAGGTAGGTGCCCTTTATTTCTTTCTGCTTTTCTCTTCTCTCTAGCCTTTATACCGCTTCTCTTAGTGTGTGGTACTGCTTTCTTATTCTTTTTTTCATGTGTGTGCATGTGCACTTCCCTTCCATGCTCCTTGCCTCACCTTTTTTTCCTGACTGGTCCATGATGATGATGATGATGATGGCAGATCTACAATAAGAATGTGATTGTTGACACCTTCTTGGGTCAGGTGACCCTCTTCAGCGACCCCAACGACCGGCAGGAGCAGCACACCGTGCATCTGAGGGACAAGGGAAGCCGCCAAGAGAACGATCTTCCTGGTACGCTGACGGTGCGATTGATCACATGCACCACTTTGACCAACATCTGACTGCCACCATGCCTTCTGCCTTTCCCAATCCTTCCCTTTTTACCATCAAAAATGAACCATCACCAACTAAAACTGCACTTCCATGTTACTCCCACAATACTCCTTTTACACTCACGATAGTATGCATAAGGGCTATGCATTAGTTTTGCATGAGTAGCCGAGGTGGAATTGGCATGGGAGTACCTTGTGGAGTTTTCAGCTCACGATCAGCCGCCGGATTCCATTGCCAGTGAATCCTCTCTCTTTCCTCCATCCATCTCTCCTTCCCCCTTTTGTCCCCTCCTACAGCCCTCCGACCTCTATCCTTCACCTGGCTATGCTTACATTAGTGACTTCTCCACGAAGAGACCATTTAACGAGGCCTTGGCCAGCGCAAGACCCAACTGGCATGTTCTGTGCACACGTCTAGTCAAAAAGAAGGAAAGGAAATGTTAACTCTTTAGTAGAACGAGTGTATTTTCCATCAGTTGCATAGACTCCCAAACAGCTTTTTTCACTGGATGCCCTTTGGAAGCGCAGCAGCATGCTCGAAACAGCTTAGCAGACGCCTCCACGGACCAAAGGCCCACCCCTAGCCTCTTTGCCGTGTCTTTGCGACTGCCCGAGGACCGAGACGGATTTAAAGAAATGTGTGTGTGCACGTGTGAGGAAGCCAGCTTGCAAAAAGCGACGGCCTACTTAAAAGACCCTCGAAACATCATGCATGTGTAGGCAGGGGGCAGACTATCAATGCCAGCAGTGCTTTAGAGTGGAGAGCAGTCTTTGGGACACACAACCAACACAAAATCCACACAAACACACACTCTCACTCACAGTTGCATGTATACCTCACTCTGGTACCAAGGATTAAGGGACTGTGCCGGGATGTGTGTGGCCTCTTCAGCTCCTGCCAAACAGCATGTGCCAATGACGTGTGTCCTATTAGAACTGTTCTTCCACTCCACCAGGGGGCGCCGCGCTGGTATGTTTTTTCTCACTTGAACAACTTACATATGAGACAGATGGGGGATAGTATCTTCAGCTTTTTGTCCTTTCCAATGGCTAGTGTGCTGTTGCCATTTTGAACTGCGACAAGCCTCTTTATACACTACAATGAGCGGTGAAAAATGTCTCACTTTGAATCTGATGGGATTAAAAATAGTAGGAAGCCTATAATATGGATATTTTACTTTCCATTGACAATTCCTTTTTATGTTATGATATACATGTTCTCTAAAGGATGGTTATGAATGTCAGCAGTGGTGCAGGACAGCTGACTTTATTGGATCAAATCACCTTTTTAAAATTGTCACTTTTTGTTTCAATACTTGAAAGAGGGTATTTATTATTTTTTGTATAGTTTACATTTTTCTTTATTTTTCACATTGTGTCCTTTTCCTATTTAACTTTTTGCCTACCTTACATTGACTTTTCATATTTTTTTCGCCTTGTTTAGCTTTATTCTTGTTTTGCCGAAGAGTGGTGTGATTATTAATGAGTAAGATTTGCATTACATTGTTTGATTCAAACCTGCAAATCGTAGGCTCTAGTTGCATATGTCAGAATTAACAGAAGCGCATTTATAAGTGTTGGAGTCACTGTGTTTACAGTCTGCAATCAGTAAAATTGCATAAAGGAGAGTCTGTTTTGTGACCTATTATGGATTGGGACATTAGGACTTACCTGAATGAGCACACAGTGACCTCCTCTCTCACTCTCTCTTGGCCTGAGAGCTCATGTGTTATGCTGTGGTAGAGAGAAAGGAGGTTTAAAGGGAGGGGAGGTTAGATTACTGGTTTAAACACGCAGTGCCAAGCAGATTACAAGTGTTGGATGTCAAGAGCAGGAGAGACGTTCATGCCAAGTAGATTAAACCTGGGCATAATGGGGCATAACGGAGCCAGATAAACTGCAGACAATGTGACTTCATTCAGGACAGAGGTTCCTCATGTTACTTTTTCAAACCAACAACCTTTACTAATGTGCCAGTCTCATTTTATAGAAATTCATAGAAAAATAGTATTAAAGACTAATACAGTATAAAACAAAATTGTACAAATCGGTGGAAAATTAGGGATGAAACTATCCAACTTTGTTAGTCCCAACACTGATTCAGGTACCTGGGGTGTGGGTATGGGCCAATACCGACTACTGATCTGATATCAGTGTTGCATACATTTAGATTAGATTCAGCCTTTATTGTACAATGAAATGCAGTTTAGCATCTAACAAAAAAGTACATATAGTTTAGGCGATAAATAAAGGTTGTACAATTATATACAATATTTTCAGATATTCATAGAGAAAGTACAAAGGTATGCATGCACTTCTTTGAACTTCTATCTCTGGCCTTAATCACTGGCAAGAGAGATTAAAGCCAGAGGAAGAAGTGTGATGTGGACATTAAATATGTGCAAGAGGCAGTGAAAGGTCTAAGAGTGAAAGGGCAATGGTCTATCGCTGCGAGTTAGAGTCCACAAATGTGAAAGTGAAGTGAGGGAGTGGCCTAGTGCTGGGTTTGAGTTCAAAATGGTGAAGAAACTGAGTCTGAGCCTTTTGTTGCAGGATCTGAGGGACTGGAAACTAATAAGGAACCTAATAAGCTGCATGTCTCATTGTGTGGAAGAGACTGAGATCATATATATAGAGCTCCGGAAATAAATGAGACACCACATCACTTTTTTCTGTTCACCGAATTTGTACGCCTATATACACCTGATTCAATTTGCTGATTAGAGGAAACGGAGCTCAGCAAATGAGGGTACTGTGGACTTGTGGACCATATTCTTTTGACATAGTTGTAAACAATATATGTGTAGTTTGCAACTTCCAGGTTCATTTACTCCATAAGATAATAAGATAATAGATTCAATTCAGTTTAATTCAATTGTATTTATATAGCGCTCTTAACAACAGTCATTGTCACAAAGCACTTTAAATATAACCGGCCCAAACCCCCAACAAGCAAGCCTGAGGCGACAGTGGCAAGAAAAACTCCCTCTAGCAGGAAGAAACCTTGAGAGGAACTTAGACTCGGAAGGGGACCCCTGGGCCTGGGTGCGTTAACATTAGTTCAAGATTATTCATTGCTAGGGCTGTTTATGATCCACTCAGCAACATTTAGTAAAGATAACATCAGTTCAATATTAAATTAGGATTCGGTTCAAGTCCATAGAGCCTGAAAAAGGTCCAGCTGGTTGCAGGTGATGGATAAGATAATATAATGTACTCCAAAAATAAGCTTTTGAAATAAGCATGATTAAGTTATAAAAGAACATTGACGTATATTTTATACAGTAGCCACAAATTGTAAAACCAATGAATCAGAAATAAAGTGATGTGGTCTCTTATTTTTTCCTGAGCTGTATATAACAACAGCTATATTTCATTCCATATAAAAAAATCAGTCCAACAAATACAAGGAAGGGTTGATATCTGAATAAAAATATAATGAAAAAGTTGTACAGTAAAGTAAAGTTGGACATTTTAGGTAAATTCTGAAACTATTCACCATTTGCACTTTGGCTTGTATCTTCAAACAAGTCCATGGCATCAAGGTGAAGTTCCACCAGAGCACCGTTTGGAGGAATTATTTATTCCCATACGTTTTCAGTTTGATTCACTTCACTTTAAAATGCCATGAAAAATATTGATGTGCCATTCAAAGTTTGAGCCTTGAATAGATATTGAAGTGTATTCTGAGTCCGTTTTGCCACATTGTTCAAAGTGTGACGGTACGCTCCGACTGTTTTAAACCGCCAAACCTTGCCAAAAGTGTTTCACGCATTTGAGAATGCGTATTCATCCTCAGCTCTCACCAATCTTAACTTATGCATGTTTCATATTTCAGAACAAGCTTCTCAAAACAAAACAAAAAAAATATCACAAAGTACTCAGGCTGAATTGCACATGAGTTTGCCACAAGTTGTGGAAATCTAAATGTCGCTGCTGCTTTTGAATGCAATTTTGAGCTTATATTGCATGTGTTTTGTGGCAGCGATCTAATCATTCATAGGCTGCGTGCCCAGCTACGAGCGTGTTGCATTCGGCAGAAGGAGATATTTGCAGTGGTCTGCAGATCATCCGGTTTCATGGATGTAAAAAGTTACAGCTACAGCTACAGTATTTCCCTTGCATTGTTTCCTTTCCACAGAATATCAGCATGTATTATTGCATACGTTATGGTTTTAAAACAGCTGCAACTTATAAGCAAATGAAGGTATTTTTTGAAGTGTGTCCAACATGATTCTCAGATGGCGGGGTGGTATGTCGCTTCTAATGAATGATTATGCTGCTGCCCTCTACTCTGTATCTCCCTCTCTCTCTCTTTCTCTCAATGACATGCAAAAGCTTTCTGGCTTCCATTGCTGCATGAACTGTGACGAATTGGATGCTCTCTGCTCCACCCGGATTTGCACCATCACTAGTGGTGCGGTGCCATGTCCGAATTCTCTTAGCATCGTGATGCAGCAGCCTTAAGAGTCAGAGAATGCTTGCAGAGAGTGTGACTTCGACTTATTGCTTTCTTTTCTTCCCCTTCTTTTGAGATGGACCAGGATTCCAGAAAATGAGCTTGTGATACTCTTGTACTTTTCTGCCAACGTTGAACTTGAAAACAAATAAATACTCTCTTGCATGACAACGTTCTATATTACGGTAGCAGATACTGAGAACTTTATAACAAGTATCTTTTATCAGCATTTTATACTCCTTTGTTTAAGCTTTTATATCTATTCATTGGAATCTTGTGTTACAACAGAATACTGTATGTTTACTGATTGTATGAGCTCAGAAAGCTGTATCTATACGTTTCGTGCGTTTTCATTTTCGTGCGTTCGTTCCTGTCTCTCCTGGGTTACACTGTGGTTATTTTATATTTGATCTTGGATTATTTATTTTCTCTATTTTGTATTTTGTCAACTTGTGGCATGACTTTGAATAAAATGAAACAAAAAAACACAATTTAAGCAGTGGTTTTTCAATTTTAAATCAGAACACCTTTCTGCTTTATGGTCATTTACTGAGATTATGAATAGAGAAAATGACATTTTTGCATTTGCTTTAGCAACATTTGCTATATACAGAACCAAGAAAACCAATACTTAACAAATAAATCCTTTACTGCATTCACGCCATTTGCTTCATGTCACCTTCCACTGTGTTCTCTCTACTGTTGCATTATTTGTGCTGTGCGTCAGGCCCATTTCCCTAAACAAATCCTGCATAGATTGTATCTGATGTGCGCTGCTTTCATTTTTAGATATGAAACCATGACCTTTTCCATACACAATAAGAGAGACGGGGAAGGAGGGCGAGAGGGAGAGAGGGGCAGGCAAAAGGAAGAATGTGACCTATCATCTAGAACTGACCGGCAGCCTTTCCCTCGTCCACCTCCCTCTCTCCCGAATGGAGGCCACCCGCTGCCTGAGCACCGTAAGCCCGCCCTCCTCTAAGTAGGATCATGCATGTGAATGAGGAACAGGCTGGACGTGTCACTGCACCACTAGCGGCTGACCTCGCCATCCTCCAGCAACAGGTAGCTCCAGTCAGCGGCCCCTCAACATTCAGAGAGGGCCAGAATTTTGTATCCTAGAAGAAGACATAGGGCGAAATAGACAGTGGGCATATTCCAGTCATATTGTCCTCAATCCTACTGGAATTCCGTCTTTTTTGTTTTTAACTTTTCTCATTTGCATGCACCGAGTCTGGTCTGTGGAACTTACATGAAAATCTAAAAAAAGAAAAAAGAAGAAGTAAACTAAGAAAGAAAGCAAGGGCTGAATTCCTCCGTCTCCCAGAGGTAAGTAAACGTTCAGACGCAGGGCTTAAAACTGCTTTAAGGCGACTGTGTGCTCCCTCGCGGCTTTACTCAAAGCCTCTTACTGCTGTTTTCTGCTCCACCATGCACCACAGCAGGCCTCAAAACTACCTTTTTCTGGCTTATAAAAGCATGGTTTGTGTTCTCATTTTTGCTTTTTTGTGTTGTATTGACTGCTGGTGTATAAGGATATGTTTCTGTATCTCAAAATTATCAAGGCCATTTCAAGATTAAAAAATACACTGATATTTATCTTTAGGGCAACTATCAGATGCTCTTATTTAGAGTGACTTCCATTTTCTAATTACTGGTGCTCAGGGGTTTTGGTCAGGAGCCCAAATGGTGGTAGTGCCGGAGGTCAGATCTCACAATTTTGTGTAGATGAGTTTCTTGCCACATAAAACTGAAAATGAACCTAACAAACTGGAATTTAATTTCTGAAATGTGATAGACATTCATTTGTCAAATAAAAACATTAAATTTATTAAGTGACTTCTCTTGTACTTTGCAGTTAGAGTTTGCATTAGAAAAGATGTAGAATTTGAAAGCTTTTTGTGGGCCTAAATTCAGCAGGAATAGATCTTGACAACAGTAACATTGCACTTGCTGCCATTAATCTCTTGCCGTTGGTAGAGACGCTGGCTGCAGCAGTTAGGAGCAGCACAGGATTTGTGAGCCTTTACTGAGTTTCAGCCTATAGCAGATGACAGGTTATAAAACAGAAAGTCCTGGAAACGTGGGAAGAATATTAGTGGCATCTGTTCAAATGTTTATAAAAGGGATCAGGAACCCAGAAGCCGGAGTTTGCTAAATCTTGTTAATGTGTGTCAATAGGTTACCAAACAGCACAGCAATAAGGAATGTTTCCTACTCGGCACGTACATACAGAGTCATTGTACCTGGTCTACGTCCAATCCATACTGTAGCTATTATTTATTTAACCGGAAAAAATGAATTTGTAATTGCAGTCATGAGATTAATCACTTTTCTTAAAAATCCTAGAGGAGAGGCAGCCTAGACTCTTTAATTTTAAAGAAAAGGAGTTTTCTTATGTGTATGCTAGTAAAATCCCAAAACACTCAATATTAAACACCAGCAGTTAACTTACTATTATCTACTTCCTTATGAATTTATATATATGTGAATTTATATTATATTTGATAATGACTTAAACTTATTGCATTGTCTTTATATGAAGCTTAATAATAATAATAATAATAATAATAATAATAAAACTGCAGTAGACTCTTTGTAAAAGTGTTATCTTGGTTGAATGTGGTAAACAGGGTGAGCTTTTTCTTCATTCTTCATAAATGGTAAGTCTACAAAAACAAAATATTAAGAGAACTGGAGAGTATTGCAGATATGCAGTTGCACAGAAAAAACAAAGGGGTTTTGCCAGGGCTCCGGTTTCCTCCCACAGTACAATACCATGCAATATGGGTTAATCGGCAACTTTTTGCACCCGTAGTTCCTGAATAGGGTCCGGTCCCCCCCACGACTCTGTTTGGGATTAAGCGGTTCGGATAATGAATGAATGTATGAATAATATATAAATCACAGTTGGGTCAGTTGTATATCATCAGTGTTTGTTGGATGGAATCTTAACCCCCGTCATAATTTACTTGGCTCTGTGTCAGTGGGCCCCAGGCAGCATTAAACATCCTAGAGCTGTTGAGAACAGGCCAATGAAGGTTAAATGGTTGTTTGCAAACTGAGATGGAACACAGTTCCAATGCATCTAAGTTCTGATAATTACACACTGTGATTATTATATACAGTATATACATGTTACATTTATTTAAAATATTTAAAACCGCACTAATTCTGTAGAAATCTGTTATTTCTATTAACATATTTTTTCTGGCTTAAAAGAAACAATGCCATTTTTTGTCAAATACAATGATTCAGAATAGTCAAGTTTCATTTATTTGATATTTATTATGTTGATAAACATTGAAAAAATATCGATTTTCTTTTTCTTGGTCTTATATGAAAGAAAAGGTCTTCAAAATTAATCTGGTCTCCAAAAAAGAAAAATCGATATTTTTGTGATGTTTTTCAACATAATCGGCCCGTATCTAAATAAATAGAACGCCGACTTCCAACTCATTACGGCAGATCGGGTCACAAATTGTATTCTGTTCAGAACTGTCATTCCACCTGCACAGCCCCAACCCTTTTTTCTATACAAATCAGACTAATAGAAAACTTCGAATTGAATCCAAGTATCACCAAAACCCACGCTAATCTTCTTAGTGGGCATACTGTGAGGACAGCACATGATATACCATATGTCTCAGACTATGTTCCAGACTGTCTTCCAGATTTACCATGTTAGTCAGCTACCTTCTGAGCCACGCTGAACTCTGAGCTAACAAAGATCAGCTCAGATGGTTTACAAAGAGCATGCATTTCCCTATAACACAGGATTTCACTCTAGTGCAAAAGTCTGTGAGGTGTACGTAGGCACAGGAAATGTCAGCGCAGAATAGGGAAATGATTTAACTGGGAATATGTAAATTACAGTTTGCCTAAGCAGCAGGCTTATCCTGAGGAATCTGTGTAAGCTGCGGCTGGCCCAGACTCCTGTCACCCTCCTCTTAGCTGAGCAGCTGACCTGTATTGTGAAGAGGTGATGCTGCTATTAACCCTGCTGAGGCTGTGGGGATATAAAGCTTGTGGCAGAAAGACACAACGTGATGTCTGGGAGTTAGGTAAACACAAAATCCACTATTAGAAACTTGTGTCTGTAGAAACTGACTTGTAAATGCACCTGCTTCACAAGTAGTCCACTTAGGCTTAGCATAGTGTTAAGGACAGTATTTTATCGGTTGTCATGCACAATTTGCCGGCAGCCCTCGTACATATTATTACTATTAGTATTATCATCATGGTTATCATGTTCTCTATGACTTTGATTTTGACTGAAAGAGTGTCATAAATGACATGACTGTGGAATTTAGGGATGTAAATCGCAAGTTCCATCACGATACAATATTGCATAGATTAAATGACTGTTTCGATGTCTTCCGATATCACAAAGTTTGCTATGATACAATTTCAACTGGATTCAATTTAGGAGCCAGCGATTAACATGAGCCACTATCAAATACCTAGTCTGGGTTATCACACTTAATAAAAGTTGTGACAAAATCAGCTGATGTCTCTGCACTTGCTTAATGATGGACATTACAATATATATGAGATTGTTGATCATTGAATCAATGTATCGATGCAGATTGATTATTGTTTCACCCCTAGTGGAATTGTAGTGGATGTCCTGTAGCCAGGAGTAGATATAATTAACAGTGTAGCTTCAAGATTCATGAAGTCCAAATCTTGCTCAGACTGACCGATGATTAAGAACTGGAGACCTGCACACACAGTATACATGGAACCCAATTGCAAGGTGGTCCATTAAATTCTGTAACTGCTGATGAATATTATATGGTATTATTTGGTAGTGGTGTTTTTGTTTCATTAGCCTTATAACCACAGTCATTGTATAGTAGCTGTATAGTAACTTGGTACTTGGTTAGTGATTTTAGTATATATGTTATACCACATGCATTAGTAACAACAATAATAATGCATTTATAACTAAAATAATAATTCCTAATTGTAGGTGACTGCATCAGGTTAAGTTTAGTCAGTGACTTTACCGCCTGCATGAGTGATAGCTTTAGATAATTGAGTGTTAAACAAAGAAGAGGAGATTACCTTCAAGTCCCTAACAGTCTCAAACATGTGACTCACTACCTGTCCTACTCTTGCATGTCCTACTAAGGCTTGCCACGGCTAAAAGGAGAGCAACAGCTACTTCATTCTGCATTTAAGCCATTCTTGTCAAGGACAGTAAGTGCTTTGTTTTGTTGCTTGATGCAAATTTGAATATTTACTGCACAGGCACACCATACTAGAGATTCTTGTCATTTATGCCTCTGAATGAACTTTGACTTTAGCCGGCTGTCTGACCCAGTCATTCTACAAACCAATTATCAGAGAGTAAGGGGTCAGTCAAGCTGTCTGGACAAACTAGCTGTTATCTTTATTTAGCCAACTGAGAATCTCAGATTGATGTATGCACTTCACTTCCATTGGTTACTTTCTGGATGATGAATATGATTAATGATGACGTAGAGTAACAGAAGAATTTGTCCTTGTCAGCTTTTTGCCTTCCAGGTATGAAACGCCTTGTATGTGTTAGATTTAATAAAGGTGCTCCTCTGGGGATTTGAGGTTCTGCATGGGTGAAGCCCATAATACTTTTTTCCCCAGTATCTGGGTACACAGCTGTTTAGAGGTGAGAAAGAACAGGCCAGTGATTATCCTCAATGCCACAACATGTCATATACGCACATCAGACGCAGTTGGAATGTATTCATTGTTCAGGAATCATGCATAGGATGATGAGACATTTCCAATGGTGTTACATAACATTAAATGTGCCTGACTGACACATTAGACATGAATACAGGATGGATTTCTTGGCAGTCCAGTCTGTGCCTGTTAGGAACTGAAGCCTGACCTTTTTAATGAGTGTTGTTCATCTTCACTAATTGTATTGCAGAGTTTGAATGGATAAACAGAGTGTCCTGCTGGGGGATTTGAATGGATCTTTGGTTTGGCTGTTGAGTCAGAGGGAGGAAGCCAGTAGAGTCTATAAGAATTTGTATTGTTGGCACGAGAGCGGATGACTATCAGATGAACATATGAGAAAAGCCTAACAGAACAGCCAGTGTTTGCATGAAAATCCCAAATTTTACTGCATGTATCTGTTGTGTTGTATTGTATTGTGTGTGTACAGTATATGGCTTTACTGGCTATACAGCAGTATTCTGGCTTTTGCAATTCCTATTCCTCCTGAACTAGCATACAAATCACCACATATAAAGAAGATATAGGCCCTGACATTATAATAAAATGTTTTATGGCAGTACAGCTAATACCCCCTTTTTAAAATGGGAAACATCTACAGAATGTGCGCTTTCAGAGAAATATTACCCACATTCGATCTGTAGCCAGCAGAAGCAGTAAACAGTAATCTGTTTCATTAATGGGCTTTGACAACAAACATATGTGCACACTGCTCCCCACCGGGGGCTGAAATCTTTTACCAGTTTGTGTTCTTTAATTCCACCTGATTAAAGTGGGAATTAACATGAGCTCAGACATTTTAGGATCTGTCTCAGGGAAAAGGTCAACTCACAGTTGAACCGTCTGTTTGCCGTGCATTGAAGGATAACTTACACAGATATATTTAACATGAAATATTTCCACTTCTCAAACTGCAGATTAACAAATGTTCTCTCTGCTGGTTTTCTTCCATGAGGAAACAGAGAACTGTGAGCAGTAAACCAGTTCATAAGCAGCCTTGTTTGTCAAAATTTACTTCCGTTCTCACTGATTCTCTGCCTCTTCTGTGTTCATTTAGGGTCAACATCTGATTTGTTTGACCTACATCTGCTAGAATAAGTCTTTTTGTAAGAGAGCAGGCTGGAAGAGGACATAATCTCTTATGCAAAGGGCCTTCAGAAACATAAATCTAGGCTGATTTGTCATGCATTAAATAGTCTTTAATAACATCTTCAAACCGTAACCTTCACTCGTGTTGTTTTTCGTCATCTATATTCTCTTCTGTAGAGTACTGAATGTCTAAAGAATGATCACTTGTGGGCCAATAATATATTTCAGTTTACCTCAGTCTTATCGAACCTATTTTGTTTTTCTGTATTGATAAAACCTGTGCTTCCTTCACCCAGGATTTTCAAATGGTGACTTCTAATGTCAAGAAATAAACCAGAAACATGGTCATTCTGCAACAGGTAGGACTTAATTAGGATTGAATCTAACTGAACGCTGTATTATTATAAAATAATGCTACTTCAGTCTCAGTCACCAATTGTGGATGAGACACTTCAACAGAAACAAAGAAACATTAACCACTGTTGACATTATAGACTGTCTTGAACTTTGTGAACTGTGGTGTTGTGGACAGTAGAGAAAAGTGTGGGCAGTGAACTGCCATGCTATTTGTGGTCTCAGCACTGCCCAAATGTATCATGAAATAAATCACATATTCCATTAATGTATAAGTTGTTAGCATGTTCCTGCAAAGTACCGCTGTAGTGGTGTATTTGCATATTAATTTTCCAGTCAGCTGTTGTCATTGCTTATTGGTCGGTTTCCCATGCAGGGCGACTATGTCTGGTTGGACTTCAAGACACGGCAGGAGTTTGACGTTCCTGTCGGTGCCGTGGTCAAGCTTTGCGACTCGGGCCAGATCCTGGTCGTGGATGATGAGGGGCAGGTGAGCGTCTGGTCAATGCTCATTTTGCCCTTCTTTTATCAGAGAGGAAGGCAGAGATGCAGTCAAAGCCATGTAAATGATCTCTATGCAGGAACACTGGATCTCCCATCAGAATGCTACCAACATAAAGCCCATGCACCCCACTTCCGTTCATGGCGTAGAGGACATGATTCAGCTGGGAGACCTGAATGAAGCCGGCATCCTCAGAAATCTCCTCATTCGCTACAATGAGAGGGTCATATATGTAAGGAACAACTGTCTCATTTTCACTGCTTCTCATTGAATGATGAAGTCTCACTTTTTAAAACACTGTTCAAACCCCTGACGTTTAGACAAGAATTTGTGAACACTACCAACTTGGCTTTTATTCACATCTACTTATCTTTAGAGTTCTTATATCCTGCTCCTTTATATTATTATTATTATTACCTAGAACTGACTTAATATAATTGCTGCCCTTCTGATGGATTTAATGCTGGCAGAAAAAAAATATTTTCCTAAGGCTTAAAAGCTATTGTGATCTTGTGCACAAATGTGACACACAGCAATCAAAATGAATCATCATATATTCCATTCGGTGCGCTGAGTTCGAGCAGTGCCAGCTTGTGTTTTTCATTTTTTCACAGTTATTCTGATGGATTTGTTCTGGCCTCTTAAATGGAATGGGTTTTGTTTGGTTTGTTGCTCATGTGGAGTGTGCTTACATCAGATTGCTTTGCTGAAATATATGGCCTTTTTTTCCTCTTGGCTCATCAACAAATCCCCTTCAGCCATTTTCATCACTAGAATATTTGATGGAGGGCACAGTAACTCTAACAAAAGTCGGAGAGAGTGAGCCGAGAAATGACAGCTTACTAGTTATTTAGGCATTATTTTGAAATAATCTGTTCTCGAAATATCAGTTCTCCATGTTGTGGAAAAATATAAACAATATCTGTTTATGAAAATTTCAGTCTCAGCTTTACAGATTTAAACTGGGACATAAGATGACATGGCTCCAGTTTTTGCTGTATGGAAAAAGCTTAATCAATACAAATTCTATGAATACATTATGCATACAATCTCTAAACCAGACTAATGAGTACAAATAGATACTGTAAATAATAGGAAATAGATGTAATAGTATTTACTATATATCAGTTGCTACAGTGAAACTCATCAATATACTGCAATGCACACTGGGATGTATCCTTAAAATAATGCAATGAATAATAAAATAACAATTCTATAGTGTCAGGCTCTTTGTTCATGATTTATGAGGCCACGTGTTATAGTTAACAACTTTAATATTGTGTGTATGAAGAATCTATCAGTTTTCAGATTTTAGAACAAAATACCTACATTACAAAACAAATGTATATTATTTAGTTGAGTGAGTAAATATTTGTCATTATGAACACACCACAGCCCAGCACATTATGCGCCACAACGAAATCTGACCTCTGCATTTGAACCATCCATGAAGGAGCAGAGGGCAGCTTTTTGTAGCGCCCGGAGAGCAATGCGTGGGGATGGTACCTTGCTCATGAGTACCTCAATTTCACACGCCAACAACCTTCTGATCATGGTGCCAACCCCTAACCTGCATCTTACTATTATAATTTTTATATTATTCATACTACAAAACAAATCAAATATTTTCTATGCTGAAGCACCAACACACACTTTAATGTTTAAGAGGCATTAATGTCTCTAAGATTTATATAGCTTCTCTATTCTCATGCAGACATACACAGGCTCAATCCTGGTGGCAGTGAACCCCTACCAGCTCCTGCCCATTTACACACCTGACCATATCCGCCTCTATAGCAATAAGAGGATTGGAGAAATGCCTCCACACATCTTTGGCATTGCTGATAACTGCTACTTCAACATGCAGAGGAACAGCAAGGACCAGTGTTGCATCATCAGGTACCAACAGAAAACAAGTAAAAAATGTTATGCAAATGCATAATTGAGGACGTGAGGTCTTCCACCACTGTTTTCTTCAGTGTTTAATTCGTGCACGCAATTAAGGAGTTTGTAATGAAGATCAAGACACGAAAATAAATAGTGCATCATGATATCCACCTTTAAATGTATTCGCAAAGCACTGTGAAGACATGACCTTATTTGACAATGTTGTTTTGCACTGCAGTGGTGAGTCCGGAGCAGGAAAGACTGAGAGTACAAAGCTGATCCTTCAGTTTCTAGCTGCTATTAGTGGACAACACTCCTGGATTGAGCAACAGGTTCTGGAGGCCAATCCCATTTTAGAAGGTAATAAAGACCTGACCAAGATCTGGATCTCATAAAGCCAATCTCAGCAGCACATTAAAAAAAAAAATTTTGGTTACACAAATGACCCATTGCTAACTCGAACCTTAACCATAAACTATTCGCAATATTTGGCACTTAAACACGTACAGATCATAAGATTTTCTTTCTGCGCTTCTCTGTCTGTAACAGTCCAGCATGTCAGTTTGACTTGCGCATAGAAGGATCACAGACTCATGAAGGAGTATTTCGGAGAGGCTCATTCTGTCCTTCTAATGTGACACCTCGTTCTGCTGCTAATGGAGTTCATCCATATGGGAGGGGGCTGAGCTGTGGTACTGAGGGGAATTCATTAGGAGGCTTCAGCTCTCAACAAGACTGCCATCTAACCTGCTGGCAATGACTGGGACAGATGCTTAACAAAACACTTTCATTTTCTTATAGAATAATTTTCCAGCAAAGTTGAACTTTAAAGGTAGATCCTGAAACCAGGCCATGAAATTGGGTTCTACAGTTGGTATTTGAGCGATTAAAGCTTTAATAGGATCAATGCAGAGGGTTTCAAGAGTTTCTTGTATAGAACCATCTTCTTTTTACAGCTTTTGGCAATGCTAAGACCATCCGCAATGACAACTCCAGCAGGTTTGGGAAGTACATCGATATTCACTTCACCAAACGAGGAGCCATTGAAGGGGCAAAGATAGAGCAGTATCTGCTGGAAAAGTCAAGAGTTTGTAGACAGGTAAGATGACAAGATGTCATTTACAGCGTTGTGCCTTGATTTTTGACCAGTCCTTATCAGTATGCCATAGTTCAAAAGGATTTTCTTCACTTTAAAGAGGCTGTTTCTTTACAGGCTGCAGATGAGAGAAACTACCACATATTCTACTGCATGCTCAAAGGCATGAGTCCAGAGCAGAAGACTAAGTTGGGACTTGGCCTGGCTACAGACTACAACTATCTGACAATGGTGAGGCACTTTTTTTTTTTTTTACCAGAATTAGAGTCCAAACAATAGAAAACTAGAGAAACTATTACTGAATTATTGCTTCTTATTGCAGCTCACATATTTTGAATTCTGTGGTAGTAGAATATTAGTTACAAATAAGAGGTGTGTGTGATTTCCAGGGGAACTGTACAGTGTGTGACGGACGAGATGATATGAAAGAGTACTCCAGCATTATGTCAGCCATGAAGGTTCTGATGTTTTCAGACACTGAGAACTGGGAGATCTCCAAGCTGCTGGCTGCCATTCTGCACATAGGCAATCTCTGCTTTGAGGGTAAAGCACAGCAGACAGAAAAACGTAATCAAAGCATTTATGCACACACCAAGTAACGAACTGACATTTATTATTTATCTATTCACAGCTCGTACAGTTAAAAACCTGGATGTCTGTATAGTGGTGCGTTCACCTGCTCTGACTAGAGCAGCAGCTCTCTTGGAGGTGAGGAAAGTGAATTTGTTGCTTATTGACATAAAGCTATCATTTATGGAGACTCCATAATAAAAAGATATTAGGTGGATTAACAAAATTGGAGTAAATTTAAATGCAAACATTACTAGAGCTACATGAAATGCATATGCATATGTGTGGAACAGCTGCATCAGTCGAAGTGCTAGGTAAGGAACAGTCTTAAGGTTACTTGCAGTTTGGGGAAGGCCCTTTTCTGTTCCAACATGGCTGTACCACAGTACACAAACAAGTTCCAAAGACATTGTTGGGTGAGTTTGATGTGACAGAACATAAGTGACAAGCTCAAAGTCCATCAACTCCATCTAACACCTTTGGAATGATCTAGAACTGGCAGCAACGCTTCTTTTTCAACATCAGGGTCTAATCTCCAAAACGCTCTTCTCAATGAACAGGCAAAAATAACCCCTCAGACACACTCCAAAGTCTTGGAAATCCTTCCCAGGAGAATGGAGGCTCCTATAGCTGTACAGGGACCAGCTACATATTGATGCCTGTGGATCAATATCTATAGAACTTAATGTCATAAAAGTCAAGCCAAGCGTCCTAATACTTTTGTCCAAATCCTGTAGGTAGCTAAACACCTATAGGTCTTGAGGTCTCTGTTCTCAGCTAAGATTTCTTCTTGAGCCAGTTTGTAGTACAAATCTGAGTAAGTAGCTAAAGTATCATACTATTGCAGAGTTTCATTTCCAGTCAATAGCAGGGCAGTGAGCATCTTAATAAAAGAAACCATATTTCATTATCTACTTGCTTCTGTCACTCATCTTGCCCCAACTTGTAGGGGTCTGGTCTGGTTCTTTTCCGTCTTTACCCTCTCGCTGCTTTCTTCTGATTTGGTTCCCTCTCTCCCGCTCTCATTATCCTGGTGGGAGGGAGTTATCAGTGCTGTTAGAGGAGGGGACCTGGTGATAAATGCTGTCATTACGCTGGATCAGATGTTGTGTGCGCAGCGTGGGCAGAGACTTCACTGTGCCTGCCTGCAGCTCTCTGCTGCTTTAGCTTTGTGTTGCACTTCCATCTCACAGTCAGACAAATAATGAAAGTTTCTCTCCAAAGAAAGTGCTGTATGGCACAGAATTTAGGGGTGCATGTGCCACCTGGTGGCAAATTTGGAGAGTAGCATGAGAAGCCTACACCGTAAGATTCACACACGTCACACACATACTACACAAAATGTAGTGAAAGAAACCATGATTATTCCAAAGACAGGAATGATCAGGCTACATTTCAGAACAAAATAAAGAATTAACTCCTCTGTTCCTAAATAGAGATTTTTAGTATAAACAGTAATTGTATATGTGGATATTATGGTAAAATTATATATGTAAAGTGTAGTGTGCCTTACTATTCCAATAAGTGGACATAGAAGCATAAAGTTCACCGAGTTCTTATAAAGATCAGTTAAAAAGCTTTTTAGATCAAGTTAACATCAGACTACAGCAATGCACTTGCAAACCTGCTTTCTGGTACATGCCCCAACTTCATGATTCAGCGTTTCATGGGTTTGACTGTTCCGTAGGTGGAAGCTCAGGATGTTATGACATGTTTGACCACTCGTACTCTCATCACTCGAGGGGAGAGTGTGTCCACCCCCCTCAGTGTGGATCAAAGCCTGGATGTACGGGATGCTTTTGTCAAGGTCGGACAGATTTATTTACATGATGACACTGCATGTTCAACTCATGTTTTATTGCCTTTGGGATAAGAAATAAACCTCTTTAAAGAAGGGATGGAATGCAGATGTTGTATAACATGTATTTTATTTTAACAGGGAATATATGGTAGGCTGTTTGTGTGGATTGTGGGCAAAATCAATGCTGCTATCAACAAGATCCCGTCCATTGAGGACAAAGAAGTCCACAGGTCCATAGGATTGCTCGATATCTTCGGATTCGAAAATTTTAATACTAACAGGTGTGTACTGATACTTGCAATTGCAGCAACACAGTGTGCACTGATTTGTAAATCCACCAATGTAAATAGAAGGTTTTAACTGCATTTTCAAATTTTGTCTAGTTTTGAGCAGCTGTGCATCAACTTTGCCAATGAAAACCTGCAGCAGTTCTTTGTGCGTCACGTTTTCAAGCTGGAGCAAGTAGAGTACAACCTGGAGGGCATCAACTGGCAGCATATCGAATTCACCGACAATCAGGAAGCTCTGGACATGATTGCCATCAAGCCAATGAACATCATCTCTCTCATTGATGAAGAAAGCAAGTTTCCCAAGGTACACAAGAGTTATGTTTATTGGCCTCAGGCACCAAACCATATGCAAGCAAATATATGGGCTCTATAATACTGCAATAATATGGCTCAAATATTTTTAATGAGTATGCAGTTCACACAAAATGGTAGAAAAAGGAAACTGCTACCACAGAATGGAAAAAACTTCTCTTATACATGTGCTTACATTAACAAAAGAAAATAATTTAGATCTTATTGAGTTAATAAACTAGTTAAACCTTAACCAACATGTCCCCCGCAATGTCAATAATGAACACCTCGAAGACAGGGAGAGAATTTACCAGACCATACAGCATGACTCGATACTCGTAGTGACCAGTTGTGGTACTGAAGCTTTCCACTCAAGTTCCACTTGGAAAGAAGACAGAATGATAAGCACGTGATCATGGTTAATTAATATCTCTATTTATACTGGAAGTTAAGCTAGAATTCAGGTAAAATTGATCTTGTAATCACTCTTCAAAAATCTGGAATTGAGGTATGGAGGGGAGGGCTGGAGGGAGAGAATCCATTCTGCAGTGAATGCTTACAATTAAATAAATATGCAATGTTTAGGCAGTAAATATGTAGGTCATAGTAATATAAAAATGTATTTAAATGGATGCGGACAAATTTAAACAGCAGCTCATTTTACATAAATACATATATTTACACTGATTTATGTAAAACGTTTTTACACAGATTTTGAGTAGATGCAAGCAGCATATAAGCAGATACATGCATCATTCATATGGTGTAATGTTCTGTTTTGCATTATAATATAAAATCTGAATGTAAACAAGATATTTTGCTGCCTACGCATTACTGTGTGCAAGCAGGGGATTACAGGATCTAAAATGAGGTTGAAGTCACATGACCGATCTCCCATGACTAAGTTAATCTGAATGACCATGTGAATGAATAATGATGAATGAAACCCACCAGTGCTGTGAGAATGTCTAATATTTGAAAAGGAGCTTTTCTGGCTCGGCAGAGACGCGTCAATGACTGCTGTTCTCTCTTTAAATAGGGAACTGATGCCACTATGCTGAACAAACTGAACTCACAGCACAGACTCAACATCAACTACATCTCCCCTAAGCACAGTCACGAGACCCAGTTTGGCATTCAGCATTTTGCTGGCGCCGTTTACTATGAAACCAAAGGTATCTTAAAGGAGTTCACTGATCAAGCTCTTTTTATGCTATTGCAATGCACTTTGATTAATTTTTCAAAATGGGATAATGCTGGATTTCAAATTTTGTTCTTAAAGTTAATTTAACATAGAATAAAGATGTAACAGAGTTTGAATGTGACTAAATTTAAATGACTTAAAGATAGCACAGAGTGTCATAGTGATAGATACAGTAAGATTTATCATAGTGCATAAACCTTTAATATAAAAAAGGACTTAACACAGTCCAGATAGTAAAAAATTAACTCAGTGTAAAGGTTTAACACAGAATAAGCATATGAAGGGCCAGTTTTCCAGACAAAGATTAAGCCTAAGCCTAGACTATCTTTGAATTTCAGTGGTGAATCTCCACTGTATCTGCAATTTAGTCTAAGACTATGCTTAATCCATGTTCAGGCATCAGCCTGAAATGTTTAAACTGATTTATCAAACAGTTCAGAGTAAACCTTTACCACAGTGTGGAATTTCAACGATTTTAAAGGGCAGAAATGTAACAAAGACTTAACGCTAATAAAAGATATAACACATACTGTATTAAAAATTTAACATAGAGTTACAGATTTTTACAAACAGTCTAGATCATTACCAATATCCTGAAAGCCTAATTTTTTTAATTTTCTTAGGGTTTCTTGAGAAGAACCGTGACACCCTCCACAGTGACATCATCCAGCTGGTTCACTTCTCCAAAAACAAATTCATCAAACAGATCTTCCAGGCCGATGTTGCTATGGTGATGCCCTTTTCCAATATATCCTGAATTAATATGCCACCATAACGAACTGTGGATATATCAGATATATATCAGATTCAGAACAAATTAAAAAAACCTCAACCACCATGTTGCTGTTTCTGCATCTGTAGATCATTTAGGGAAAGATCTATTTTAAAATCATCACATTCCACTCTGGGTGTCTGACGGGTTAATTTCCTCTTCGTCTCACTATATTGGGGTTGGCATGATGATGTCAGACTTCATTTGCTTTGTGCTGGTTGTCAGAGGGCCTTGTGTTTCTAACTCATCTCCTCTTCACACTCTCGCTCTCTCTCTCTGATGATGTCAGACTAATCTGTCTTGGCCGAGACTCTCTCTATTCTGTCACAACAGACTTGGCTAACAGCAGTCAAATCTCTCTCTCCATCTCTATCTCTGTCTCTTTCCATCTCTCACTACCTTTCTCTGCCCCTCATTTCTCTTTCGCTCTCTCTCTGTCTTTGGCCCCTCTACTTCTATTCCATGTCTCTAATTGACTCTCTGCTTTCTGTCTATCTATCTATCTATCTATCTATCTATCTATCTATCTATCTATCTATCTATCTATCTATCTATTGGGTCATGGTTCCATTTATTCACCCATCCATCCATTATCTATCTATGCGTTTGTCTTTCTTTCCCTGTCTCTATCTATCTATCTATCTATCTATCTATCTATCTATCTATCTATCTATCTATCTATCTATCTATCTATGGCCCTATTCTCTGTCTCTTTCTGCCCCTCTCTTTTTCTCTATCCTTCTGTCTCTCTGCCTTTTTCTACTCTCTCCATCTTCACTTCTCCCTTTCCACCTCTCTCTTACTCTACTCTATTTGCCGCCTCTCCTCTATCCATCTGTCTCTTCATAAATTCTCTCTCTCTCCACCTATATCTCTGCCCCATTCTGCCCCCCCACTCATGCCTTATCTTCTTCCTCCCTTTCTTTCTGTCTGTCCCTCGCTCTGCTTCCCACTCTATCTCTCTTCCTCTGCCATCAATTCACATTTCCCCTTTCTCTCTTCCCTTCTATCCTTCTCTGTCTCTCCATCCCATTTCTACATACTGTACATATTCTCTCTATGTGTGTCCCTTTCTCTTCCCTTCTCTCAAATGCTATGTTTTTGCCTCTTTTTACCCCCTGCACCCATTCTCTTTTTGCCCACCACTTTCTCTTTCCATCTCTTTCTATATAGTTTCCCTCTCTAAGTATGTGTCTCTCCCTGACTCTCTCTCTCCATCTTTCCGTCTGTATGATATCTGACTTAACTTTCTGTGTGGCTATGTGCAGTCCACCAAGTCTCCTCACAAGGTAATCGATCCTCAGCGCTTGTGTGTCCCTCTAGGGCTCCCATCCTCGGTGTTCAAATCTAGTATCTCCGTACAGTTAATCCTCTCACAGTTAGTCGCTCTCCAGAACTCATTCCTGTGGTTATTTCCTCAGTGGAAACCTTCCCTGGTGCAGTAGCCAGTTTCAGCACTGTGGTAGAGTCATTTAGTTGGCCTAATAGAGCCATTTCATTGGGGAGAAGAAATTCAGGGAAAAATTAGTCATCAAAGAAATAAATTGTTGAAAAAAATGAGAGTAAGAGATGGATATGTTTCAAGTGAAAATGTGGCCAGTTCTGTGCAAAAAAAAAGAAAAGTTCTCACGTCTTTTCCTGGCACTGTGTGATTTTTGGGGAGGAGAAAACAAGCGCTGCCTCTTTTCTTTTCCACTCTGCCTACTACAGCTTTTTTCTCCAAATTATTCCAAACCTAAAACTCAGGCAGTAAGTAAGTGAGTGAGTGAGAGTGTGGGAGCCTTTATGAAACCGATGGAGATTTTAGGAAAGGCTAGAAAGTTGAAAAAGAGGCGGAAAAAGCACGTAAAGATAAGATACGCAAAAGCCCATGTGGGAAGATGGAGGACAGAAGTGGAAATGAAAATAATAATCTTTTACTGCAGTTTGGTGAGAATCAGACTGTCTGCATGTTGTACTTGGTGTATGTTTTGTATTAGTGACTTCCGCATTTCCGTGATTTGCAATAGTGAGCGAGCACTCTCAGACTGTGATCGAATGGGTTGTAATCCGATTGTGTGTTGTGTCAGGGCGTGGAGACGAGGAAACGCTCGCCAACTCTCAGCAGTCAGTTCAAGCGTTCTCTGGAGCTGCTGATGCGGACGCTAAGCATATGCCAGCCCTTTTTTGTGCGATGCATTAAACCCAACGAACTCAAGAAGCCAATGGTGAGTGTGTCTTTGCTATGCATGTTTTTCAAATACATATATATCAATCATCCTATCATTGCAGTGACACAGCCCCATACAAAACAAACTGCGATGCACTTATGCCTTTCTATTGGAACCAGCATTAACATTTTCACAAATTTGAGCTACGGTAGCTCTTCTACTGGATCGAAACAACAATGGGGAAAAGCCACTGCCCCCCACATGCAACAGTAAGCTTTGGTTGCCCATCACTCTGTCACTAGTTCACCAGTATTCCTTTCTTGGACCCCTTTTGATAGCTCCTGAATTCTGCAGGCCTGGAACATCCCACATGAGCTGTATTTCTGGCAATGCTCCTATATGTGTATCATTTGTTCTTCTTTTTTTTTAATTCTAGGGTTAGTGTTAGGGTTAGTCAAAACACATTTTATGGTTTTCATGTGAAAAACTAACAATACACGGATGTGCTCTAATCCGTCATCACAATTTGGTTCTTGTCAAAGTCCCTCAAATCCTTGTGCTGAAACCATTTTTATTCTTCCAACTCATCAACTTCAAGGACAAAATGTTCTCTTGCAGACTTATATATCCCACTCACTGCCAGGTGCCATTGCAAGGAAGTAATCAATATTATTCTTGTCACTGGCCATAATTTTATGGCTGATCAAATTTTTGCTAACCTCTTTTTTTGTACAGCTGTTTGACAGAGGCCTGTGTGTACGCCAACTCCGATACTCCGGAATGATGGAGACCATCCGCATCCGCAGGGCCGGATATCCCATCCGTTACACCTTTGCTGAATTCGTGGACCGTTACAGGGTCCTTATGCCTGGGATCAAACCAGCTTATAAACAGGTGAAATTGTTCAGACTTCATAGCAGTGAATCTAAGCTGATGTTGTATGTAAACTTAACTGACATATTCATACGTCATAAAAAGCTAAGAAACTGAACCAGTGTTTCTCTGTTAGTTTATGAAATGTGAGAAATAGTATAAACTTTGCTCTATTTCTCCATCCTGCACAAAGGAGGACCTGAGAGGAACCTGCAAGAGGGTAGCGGTGTCAGTCCTGGGGCGAAATGATGACTGGCAGATCGGGAAGACAAAGATATTTCTCAAGGTTTTCACTCAAACATTTTTATGCATCTGTTTTTAGTGCTTTGTAAAGCTAAAGGTTTGAGGGGAAAATACAGTAATTACTGACAGATAAATCAACATAGTGATATTATTGGCCAATATGAGATAATTACAGAAAATTCATATTGGTATTTGAACTTAAATATAAATTATAGTGTTGAGAAATGATTATGGTAATCACAGCAATTAATCATAAACTTAATAAGCAAGCAGATGAAGAAGAGTCACAAAGCACCGTCTGCTGTAGAGGCTGCTTGTGTGCAAAGTTCATCACCACAGTATGTGCACACAACTTTATCTTTATCTAAAGAGTCATCAGGGCACTTTTGAACATGAAATTTGCTGTGCAGTACACTGAGGAATTTCTTCTTATACATTACCTTATTTGTGCCTTTCAGTCATGCAAGTCTGCTTTATGACATTTCATGCTAATACAAGCCAGCATGTGTATGTATATTCCAAAACAACACAAATGCAGAGGAAAGGCTACATTTCTCCCTAATAAAGGGTTACCGTCCTGCACTGAATAGAAATGCCTCAAGTATAAATCAGGTTTCAGTCAGATAATCAATTTTGCTTTAACAATCCCATGTTGGTCAGCTCCTAAATATAGTGTATTTTTGCTGCTGTTGATGATAATGATGTTGTTATTATCCTTGTCTTCAGTGGTGTTCTATGGGTCCTTTTATTGTCTGGTGATATCCATCTGCTCTGAAAAGGCAAACTCTGATCAAACTCTACGTTTTGCCCTGTAGGACCAGCATGACATGCAGCTGGAGATTGAGAGGGACAAAGCCATTACAGACAAGGTCATCCTCATTCAGAAAGCAGTGCGTGGAATGAAAGATAGGTATGAATAGGGAGAGGGAGGGACCATTAGAGATGGAGAAGGAAGACGTATAATGTGACCACTTTTGGTTTTATCTCAAGGGCCAACTTCTTGAAGGCTAGAAAATCAGTAACATTGATCCAAAAGATCTGGAGAGGCTACATCTGCAGAAAGAACTACAGAGTGGTATGGATTTTTAGAATTGTTTATGGGTTTTAAAATTAATAACAGTGGCTAAGAGTCATAATATAATTAGGGATAGATTTCATATCAACAAAAAAGTGAACATACTGTATCAACACAGAAATATAACATTAAATGATTCATTATTTAACATTACACAAAACTACATTAAAACGTCTCAGCAGAGAGAGCATTATTACCCTAAAACATAAATCACTGTTTAATAGTGTATGTACATTCTTGTCCAGATGCGTGCAGGTTTCTTGAGGCTGCAGGCCCTTTGTCGCTCGCGGAAGTACTACCTGGCATACCAAGAGACGAGAACTCGCATCATGCATATCCAGGGCCGTTTCCGTGGCTTCTTGGTTAGGAGGACGTTCTGGAAACAAATAAACGCCATTCACACCATCCAGGCCTACGCCCGCGGCATGATCGCACGCCGACTTTGCAGACGCCTCAGATTAGAGGTACGGTAGTGTGGTACTGCTTTAAGCTTTGACGAAATATTTAAATGCTGCTCATTCTGCCTCTTCTGACAGTAAAAAGAGATTAACATCAACAAGAACAGTCAAATGACCCACACGAGTGTTAGCCCAACTGTTAGAAATACATTTGTTATGGTACATGCAGCAAATTTTGGTCTCTCTTCCGTGGTGAATGTCTAGAATTACGCAATCCAACATCGGGAACAGCGTTTGCAAGCAGGACTAAATGTAATTCAAAATGTTCACCACAAGACAGCGACACCATCGCTTCTCCGCTTCATATCAGCTGCCTAACTGATGTGGAGATTAGCATTTTGGCCTCTTAAGATCGTTTCAAATCACGACTGTCGAAAATGTCAACTAATAACAGACAGCTCCATGTTTATACTGGGTGTCCCTATAAATATGCAATGTTACTTGCCCTGGATCAGATCACATTTGGATGATGATACCTTAAAACTGGGTGGTGCAATTTTACCTTTATCAAAATAGTACAGAACGCTGGGCGGTTAGAAGTTATTCAAATAAGAGAAAATCACCTGCTAACACCATTAATCATTCAAGTTTAAGTTTTATTTATCTGTATTGTATGTTTTGCATTGTATCCTGTCCACTGGGGCAGCTGGTAGAATTACAGTCACAGAGTTGACCCTGTGATCAGAAGGTCATACACTCACACAATCACATTCTCATTCAATTTAGATTTACCAATTAACCTATATTGCATGCCTCTGGACTGTGGGAGGAAACCGGAGCACCCGGAGGAAACCCACGCAAACACGGGCAGAGCATGCAAACTCCACACAGAAAGGCCCCAAGGCCAACCCGGAGCTCAAACCCAGGACCTTCTCGTTGTGAGGCGCCAGTGCTAACTTAGAAATTAAATAGTCAAATGATATTCTAGTCATATTTTATGATGTATCATGAATGGAAAAGATTGTGATAAATCAGCATATGATTTTGTCTCATTTCGACCATTCAGTCCTGAACTAAATCAAACTGGATCATACAGACATTGTGATATCAGCAGAACATCAAATCGTTGTCCGCTGAATTGATATATCATATTGTGATGAAACCTCATATGAACATAATCCAAAAATTGAGTGTCTGTGTGTACACGTATTTGTTAACAGAGGGAACGCAGACTGGAGGCGGAGAGGCAGTGTCTGGCTGAGGAGGAGAAGCTGCGGAACCAGATGACGGCACGCCGGGCTCGAGCCGAGGCCGAGAGGAAGCACCAGGAGCGTCTGGCCCTGCTGGCCCGAGAGCAGGAGGAGAGGGAGAGCGCCGAGCGGGAAGAGGCTTGCAGGAAGAAGGAGCTGCTGGAGAAAATGGAGCAAGCCAAGCAAGAACCCGTCAGCGACTCTGACATGGTGGACAAGATGTTCGGCTTCCTGGGACACCCCAACTCCCTCCCCAACCTGGCGGGTGAAGCACCAGCAGGATTTGAGGTCAGCAAATTAATGCAATGCAATGTTCCATAATCTTTGCTAAGCACACCCAAGTGACATTGTAGTTATGTTGTATATCTTATACCCAGAGCTGGCAGGGCTATATGCCAATACACATCACAAAATGCATCAAGCAAGCAGACAACTAACATAATTGCATGCAGGCTTGTAGTTGCATGTTTTATTTCAAGGGCTTCAGGGAAATGCATAAAGTTGCAATAAATCCCATCCTGTAATCCAAAAATTTCAATACAGTTACTCATGCACTGAAGACCAAACTTTACATGGAACGCTCGTTATATATCAGTGTTACAGGGAAACAGACGAAGTTCCCATATCATGAAAAATTCACTTTTTCTGTTCTTTGGACATCCATTTGGGGCTGTACTGCCTCTGGTCAATTGTGTTAGTATTCATTTACTGATGTCTGAAATCGAGTGCTTAAACTAGCTGTTTAGATTTCTCCCCTAACTCTACCTCACATTAGGGGATATTTGAATCACTCTGCCCTCATTATCTGAGAATCTCCGCCCACCAGGTAGAACTGCTAGCGCTTCCTGATCCGCCATGTTTTCCTGCAAGCGCCAGCGTAGGAATGTCAATGAAAAAGTCTACTGGCGAAGTGTTGTGTTGAACATGTATGCCTGTATGGATGGTCTGTTAGCAGCAGCCATGTCGCATTATTTTCACATGAGGTAGACTCTCCCTGTGCTGTCTACACCCCAGTTTCGAAATGGGGCGTGTGTTGGTAGCAGCGGGAATACTAATGAGAAACAGCCTGTTTCTGAAAAAGAGAGGGAAAAAGCAGGTGAAAATGCCTAATCTGAGAGCTATTTCAGAGACTTCAGAGACATGTTTAGTGGAGCTCATAGACCTATTTACCTTGTTGAAAAAAAGAGTATAATATGGGACCTTTAATTCTCTGTAGAAGATGTCTTAAGAACCTAATTAAATGTCCTAACTTGTTGCAGATGCATGCCTGGAAGAATCCTTTTGTTCTAATACAATCAGCCCACTGACCATTGTATATGACTATTGATACACAAAGCCCAGGATAAAGGAGAACAGATAACCCAACAATGACTAAACATGACCTTTATAGCCTGTCCCCCTGCAATAGGCTGTATTTTAAAGACTCTCTAATTGCACAAACTAATTGCACACAGATTTAATTATCAGTGTCTGAGGACAACCCGTCCTCATTTCATTGCCAGTTATTACTGTAGACTTTTCAGTTTGTTACTGATTTTTCTTTACTCCTGTTATCTTCGTTGCAATAATGTAATGTTGGATTTATTTATTTATTTATTTATTTGAAAGCTTGCCTTAAGTGAAAGGTGCCTCTTAAATACAATGTGTCACGATTATTAAATTACTTTCAGACCCTTAGCGGACATACAGATGACAGTTGACCAGGATAAGTGAATGATAATTTTTTTTGTTCATGTGTAGGACCTGGAGAAGGTTCGCAAGGAGTTCGTGGAAGACAGCATTGCCAAGGCTCTTCCTCTCCCTCATGAGGAACACGAGGATCTATCGGAATACAAGTTTGCCAAATTTGCTGCTACCTACTTCCAGGGAAACGCAACACACACGTATGTGAGACGGCCGTTAAAACAACCTTTGGTTTATCATGAAGATGAAGGTGACCAGCTGGTGAGGAAACTGACTTTGAAAGATAATTTAAGTAAAAAAAAACTACAAACTATTACAGCATGCTGTTAACTACCATTACTAGCACTCTTTTTGCCCCCCGTTCAGGCTGCTCTGGCTGTGTGGGTCACAGTGTTGAGGTTTATGGGAGACCTGCCGGAGCCCAAATATCAAATCACCGTCAGTGATGGAAGTGAAAAGATCCCAGTCATGACCAAGATATATGAGACTCTGGGCAAGAGAACCTACAAAAGAGAACTGCAAGCGTTACAGGGGGAGGAGGAGGTGATTTTAAAACTCATACTCATGCCTACAAATGCTTAGTCCATTTTTGCGAAGTTAGACTCCATCCTTCGACTCACTCTCGCAGCTGACAAGAGCACTCTGTGTTGCAAATGTTACTTCTGCAAATTTGACACTAACACCGCCATTTGCTGTCTTTCATTGGTAGCCACTTAAGAGCCTCTAGGCATCCTTAAGAACTGGGTGCATGGACTTAAATGTTTATGTAAAATAAAACTGCATTTCTTGAGGCATTGCACAATGTCATGAATTTCCTGTTGTGTTTAGAGTTCCATTATTGACAGTCAAAAGAGGAACAGCGTCCGACATAAGCTGGTGTCTCTTACGCTGAAGAAGAAATCCAAAATCACCGAAGAGGTGAGAGCAATCAGTTGTTTAGCAGTGTTTTATCATATAATATTATATTGATTTAATGAACAACGTTTAGATGTCTGCTGATATCATGAAGTCTGTTACAATTTGACTCAATTCATTAGCCACTGATTGATATGTGACATGCTGATTTTATTTTCAAACACTTTCATTCATATAACATCAAAAAAACAACTAAAATATCAATTGACGCTGTTATTCCTGTGTACCAGCAATTAATTCACATTGAGATGAAATATCTGACTTCTCTGCACTGCTTAGTGAGGGACGTTACAACACGCATGATGATTGATTGACGTTTTCATTTTTGATTGATGCTATGGGCTTGTTGATCATTAGATTGATGACTGGTTACGCCCCTAATTGGAGTCGGAAAGTAATGAAAGCTTTTTTCCTAAATAAAACCTAAACATTCACACTTTAATAATGCTGTGTTTTTAGGTAACCAGACGGCTGACCGATGGAGACTACAGCCTTCAGGGCAACAGCATGCTGGAAGACCGGCCCACTTCCAATCTGGAGAAACTTCACTTCATCATTGGCAATGGGATCCTTCGGCCGGCTCTCAGGTCATTCCAATGCAAATGGATTGTTGATAGGGGTTGGGTTTGTGTTTTGTAACGTGTCTTGTTAAATAGCATGTGATGGGGTGTTTTTGTAAATTTAACAGAGATGAGATCTACTGTCAAATCTGTAAGCAGTTGACCCAGAACCCCTCAAAGTGCAGTCATGCTCGCGGCTGGATCCTGCTCTCGCTTTGTGTGGGCTGCTTTGCGCCATCTGAAAAATTTGTCAAAGTAGGAAGAAACTTCTTAATCAAATGTCTTACACGTGTCACGTCGTGGACCTCCTACACAAATATGACACTCTTTTCCCTCTCCTGTTCCTTTTCTTAGTATCTGCGGACGTTCATTAAAGTCGGTCCTCCGGGTTACGCACCATACTGCGAGGAAAGACTAAGACGCACTTTTGTGAATAAAACCAGAACTCAGCCTCCTTCATGGCTTGAGTTACAGGTGCTTTACCATTTAATTCCAAAAGCTGTTGGCCAACTCATTTAGAAAAAGAATTTTAGAATATTTTAAAAATAAATAAAATTTAAAATTCTCCCTTCAGGCAACCAAGTCCAAGAAGCCCATTATGCTACCAGTGACCTTCATGGACGGCACAACTAAAACGCTTCTGACTGATTCGGCCACTACTGCTGAAGAGCTGTGTAATGCTCTTGGAGAAAAGATTGGCCTTCAGGACCGCTTTGGCTTTTCTCTGTATATTGCTTTATTTGATAAGGTACCTTTATAGCCGTTCTGGTTTAGGTTAAGTCTCAACAAGTTTTAATGTCCAGTCACAGAATAGAACAACCCTAGAATTGGTTGATCATAAAATGATCATAATACTGATTTGAAGTCACATTGCCCATCCCTAGCTAAGACATTATCCATGACCTTTGTGTTTATTTTTTCTCAGGTTTCATCTCTGGGCAGTGGGAAAGACCATGTCATGGACGCAGTGTCCCAGTGTGAGCAGTATGCCAAAGAGCAAGGAGCTCAGGAGCGCAATGCCCCCTGGAGGCTGTTCTTCAGGAAGGAGATCTTCACGCCTTGGCACAACCCTGCCGAGGACAACGTGGCCACTAACCTTGTCTATCAGCAGATCGTACGAGGGGTCAAATTTGGGGAGTACCGCTGTGATAAGGTAGAGATTAAAGTTGCTAATTTTGAATGTGACTGTTGAAATCAAATGCCTCTTTCCTGGAAAATCATAAATTTTATAGGCAAGAGGACAGATTAAATACATAAAAAGGGGTGTAACACATCAGGATAGGTAAACATTAACAAGATTACGGAACACAAGACAAGCCTCTGGTGACTGAACATGAGATTCTGGGGTGAACTTCCCCCAGGGACTGAACAGTCCAAATACCCCAAATTAGGGCTTTTAGATGTGACAAAATATATATGAAAACGTCAAACAATTCATATCGTATTGTTTATTTTGTGATGTCTCAAAATACACGGTTTACGTCAATATTTTTTCATGGTTTCGACAACAGTTTGCTGTAGTCACCAAGGAGCCACATGGGTGTAGTCACAGAGAATACTATAGCATAATATTTGTGCCTTAATTCTGATCTTGCAGTGGAATGTCTGCAAGCAAAATCTCGCATGTTAACTTTGCCTACACGAAACACTCTGCACATGCTCAGATCTGCCTGCTTTATGATCTATGGAACACATAGGAACAATTCTCCTTAAAGGCACCTTACTACAGCCATTTTACAGCGTATAAAGTGGCATTTGACCACAAGTCAGTAGAGTGTAGAACAAAAACAGCATTTTAAACTGCAAAGATTTTTTTTTTACTGTCAATTACATAAAAGTATAGGCAAATTGTGGCACCTTTGGCAGAGTGCGCACAGACCTGAGATTTTGCTTGCAGAAGTTCCACTGAATTCACAGAAAATGTGCTATATTGTGTCATATATAGGTACTTGGATGTATACATAGTTACTTATGAATGAAAATAAATGCAACATTTATGAACTAAAAATTTACATCTGAAAACGTAAGTGTGTGTGTGATCTCAGGAGGAGGACTTGGCTGACCTGGCCGCTCAGCAGTACTATGTGGATTACGGAGCAGAGATTCTGCACGAGCGCCTGCTCAGTCTCATCCCCACCTACATCCCCGACCGTGAGATCAGCTCCTCCAAAACCATGGAAAAGTGGGCCCAAGTTGTCATAATGGCTCTCAAAAAGGTACCACACTGTTCCACTTGCTGCATCAAAACTTACGAGTGCATCTCATACAAAATTAAATAGCATAACAATTTGTTTTTGTAATTTAAATCATCAAGCATCATATAGGCTACGTTCACATGTTTACTTATTGACTGTATAAATGAACATGTTTTTCAGAAGTTGGACATTTCAGTATTGCGAATATCCTTTTTGAATGACTGTGGGTAATATAGCAGTCATGTGAGATTAGTGATTTTCAGTAATCATCAAAACAAACAAAACCAAGCTTGAAATATTTCATTTGACATGTAATGAATATAGCATATATTTTTAAACTTTTTAAACTAAAGTACACATTTAGAATGTAAAAAAAGAACCCTATCTCCAATACTGTAATTATTTTAGAAAGTGAAATAGCATATATGAAGGCTTACACGTTTTAATGATATTCACATTTTAGATGCACTAATATGTATGAAAGAGGAGAATCAAACAGCAATGTTGCAAATGTAATGAGCTGGGACAACAGTTGTTCACATTTATGCTCACAGTGAGACTAAGACAGGTTTAAAAAATTCAGGTTTGCAATTCCATAATGTTGTAAGTGATGTAGTGCTATTCCCAAGGGCATCTATGTTATTACTTCCATGCTGTACCCACAGTGCTGCCCGCTGCTATTAACGTTTCATGACTCAGGATCTAATCTATGTTTGTGCCAGGGGCGGCCTTTTTATCATTGTCTGTCCCTTCTCTCTGCACGTGGTCTAATAGGTTGTAATACGAATTAGACAGGGTA
The DNA here is from genome assembly GCA_032718565.1 of Distichodus sexfasciatus. Classification (NCBI taxonomy): domain Eukaryota; kingdom Metazoa; phylum Chordata; class Actinopteri; order Characiformes; family Distichodontidae; genus Distichodus; species Distichodus sexfasciatus. Next base: position 830,195 of record JAVGVS010000016.1, read on the forward strand.
AAAATAAGGTTCCGTCATCATTTTCTGCTCTCAGGCTCTGACATTAGCCACTATATCCAGACTACAATGTAGCTTATCATTGCAGATCTGAGGTGAAATGAGCTCTCCTGGTCCGACTATAAAGAATTAAGAAAATGCATGTGCTGGAATATAACCAGGTTCATTTTGTCTAGTCAAGTACAACACTGTGTCAGACTGTTAGAGCCATTTTGTGTGTATGAATGTGTGAATATTTAGATTTAATATTTTGTAGCTGTTTGCAGTAGAAAGTAGAGAAATGTTTCTGGAACCTTCCATAACTTTCCATGTACAGTGCCACGTAATGGAATTCTATCAATACGTATGCATGTTAAACGCACTAGTATGTAACAATAGAAGCAATACGCGCCTTACGTGCCGTAATCTGAAGTATATATAAGATGTAAGAACGTAAAAGAGTTAGTTTCACATTGAATGTGATAGAGCTGATAGCTCGGGAGCGTTACAGTTTTTTGACCGTCACGTAACGTCACGTAAAGTATCTTTGTAGTCTTAGGGATTCATTTCTTGCCTGTAAAACCTTGAATTGTAGTAAAGAACAGACGATGAAAGACAACTCAAGACTCAAGACTCTTTTTGGTACGTGTCTCGTACAAAGACAACTCAAGAGCTCTCAGCAAATGAGACGACGTTGCGCTGCTCTCAAAAACATTAGTTACAAATTAGCCACAAAGACTTTAGTGCATTTATGTTCACTTTGTGTTGGAAGTTGCTCCTGGACCCACCTGGCTAAGTCCTAATTAAGTATCGCAGAACAAAGCAAAACATTCATTCATTATCTGAACTGCTGAATCCCAACCGGGGTCATGGAGGGGACCAGGGCCTATCCAGGGAACTTTGGGCGCAAGGCAAGAGACCGACCCTGGGCAGGTGCCAACACACCGCAGGACACACACTCACACAGTCACAACTTACAGTGTCAATTTAGAGTCACCTATATCACGTGCTTTTGGACTGTGGAAGGAAGGAGGACTGTGGAGCCCCTGGCGGAAATCCATAGGAATATGGGGAGAGCATGCAAACTCCACACAGAAAGGTCCAACGGCCGACCCAGGGACTGGAAAATCACCAGGTTAATCTTATCAAGTCAAATGATATACCCAGTGAATGATGGCACCCAGTGAATGAATACGTTCAAGCATTAGTCTACTTGACATTGAATCTTCTGAGTTTTTTGGTGAAACCATAATAAATCCAGACATCAGAACTAAGACCACCCTTTTCTTCAGTTTTTGCCCAGTAACACTTTATCGATCACACACACATGGTTCTCTTGGACTGGATCGAAGGAGCAAGTTGAAATTTGACTGATGCCAGCTAGGGAAACATTAATCGTGAGCTCCCTCCTTCACGGGCGCAGGCCGATTTAATTACCCTCCTGCCTTCCATGGGCTGCAGTGATGGACATGAATTTTTAATGATGTGGAAGATCTATATTATGGATCGTATGAATGAACTGTTATTGCATGTGACATTTTATGCATCATAACACCTTAATGAGTACTAATGGTGCCCAAGAAGACAGACACTCATGTTAGTGATGATTTAATGCCCGCAGGGAATCTACACACAGAAGAGGTTTCACCCTCAGAGAGTTAAGGAGGAGGTGGTGGATTTCGCGCGGTTCAAGTGGCCTTTGCTGTTTTCGCGATTCTACGAGGCCTTCAAATTCTCAGGTATCACCCCAGTTTTACTGTACTTACTTTTAACTGATGTTTTAGAAGATCTAAAGATGCTCAATGTTGTACTCCTACAGGGCCAAGTCTGCCAAAGAATGACGTGATAGTGGCAGTGAACTGGACTGGAGTTTACTTTGTGGATGAACAAGAGCAAGTCCTTCTGGAACTGTCTTTTCCAGAGATCACTGCAGTGTCCAGCAGCAGGTCTAATAATATTTTACTTTATGACAGAACTACATGAGTTTAGGATTAATGAAAAAAGGTCCTTTGAATTGCCAGAATTAGCTGCTGAAGTGTATATTAAAGATCATTATGGTGTACAGTAATACCTCACCTTACGTCATTAATTGGTTACAGAACCATGGGCATCGTAGAGGGATGAAAAGTGGGACTGTCTTAACAAGGTCCCAAGTGGAGGGAGTGGCCTTGAAAAGTCTGGAATATTGTTTTATTATGGGGAGGGGGCCCACAGATGCATTCAAGTGTACAGGGTCCAGAATTTGGTGCTAATTCCCTATATATAACACGTGACTAAAGTTGTAAAACGTCTTAACTCGAATACATCCCCTAAAAAGGCAACATAGACACCCTTTAAAATACCAAAACGCCTTTACTAGCGTCTTTAATCATTCAGTAATCAAACGTTTCGCTGGTGATAGTGAGGCATCTTACAAGGCAGAAGATGACTACATACAGGCATCGTCCCCCAGGCATCGTCTCATACCGTATATGCAGCTACGTTTGCCTGCCGTGTGAAACTTTTACGTTAATTTGTTTAAACATTGTCACATCACTATCGTCAACATAAGATCGAAAAAAAATTGCAAGTTGAACCATTGTAATGTGGGGACCATCTTTACATTTACATTTTACAGTATTTTATGTATTGAACATTTCATTCTGACATCTTAGACTTCTTATTGTTTATTTCCACTTTTATGTGCTTGTTTTTAAAAAGCGCAAGTCTGAATAAAACGACTGATTTTTATATAAATTTCTCTTTTCCTTTATTTTTGTTAAGTAGCGACATAACTCTGAAAAAGACATATGTCAAAATGGCATAATGCAAGGTATTACTGTATTTTCTGTTGGTACACGCCAAACTACAGTTTTGAATCGTCTGAGCTACATTGCAACTATTCCATTAAATACTCCTAGTAGAGACTTGCTCTGCTCTGGCCTACAGGGGAGGCAAACTTCAAGGCCAGAGTTTCACACTGTCCACCATAAAAGGAGATGAGTACACGTTCACCTCAAACAACGCAGAGGACATTCGTGATCTTGTTGTCACTTTCTTAGACGGCCTGCGAAAGAGATCGAAGTTTGTGGTGGCTCTTGTGGACAGTCCTAACCTCGGTGAGCCATATGATACATCTCAGGCACTACATATGTTGCAGTTTGTTCATGTTGGATGGATACTTTCAATTTCCCAAATTTCTTCTTCTGTTATGTGTGAAGCCTTGTATAACTATTCTTAATGCTTCAGATGTTTGTTAATTTCCATAGCTGGACAGGACTCGTCCTTTCTGAGTTTCTCAAAGGGAGATTTGATCTTGCTGGACGAACACACTGGAGAGCAAGTGCTGACATCTGGCTGGGCTCACGGGGTAAACGACAGGACCAAGAAGAGAGGAGATTTCCATGCCGACAGTGTTTACGTGCTGCCCACCATCACCAGACCCCAATATGATCTTGTGGTGAGTTAGACGCACCTTTGGCTAACAATGTAAAATGATTTATTTTGCATCACAGCATTTGGTTTACACTCTAATATGAAAACCACCAATCCCAGAAGTGCTTCTACACCCAACAGTCAAATTCAAAGCATGAGCTTGGTGTTTTAACAGTTGAGTTGGCGGTTGTAAAGATGGCAGTAATATATCTGACTTGAAGTGTCTGTACTTGATGAACAAGGTGTGTCAGTTTTTTTTTAGAGCTTCATACTTGTAAATCCAAACTTAACTCAACTACTGCTATCCAGCCCCCTTACTCCATTTAAGTTATTTACCCTTCCAAACCCTGTCAATGTACAAGTCAATTTGCACAACCCACAACAAGGACAAAGGCACAGTATATGACCATGTGGTAGTTTAGTTAAGGAGCAGAAATTTAAGTTAGGGTCAGCTTAGTAGACACCAGAAGCAGTGCCTTCATCAATTTATATAAAATTTTAAATAGTACCAGTTAAGGTACACTTTAGGTTGTGATGTTTTCAAATCTAAATGATAAATATTTTTTTGTCTCTTTTGTCTTTTGCTTAAGAATTTGGTAAGCGCCTCTCCAGACAAGCGTAAGGACTCCATAAGCTTGTCACAACTGAACCTGACAGACATTGAAGAGAAAGTGAAGCCCTACACTCTGGAGGAGTTTTCTCTTGACCATTTCAGGTGCCTTAATTTCCCCTTTTTCACGCTCCCACAATTTTTCCTCATTATATCTTGATACACCAAGTTCATATAATATTGTCGTCATCTTTCCATTGATCGCCATGTGCTCTCCGTCTCCAGACCTCCTCCTAAAAGCACTTTGAGTCGTGTGATGATCACCAAAGGCAGGGGGAAGGACAAGTTGTGGTGCTGTTCCAGAGAGCCTTTAAAACAGCCTCTGCTGAAAAAGGTCTTGAACCACGAGGAGCTCTCTCAGGACGCCTGCTTGGCCTTCACTGATATCCTTTGCATGCTGGTTACCTCGACCTTTTCTATTTAACCTCCAGTACTGTCATTTCTTCATTTATGCACAAGAATTTGAATCCTTGACCCGTCCGCTGCACCCATCATGAAGTATATGGGGGACTATCCCTCCAAGAGGACACGCTCGGTTAATGAACTCACCGATCAGATCTTTGAGGGAGCGCTCAAGGCCGAGCCGCTGAAGGACGAGATATTCTGCCAGATCATGAAGCAACTCACTGAGAACCATGTGAAGTAAGACTTGCTTTCTAAGACTAATTTCACAGACATGTTGTCTAACATCAATTAGGGCTGCCATTGACTATTACATAAAGAAATGGGCTTAAATAAAAATGTGCTTACAAAATTATTGCATAAAAGTAATATTTTCTAGAAAATGGTGCCTGTGTGTTTTCTCTGCAGGCACTAGTGTATATTGCTGCTGCTGCTGCCATTGAAACATTGCACAGTGAACAAACCTTCTGTTTCCTAATTATCTGAAGTGCTCCAATGCTTTCAAAGTCTTGGTTTTGGGAAATCTTTATACTGAAACCCAGGTAGCAACTGAGTCAGGCTTTGCTGCAGTTACTACGAATTCTTTTTAGTTCCACTACTGCCACTAGTGGCAGCCCAATTACTACCAAAAAAAGATCTATAAAATATAGGATTTTTTGCATTTGATACTGAGTCCTCATAGCACTTTCACACTGCAATCCAACAGTAAAAAAGAACTGTTACAGAAATGATCATTATAGTGTATTAAAGCATTCCTCTTTGTTGTTATTTTTATTAATTCATTCTTTTACCATCAGTGATCAAAGAGTAGCAAAAAATCTCAGTTCTCTACTAAGCCATGTTGATACAGAATTTGGGACCAACACAAGACTGACCCCATGTGTTCTATACGTGCAGATACAGTGAAGAGAAGGGCTGGGAGCTGCTCTGGCTTTGCACTGGCCTTTTCCCGCCCAGTAACACACTCCTGCCTCACGTCCAAAAGTTCCTGCAGTCCAGGAAGCACCATCCACTGGCCCCGGACTGCATGCAGCGGCTGCAGAAAGCTTTGCGGTAACACACACATCTCCATTCTCGAATTACAGAAATAGCATCTTATGTATACAGTTTACCTCAAACCATTTTTCCCTTAATCTCTTCCAGAAACGGCTCTAGGAAATATCCTCCTCATCTGGTGGAGGTGGAAGCCATCCAGCATAAAACCACACAGATCTTTCATAAAGTCTATTTCCCTGACGACTCGGATGAGGTGAGACTCTAGGTCTTGTCATGATAACCGACGTGGTGTAAATAAATCTTCATGCAGTTGCTTTAGAAGGCTGCACCTTCACAACGTGAAGATTCCTTTCCACCACAAACCAAAGGTGATTGATGAAATTTAGATCTGATGATTGTTGATGATTGGACCCTATGGACGTCTACTGACTTAGCAGCACAATACTGAACTAATTTCAGCTTAATGTTGCTGAGAGGGTCCTGCAAGTGGCCCATCAACAACCCAGGATTTGAAATATCCCTTGGACTATTTTTGTATCTTTGCTTCTTTAAATAACTAACAACTCATCTTGATCTATTGCTTGTTGTACATTAAATGTTCGTGCACCCAGTCGCCCAGAGGAGGATGGGGTCCCCCTCCGAGTCATGGTTCCTCTCAAGGTTTCTTCCTACTAGAGGGAGTTTTTCCTTGCCACTGTCGCCTCAGGCTTGCTTGTTGGGGGGTTTAGGCCGGTTATATGTAAAGTGCTTTGTGACAATGACTGTTGTTAAGAGCGCTATATAAATAAGTTTGAATTGAATTGTTGATACATTGTTGGTACACAACAACCGTACTCAGTCAGGGTGGGACATTTAAACAATGTTCAGTCGGTACTAAGGTGCCTAAAATGTATCAAGAAGGTCTCGCCCACACCATTACACCACCAGCAGCCTGAATTGTTGATATACGGCAGAATGGATTCATGCTTTCACGTAGTTTATGCCAATTTCTGACAGTTGCAGCGGAAACTGAGACTCATCACAACAGGCAATTTGTCCAATCTTCCAGTTTCTAATTCTGGTTCAAGGTTTGACATATTCTGCATTCAAAGATGGTCTTTTTTATTTTGGTTACTGTTGACCTTGTCAGATTCAATCAATCTGGTCATTCTTTATTGATCCCCACCATCAACAAGCCATTTTTACTTTCACTGGAGTATTTGCAGGCCATACTCTCTAAAGCTTACAGGTGGTTGTGTGTGAAAATTCCTTTCCATTCAAAAACCACCATAGTCTCTTACACACGCTCTGTAAAAATCCATGACTTTACTTTCCATTTTCTTCGCTTTTGTCCACAGTAAAAATTCATTCAAAGTGAAAATCTATGCCAGATCTCCAGTCTTTCCCTCCCCGCAAAAGTTCTCTGATGCCTATCATATATTTTTCCAGGTTTTTGAAGTGGAGTCCAGCACAAAGGCCAAAGACTTCTGTATGAACATCTCTGGCAGAATGCTGCTGAAATCATCAGAGGGCTTCAGCCTGTTTGTCAAGATTTCTGACAAGGTAGAGCAAAACTTTCATGAAACAACAATATCTGAGTGGAGTAAGAGATTTCTGAACTGAGAGCTCTTTCTAACAAACCATAATTCAACAGGTTTATATAATGTTATCTTTTTCTCATGATGCATTGTGTCTGTGTTTTAATGAATGTAATAATTTCCTCAGGTCATCAGTGTGCCAGATGGAGACTTCTTTTTTGACTTTGTAAGACACCTCACAGACTGGATCAAAAAAGCCAGACCTTTAAAAGATGGTAATGGCATTCATTGTTATTCTTTGTTCATCAAGCATATTTTGTTGGGAACAATATGACCTTATGCTGCTTTTTTTCTCCAAGGTGTAGTGCCTTCACTGACATACCAGGTGTATTTCATGAAGAAATTGTGGACTCATACGGTCCCAGGCAAGGACTCGATGGCTGACTCCGTCTTTCACTACTTCCAGGTAAAAAAAATCAATACTTCTTACAGTTTTCCTTGCACTGTCCCACATTCTGTGTTCATCAATGATGTGCGAAACACGTTCCTTCCATTTTCCCGGCCTGGTTTAGGAGCTCCCTAAATACCTGCGCGGTTACCACAAGTGCTCCCACGAGGACGTCTTCCAGCTGGCGGCTCTGATTTACCGAGTGAAGTTCGAAGATGACAAATCGCAGTTCGTCAGCATCCCCAAGATGCTCAAGGAGCTGGTCCCTCAAGATCTGATTAGACAGCTCTCACCTGAAGACTGGAAGCGGGTGAGAAAGAGACATTACAGCAGCACATGCTGAGCGTATCTCGTTGTAGACGGGAGTACACTTGCTAACGGGCCTGTCCTCCGCCTCATCTCTCTTTTTTTGTCCACAGTCTATTGTGATTTGGTTCAACAAGCATGCTGGGAAAACCCGGGAGGAAGCTAAACTCATGTTCCTGAAAATCATTTACAAGTGGCCCACTTTTGGATCTGCCTTTTTTGAAGTCAAAGTTAGCATTTCTTACTGTAAAGTCAAATGAAAAAAATATATATTGTGCGTTAACATATTTTGGATCTTGAATAACGTATTTTATCCTTTTTTAACGTTCTTTACAGCAAGTCACAGACCCAAATTTCCCCGAGGTCCTGCTGATTGCCATCAATAAGCACGGCGTTAGTCTCATCGACCCGAGAACGAAGGTAGGCCTGCTTGGATTTAAAGAGTTGGAGAGATGTGCTTTAGCCTAATTGCGAGATATTATCCACTCATCTCTTCTCTCCTCTCTGCAGGACATCTTGATGACACACCCCTTCACCAAAATCTCCAACTGGAGCAGTGGAAACACCTATTTCCATATCACGATTGGCAATCTGGTGAGAGGCAGCAAGCTGCTGTGTGAGACGTCACTGGTGAGTCAGAAAAACGTCCCTGTTAGAGCCCTACTGCAGTGACATTAACTTTATTCCTCTGTTTTAGAACTCCCTCTGATCTCTGGAAGCTTTTAGTCTCTTTTTTGATACTTTAAAGCAGAACTTTCCTGGGGGTGTAGCAATACAATCCTTGAGACATTAGCATTTGAACTGATATAATATCATATGAAACTCGTAAACCTTACCTGGCAAAGTAAAACCTTTCAAAATGTTTTGAAACAATTTATTGTCAGCCATTAAGTCATTGCCACAAAAGTGTTAAGTCTCTGAACATTACCTAAAGACATACCAGTTAAAATGCTTAGGGAAGTATTTTTTAAATTTAAAAGGATGTTGAGGATGAAGCTGCCAGGTAGGAGGAAAAGAGGAAAGTCTAAAAGGAAGATTATGGATGTGGTGAGAGAGGAAGAGATGTGGCGTGAAATAGGAAGACATGGAGGAAAGAAAGAAGTGAAGACAGTTGATCTGCTGTGGCAACAAACTAACGTTTATGCTGTTTGATTACAGGGCTACAAGATGGATGACCTCCTGACCTCATACATCAGTCAAATGCTGACCACCATGACAAAGCAGCGCAGTTCTCGAGGAAACACCAAGTAACACAGCGCGGCTAAGGCCGTCTTAGTTAGTTATCTTAGTTATGCCCTGCGTTAGAACAAACAGACCCATTCTGCCCGCGGAACAAATTACAAGCATCTTTTGCGTACAATCTCTTACACTAGAAATGTTTTAAAAACAAATTGCGCTTTTAATATCTTATGAGAGCCTTAATTTTAAACTTCAACCTTATAGCTATCTTGGGACTCCACAAACTCTAGACACATTAAGAGCGTGCTTATACAACTACAAAAATGTTTGAGTGAATGCAAGGTGCATTTTGGTCCTTGTAAATGTACTTAGTGCCTTTGTCTCATACCTAGTGTATGTTTTAATGTCTGGCACATAAACCAGTAACTTGATTTGTGAGTTGTTCCCAGCTGAAATCCACAAGGATTTAAACATTCTATTAATTAATTTCTTTGCACAGCACAACCTTGATCCCCTTGATCGCTTCAGCCCTATAACTGATTTTTCAATTTGGTGATGGATGTTTGTTTTGTAAGATACATGATCAAAGTACATTTCAAACTTTTTGAGATAGCTATTTGAAAGAGTGTAAATGATGGACCAAGTGTTACACAGCTGCAAACTAGTGTTTTTGTGGAAGAGTCATTTTACAAGACGTCTAACATTACGACAACGCAAGACTGAATCTGTAGAAACTGCTCAATTTATTTATTACGTTTACTGTATGAACATGATTAATGGTAGTTGTTTTGAATGAACATGTACAAATCATTGTAATTTTCTAATAATGAAGGCTGCTCTTTTATAAAGAGAAATAAAACTGTAAATTGTTTCCCAGACTCTATGAGGAATATATTATTTACCTTTAAAATTTTTAAAGCCTGTGTAGATTCAACACCACTACAGAGAGTTTATATGGAATTATGGGGCAACTTGTATGAAGGTTATAGTAAACGCTGAATTGTGGATCATTTATGAATATGAATTTATAACATAATCCAGATCTAGGCTCCTTTGAAAACACTGATAAATTAGAGCATGCACATAAACCATGGTCTAAATCACAAAAAAAAATCCATTATTTTTCCAAAGCAAACGTTCCAGTGCATATGGACATATGTGGAGAAAACAGCACAGCTGATACCTCCCCAGACAAATATGAAGCTATGTGATAAGAGAGGTAGAACAGTATAACAACATCTGAGGGTTAAACTAAAGGATTCTGCATGCTTTTAAAAGATATCAAAAATATTATTGGTGACAATGGTATGTAATGAAGAACCTTCAAATCTCAGGCACTGATTACAGCAGCAATGACTTAATATCACAATACAAAACCATGCATTGCATAGTTTTGTCTGTGAACCATCCTGCAGCTTGACTGTTCAGTGGAGCCTTGTAACTGAACATTGCCCAGAAGTCAAAGAGAGGCTTTACCTGAAGTCTTAGAAAAGTGGTTCATGCCTCAAAAAGTCATCCTCTTTGTTGTTGCTTGGACAGGAAGATAAAGGATCTTGTATGGAGTTCATGCTGTTTGTGGTCCAAATATTGCCTAAACAATTAAAAGACAATTAGACAGCTGATCTCAGTGGCTCACCTAGAGGGCATAAATGGATGTTTAAGGACTCCCTAAATGATAAATCAGGCACGCAAACTAACCTTTTCTGAACTGGTTGTAGTTTTCTTGCTCCATTATCATAATGCTGTTTGCAGATGGAGCTGCTTGTCGCTCCCTCCACCTAACATAAATCGAGACATTAACTGACTCATGGAAAATTACTGAATCTTTTTTTATTAGTCCCACAAAGAAAAGTTCAAAAAGAGATCACAACGGATCTCACTGTAAAAAGTAGCAGCCTTGCAAATGCTCTTTTTTTCTACCTCTCTGAATTCAGCTCATCAAGGCCTTGTTAATTAGTTGAGGATCTGAGTCATGTGAGGTCACTTAAGCAGGAGGTGAAACTCTGCCATGATATGGCTCTCCAAGACTGAAGTTTGACACCCCAATTTTAAATCTTCAATGCATTCTACAGTATAATATTAAGAACAAATTTGAGAAAAATCTTAGGAAAATATTGGTGAATCAGGCCCATTGTTTTTAGTCAAAGTCAAAGTAAACTTTGTCATCTCCATTATATACATGTACATAGAGAAGAACAAATGTTAACCAAGAATGGGCAGATAGAAAAACAACTCTGAGCAGCACAAAGCTCTGTACAGACTCAGTTTCCCCTCCAACCTCAGTACACATGATCCAACAGATTATCAATGTATCATAGTATTAATGGTTGGTGCAGGAAATCGTAACATCTGTGTAGAGCATTGGGCCACATTATAAAGAAACGCTGCTCTACAGAATGGTTCACTCACCAGTGGAACACAAAGACACCAAGGATGACAATAATGGAAAGCACGTCAGTGAAGACCCACATTAGGTTGTATTGCTGTTGTGTCTGGATAGAAAGACAAATAAGGTGTAAGACTGAGAAGGCTAGAAAGACATTGGAGAGACAGATGGACAGGCTGAAGTTTATGGTACCATAAGAAAGAGGGGGCTATGAATGTTCTTGAGGATGTGAACAGCATTAGTGGTGACCGAGTGGACACCCGCACACCAGGCCAAAGAGTACAACCACGGCTCACTGACCACATACAGATTGGTGCTGATGTTCGCAGCAGAGTATTTTCTGAAAAGCGACAACACAGAGGCATTCACACAACCAAACTTGGACGACCACTAATAACTATTTTCTATTAATTAATCTATTGACTATTATATCAATAAGTCAATTCATGTGAACAATTCATTTTCCAATACAGATAATAATATTGAGGGTCGACCGATTATCGGTCGGGCCGATTATCGGGGACCGATATTAGGCATATTGCCGATTATCGGTATCGGTGTTTAATTTTGATCATCACCGATATAAAATAATTACAAGGTGTGCTACTGTACACTGAAGACTTGTTTTCACTCACCACACTCACACATGAGCGCAGCGTGAAGCACCATGAAGGAGAAGAGGAGAGACAAGAGTTTTAAATGAGCTTGGTATTTGTAAAAAATTTTAAATGTACAGAGGTTTTCTTCTTTTTTTCATATCGGTTCCAAATATCAGTTATCGGCCCTGTTAACTAGCAATAATCAGTACCGATATCGGCCCTGAAAAACCAATATCGGTCGACCTCTAATTAATATATCGCAAAAATGTCCTTAGAATAGAGAGAAATAAAATAATTAAGAACATAATGAAAGAACATACACATGTTCACAACTTTTACAGTGAACCTCTTTAACAACTGAGTGACATGCTGCTGCAGCCATAATGATGTTTTGAAAGATTTCACATTGACTGAAGCCACCCAAAGACAACAGCCAAAAAGGGCTGATGTCATTCACACTGAATTTACATAGCGATATTGAAAGAATAATATTGGTTATGATTTTAGAAATCTAAATGTTAAACTTTTGCAAAATGTCCAGGTACTGTATGTATGCCATAGTAACTGGTAAGTAGGGCTGGGTTCAAAAAATCGATTCACCAATTAATATCGATTCTCGTTCGAAAAATACGATATCGATTCAAAAATTCGCGGATTGATCTTTTCCTGCGGCTATGCACTACTTCTCACGACCGCGCAAGGAGAGCTATAAAAACGTCAGACCGGCGAAACCGAAACCAAATAGAGCCATGGCTGAAGCTGCTCCGCTCAAATCACCGTCTGGCCTAAAGGCCGATGTTTGGCTACACTTCGGTTTTAAAACAAGTTATTTTATAACCAAGCAAAACTAGTATTGACGCAAAGAAATCTCTAAATAAATCGATATTGAATCGAATCAAATCGAATCGAATCGAGAATTGAATCGGATCATGACCTCGGAATCGAATCGATTCAGGAAATCAGCAACGATACCCAGCCCTACTGGTAAGAGTCTCTACGATGTCACAGAAATCAGTGTTTGAAAGCAAATGGGGACATTTTGAGAAGTATTAGGTCCTGGTAATGACTGTCACCTACATACATATGCTGTAAGTTTGCCATCACCTTATCTTAGCCTCAAACATGGAACTGTAATGAAGGTTGAGTCTGACAATGTGCTTTTGCTGCAGTTCCTCCACTGGGGCTTGGCTGCCTGAGGTCTGCTGGAGCTCTGGATCTCTCTCATGCACCACATCCCTAAGCTCGGGAGGCAGCCACAACACCTGAGCCAACACAAATCCAACGACTGAACCATTTAGAGCCTCAACACTAAAAATAGACAGCTGTCAGTCCTGATCAACTCACATTTACCTTTGTTATTACATGCTACAGACTGAACTGCTTTTACAGTGCATGCTTTTGGTCTACTGATGCTTTGCAGCTGACGTTACACGCACGTAGTCGCCGCCATATTGAGCGCTGTGCATATCAAGTACTGTGCTTGTGTCAAATGAAAAAGAAGTATCTGTCTGTCTGTCTATCTATCCACGTTAGACACATGGCTTCAAATAATAAGCTGTTTAGCTGTTGCCTGTTTGTCAATGAGAATACCACAAACAAAACGGCACACTTAAAATAAAATCTTAACGTGTAAAGTGTTTACAGACAAATGCGCACAAGTTTGATATGTATAAACAACTAAAGAGCTCGCTGGCGTGAAGGTTAGTTCATCCATCTCTTGTTATTCCAAAAATAGTTCACTCAAGAGTAAACAGCCTTCACATCCCTATATTTTATATGATGATGGATTATGTACCAGGTAGATGTAAATGTCGTGAAAGGAAAAGTCAGGTAGTGTGTCAGCGGATGCGAGGTGATGCAAAACGTTCTGGAGAGCCTTCATACGGACCGCATCCAATAATATATCCAATAGTATTTCTTAAGTTCTCTGGCAAAATGAGAAATATCCATAACAACGAGAAGTGAAGTGAACGCCTTACAGGTAACCAGCTGTCTGTCTGAAGCGAATTTGGTACTCATTTTCATTGGAAATAAGCACAATATTGGAAATGCCCGGTACTCAATTCGGTGGTGGCTACAGTTTTGTGATGTCACTGCAAGGCATCAATAAGAAACAATTTGATGCACAACTAGAAGGTCAAACCTGGTTAGAATTAATGGACGAGTCTTTCTGAATGATGTCCAGCGTTCGAGAGATCCATGTATTTCTATAAGGATGACCACTCGGAGGCCTATACAAGTCAAAAATGACCAGTTTTCCATGGTGGGCCGCCAGCTCGAGAAACGCCTTTAAGGGACACACAGACTCATTGTGAGCCTGTATGCGGTCCTGGGGGCTGAGAGAGGAGGCTGTCCTGAAGGGGTCTTGCTGTGTGACAGAGAAAAAAAACATTGTGCGACTTCCAAGATAAAAGTTCAAGCTAATTAGAAGATTGTCCTTAGTTTATCAAACAGGAAATGTGTAACATTGAACGGTTTCTGGCCATTCTCCCTGAAACAACCAAAATATTCTCCATTCATTTAAGCGCTCTCTTAGCTGTTCATGCAAAAACAAGCAGCCTCTCGTCGTACCGAAAAGAACCAAGCCCCAGCGTTGAGCTGCTGTAGCTCGCTCCAGGTGAACATGGCAGCTGGGCTGTGCGTCCGATTTGGGAAAACGTCCTCTATGTTTGTTGTCCGGCGCAGGCTCTTGTCGTGCATGAGAAATGGTATGCCGTCATAGCTGTGATCACGAGGAAGCATTGCTGTGTTGTAGATAGTGTTCATAAGAAAGATCTGTTTAATTAGAAAGAAAATGCCCACCTGATGGTGACGTCGGTCTCCAGACCGTCCCCTCCAGCAGCAATGACTTTCTCAAAGGACATGAGCGTGTTCTCCGGGGCAAGCTGCAATTCAGCAGTTATAAAGAAAATCTATTACACTCTTGTCGTTGCCTCCTGAACTAGCACTAGAGCCACACAGATCCTTCGAAGCGAAACACAGTATATGACATAAAATGTCTGGACAGTTTTCATAAATTTAGCAACAAAACTGACAACTAATATACTGGAACAGACATCTATTGTTAAAAAATTATAGTTTCCCTACCATTGGTGCTCCACGGTGGCCTATTAGTGCAGGAGCTGGGCCCAGATGGTTGTTGTCCTTAATGCAAGGTGAGTACACACCCAGCGGCACCACATACAAACTCATCAGGACTGCCCCGTACAGCCCAATAATGACCATACGAATCACTGTAGCAAACAAGTAATCATGAAAAAGTTGAAGAACTTAAGGATGAGCATCTACTGTGTCATTAAAAAGGAGCAGTTGGTAGAATAACGCTTGTTGGTTGGTCCTATGATCAGAAGGTCGCCAGTTTAAGTAAAGGTAAAGGTACCACTTACTCATAGAGATACTCATGAGAAAGGTACCGTCCCCAAGCACTGCTCCTCAGGTCAAAAAAAACTGCCCACCGCTCCTTCAAGCAGGGGTCAAATACTGAGGTAACATTTTGTTGTGATGTACTGTGCGCTGTGGTGTGCGTTCAAACTGACAAATAATCACTCATTAAAAAGAATTTACCCTGATCTGTTTTTCCTCAATTTTTCCTCTACCTTTCTCAGTAGTTTCATCCTCCCTACAAAATGAGATGATCATGAAGTAATACAACAGTTTACAACCAATTTGATATACTTAAGGTTATCAAACACCTGTAGTACCATAGTAAAAACATATTTTAATGATTTAAACATACATTAACATTATTTAGCATCAGCAACTTATCAGGTGAATAATTTTGGTACAGAGCAGAAATCACAGTTCCATCATTTATGAATTATGGCAAGTTACCCTGAGGGAAAAAGCATTTCCACCTCATAAGAGTGACATTATTATATCATACTATCTAACATCATGCTGCATTAGTTACAGTCTCATGCAAAAGTTTGGGCACCGCTCCAAGGTTGCATGATAATTAGCTCCGTCTTCATAAGAGAAGATCACAGCAAGATGTGTCTTTTTTTCTATAGATATAGACAAGGGGATGTTTATCAGACCAAAATTCTCAATGTAGCATTATTGACTTGTATGAAATAAAATAAAGTTTGAAAAATGGGATGTGCAAAAGTTTGGGCACCCTCTCACTTGCATTACTTTGAAGACTTGCAGTCATTTAATACTGACAGTTTGCAGCACTAAATTGGTTTGATTAGCTCATTAGACCTTAAACTACAAAGACAGCTGCAACCAATCAAAAAAAATTGTTTAACATGTATAAATTGCTAGTGGTACTTGTCCTTGGTTTCCTCTTAGAGAGTGGCAACATGGGAACCTTTAAAGAACTCTCTACTGACTTAAAAACTAAGATAATGCATTTTTATGAATTAGTAGAAGGGTACAAAAGATTATCACAAAGGTTTGGACTGTCTGTCTCAACAGTCAGAAATGTAGTTAGGAAATGGAAGGCCACAGGAACAGTCCTTGTGAAGAAAAGATGTCGTAGGCCAAGAAGAATATCTCAAAGGCACAGACGAAGGCTGGTTAGAATTGTCACACACAAACCACAGACCACCTCCAGAGAGCTACAACAACATCTGGTTGATGTTGGTGTCATTGTACATCGCTCCACAGTCAAGTGCACTTTGCACCAGGAACAGTTCAGTGGAAGGGTGATGCGCAAAAAGAAGAGCCGCATGAGGTATGCAAAAGAGCATCTGGACAAACCAGAAATATTTTGGAAAAAAATACCGTGGACAGATGAGATTAAGATGAGTTATTTGGTCATAACCAGAGGCGCTATGCATGGTGAAAATATACACAGCATTCCAGGAGAAGAACTTGCTGCCAACAGTAAAATTTGGTGGAGGGTCCATCATGTTATGGGGCTGTGTGGATAGCACAGGTATTGAAAACCTTGTTAAAGTTGAGGGCCGCATGGATTCCACCCAACATCAGCAGATTCTTGAAAAGAATTTTCTAAAGTCAGTCACAAAGTTGAAGTTACGCCAGGGTTGGATGTTTCAGCACGACAATGATCCAAAGCACCGCTCAAAATCTACTAAGGAATTTATGCAGAGGCACAAGTACAATGTTTTTGAATGGCCATCCCAGTCCCCAGACCTGAACATCACTGAAAATGTATGGATTGAGTTGCAGCAGGTTGTCCATGCCCGGAAGCCATCGGACCTGACTGAACTGGAGGCATTTTGGAAGAATTCAGGGACTTGTGAGTGGCTATAGGAGGCGTCTACAAGCTGTTATTTCAGCAAAAGGAGGCTCTATGAAATATTAATGGGATTATTCTTTGGGGTGCCCAAATTTATGCACCTGCCTATTTTTGTTTAAATGAGCATTACATTGTTTCTGTTGGCCCAATAAAAAATATTTCACTACTGAATTTTTGCTGTTTCCATAAGTTATCAAATATTTTAAAAGTTGCTGCCTCTCAAGCTTAGCAAGTTATGAATTAATACAGTTATTTTTATCAGGGGTGCCCAAACTTTTGCATAAGACTGTATATAACTGAACACAACAGAAAGTTACACTTCCAATTTATCAGTCAACTGAATAGTAATCACTAAATTCTTGCTCCCCAATAGCAAGAGGCTCCTTCATGCAACTCTCTGTAATCACAAATGTCGTACTTAAAGCACATCAGTTCTGCAGATGTTATTCTGGGTGTGTAAGTCTCTGCCTGGACCTATTGTTGAGTTCATGTGTTTAGGGGGTTTTGGCATGCAGTTTCACTCCAAGGAAGATTCAACACGATTCAGATGATTTCCAGTGGTGGCCCGAAGCTTAAAACTGTCTTTACAGAATAACAGATACTTCCAGTATTTCATTTGATCATGACCAGCTTTGCTGCTCTTTAGCCTATTAGCTTACTTCACACTGCGAAAAGCACTTTTTTCACACAGGGTCATACGGAGTTGAATCATTTAAGTAAATGTAATTAGAATTTATTTAAAACTGTGTGGACTAAGCGGTTCATATGATGAATAAATGTTTGTCTATTTTGCCTTTCGTTTAAATTTTCACACATGCATTCTATCCCCATCTCCTTGCTCTGCATCCACAAATATGCAAAAATACTGCATCTGTTTTCATGTGGTTTATTTTTTGGAATTTATCTTAGACACTGTTTCAGTCCCTCTAGGTGAGAAAGGACTGTACATTTGGACTGTACTCAGTCCAAAATGTTTTTGTTGATGTATAGCTAGAGACACAGGAGTTTCTTTACTTCTCTGACTTTTTTCTCTACTTATATCTTTAAGTGTTTGCGGATCGTCCAAGTAGTGTTCTTATCTGAATATAGGTGTCTTGAGTTTCGCTTCATTCTCCTGAGGCTTCCAGGAGAATTAACATGACAATACGGCAAAGAACAAGTAACACTCACATCTCCTTTTCAGACAGAAAAAATGTGTAGCGAGGGGCCATGATAACAGTGTCATTAATAAAACTCCTCCAAGATGTAGGTATGGTGCAGTAACCTTACAAAGATACAAAGAAAAATAGAAATGCTTAAGAAGAGTTTGGATTTCTGTACAAGCACACACCAAAACACACAAAGCACGCATGTGGAATGATTCAAGCAGACTCACCTGGAAAGACAGTAACACAGTTTCCCATTCTTTGTTCCATAAATCTGATAGCACTGCTGTGGCTACAATGGAAAATACCAAAGTCACCAGCATTCCAATCTACAAAAAGATGTCATACAATTCACAACCATGACAAAGTAAATGTGAAAAAAAAACATTATTAAACCTGAAATTGTTATCTTACTTTGTGACCCCAGTGTAAATACAGTCTTTGTCCTTCTGAAAGAAGGCACACTGCCAATAACTGCAAATACAAATATACGATTGAAGACAGACTTCTTAATAACAGTGATTCTTATATGGTGAATAAAATACTGTTTTCGCCTCTGATAAGGACATACACAAACAACTACTCACCCACAAAATGAGAAAGAACAAAACAACTACATTAAGGCTTAATTAACCTCTGGTTTACTCAAGTCATTTGTACACTGAGGCGCATCATGACAAATAGTCCAAAGAGAGGCAACATTGACCCATACCAGTAGTATAGCAATGTAGGTAAAAAACAATGCAGCAACAACCAGCAACACCAGAGACCACGGAAACCAAAATCCCATGCTCCCAAAGTTAAACCTGCAAAAGTAAAGAAAAAACATCACTATCTCTTAAGACGTTCTGTAGTTTAATAGTTATTTAACTTCATACTACACTTTGAATGATCTCTACTGGACTGCTGGAAACAACTTTACTAATTTAAACTATATATATTAAATAACACAAATACTATGTGTGCATGTCTTAGGATGCATCGTCTGAATAGTTCAGTGAGTACATTTTCAGACAGATTTTTTTTTTAATGTTTAGTTACAGGCACAATCTGTCCAAAGATGCCAAAATATGAATGCGTGATTACTTGTCAGTGTATCCATGATTGAGCAGTAAACTGCCAATGTGGGCAGCATCAGGGGAGCAGTTCGTGGAAACAGTGCCTTGCTTTAGGGTGCCTCTGTAGTACCTTTTACAGGTCTGGGATTTGAACCTCTGATCACAGGAGTAACTTTCTAACAGTTACACTACCACTGTCTTTCCCATAAAAAAATAAAGAAAGGCTTAAGGATACTGTCAGGTTTTTGTAGAAAACAAACATCTTATTTAATGATTTTGTTATCATTACCCACCAGTCAAAGTCATTGTAGTCATTCTGTGCTTCAGTCCAGAAGTAGAGGAAAACCAGGCTGAGACAAAAGGTCAAAATGATAAGAGCAAAGCTACCACACTCCAACTGCAAGATAAAAGGAACAAAGCCCCATTTTTATCTTTTCATTTCTTTATTTTTTAAACGTTTCTTGAGATTCATGTCATATTATCAATGTTAGACTAACATAACAGTAACACATACCAGTGATGGAAAGAGTTCTGAATATTTGTAAAAGTATTATTCTCAAAAAGTACTCAGAGCACTAGTTATTTTTTAAATGTTGGCATATACTTTAGGAATATTTTGCATCATTGTTCTAGTCCACTACTTAGTCATGTTTCAAAAATGGTCTCACTGGAATACTACTTACTAACAATTACATATCAATTCAATGTATACTCAAGTACAAGTAAAATTAAAGACTTTAAAAAGTATACACTCATAAAAGTGCAAGCACCTGAAAAAAACTACCTATTTACAGTAACGTGAGTAGTTATAATTTGTTTCTTTCACCCCGTCACACACACACACACAGCCGCATTTTTAGTGTGTATGTGTGTGTGGTTACATGTTTCTAACCTTTGAGCCCACCTTAGTGCAGCAGGAGAGTCCGGACTGACTGTTGCTTCCCCGCGGCCGGGGGCTCCACTTGCAGCCGTACAGGCCGGACAGCAGGGAAACACAGAGCCGCTTCCCGGACTCCCCCCACCGCCATCGCCTCTCCACACACGCCTCTGTCCGCTTGGTCGAACTCGGCAGCATTTGAAACCCACTCTGGAATAACATCGCTTGTATAATAAGTTGTTGTAAACAACAGAAGTCCATTCATTAAGGTAGGATTTTTTCTGCGCCTCCCCCGGCCGCCGACGCTACAGGCGGCTACAAACTTTTCTCTTCAATAGTCGATACGAGCGAATTCTTGAATTGGATGGCAAAAGTCAACAGGTTTTAAGTAAAAACTAGTCTACGCTAGTTTGGCAAAAGGGTGTGACAGATTACTAGTGCAGTATTTGTGCAGCAGAAAACTTTGTGAGAAATTATATTTTTCGTATGCTCAATGAAATGCTATTCACTCTCCTGCGAAATGGGCAAACTCGAAAGAATTGTTTCATGCACTTGCAAGAAAATTATCTCTTACCTGTTAAAGCCGTGTAGACCATCGGAACTGTCCTCTCTCTCTCTCTCTCTCTCTCTCTCTCTCTCTCTCTCTCTCTCCAAGATAACGTAATGTGGGTAGTACTCATAACTTTCAGTATGATTTTAATCCAATCAAACACTATCCCTATTAATCATTTTATAACGCTCAACAGTCAAAGTCATTGTAGTCATTCTGTGCTTTAGTCCAGAATAGGAAAACCAGACTGAGACACCTAAAAGCTACTAACTGCAAGCTAAAAGGAACAAGCCCAATTTTAATAATTTCATGCTTGCTGTCTCTCGATCCTCACACATCGCAGAACTAGTGAAGATAATTAAAGATAATGTTTACGTGTGTATGTGTGTACAAGAGTTGCTTCATGACTGACAGCGTCGACAATGCTTTGATAATGACATGAACACTAAAAAAAGTAAAACCACAACAATAACTATGCAAGTAATAGTGTTTATACTGACATACAAAATGATAGTGTTGTACTTGTCGTTAACATATTAACATGTCAACACATAATTAAAATATTTACTTTTTGAGAAACGTTAGTCCAGTGCGTAACACATGCTCATTCCAGTTAGGTCTGAATTAAACAATCCCTAATTTATGTTGTTTGTACGACACATTAACGTCATGGACTAGTCCTTCTTCACTGAAGGAATGGACATTTAACATAAACTTCTCTGTATTATTTACGGAACTCCCTTTTAAACTTACACATTAAATTTGCTTAGGATATAACTTAATATGCATTAAAGACTTTTGTTACTAAACTTTTTCGTGTCCACACGTACTGTTATGCTGTGTGCTTGTAAAAAGCGCCCCGTACTGCGAATATGTTTATGTCTTGTTCTCCCAAAATATGTGAGCAGTCTGTTGGCGTTTGTTTCTACACATGTTTATACTTATAATGTCAAACTTCCTTCCACACCAGCTCGTCAATTTGCCCAAATTACGCAAGTAGTTTAGTTCCCTCGTCAGGATGACGTCAGGATTTTGACAACATCGCACTGTGGCTACGCGTTTTAAAGATGGCGGCGCCAGTGAGGGAGGCAGGTTTTGTTGTGATTAGCATGGCTATCTTGCTTCAGCCAGATATTTAGAATTCTGGATCTTTGGGGATCTTTAACACTTTTTGGCTTGACCGGACCGTTTGAGGAGAATGTAATAAACGGATCTGGAGCTTGTCGCCGAGTTTGCTAGCTGGTTAGCTAGCGAGAGAGACACTAGCCTAGCCGTCTAGCCCCAACTTGTGCGATTGACAGTTGCGAGTTGTGACCTTCCGGCGACCGCCGGGGTGGAGCTGCTGATCTGACCGCATATCAGCCCGAAATTATTAATTTACTAACACAGGGGAAGACCAAGAGAGTCTCCGTTTTGAGAGAGCTCATCGAAAATCACTTTGCTAGCTGGGAACGGCTAGCCCATATGGCTGGCACGCAAAGCTGGCTAACGTAAGCGCCTTACTCACAGCTAAACAAGTGGCAACTTTTTCGTTTTAGCCCCTAGAGGGATTGCAATCATTGAAATAAATTTGTTCGTTGGAAAAAGTTGTGTTGAGCTAAAGTAGGTGCCTAGAGTTAGCTTATTAGCTGTCGACATTGCTGAAATCGTGTTTCCTTGTTTATAAGACATCTGGAGTGTAAAGTTTGGGGCACATTCTTTATCCAGGGCTCCAGGATGAAATGAGGCTGGTGTTTGGCATTTTACGTTCTTCCCATTCTAGCAGCATCTGGATTCATCTCCATCCAAGCCCTGAAAGACCAAACACAGGGAGATTACGTTTTTTTGGCCTCCAGTAAACCACTCCGTTTCCCCCCATTAACACTTAAATTAGTATATTGCTCAGTAGAATGACATCCCGAACTTTAAGGAACTTTCTCTGCTATGGAAGCCCAGTTTTGAGTTATTTTAGTGGGAGCTGTTGTAGTCGTCTTTATTTCCATCGCACCCCGGTGGGGAAAGTTGCTTGGCAAGCTGAATCTGGCTTTAAACCTTCCAAAGTTGCTGTTGTGACAAAAACCACCCGCTATGAGTTCGAGCAGCAAAGGTATCTATACGCAGGACTGTCAGAAGATGATCTCAGACAGCTGGTAAGAAAAATGGAATGTGCAGTTTTATTGCTTTAGGGCTGTTGGCTTTAAATTGTCATAAGCATCCCCATTGAATAAGTTGAAGGCATTGTGGCTTACCAGCAATATTTTCAGTAATCAATATCTATTGTAAAGTGCTTTTCTCTTAAGATTCCTTTTGTCTTTTTGTCTTTCTTCAGTCAAAAATGTGTATTATGTGGCTGGCATGATACTGGGAAAACATTTTTGGAGTAGTATAAACAAACACAGAATTGTAGTGTTCTGTATAGAATTAATCTTTTAGTAGATTAAAGTAATGGCTAAAGGTTGAGAAATACTGATAAAGTACTGAACTTTCATTTCTTGAACCGTAGGAAATAAGAGGAACTTAGGTGCTATCAAACAGATTGATTTTGAGTTTATTCATTCACTGATTTGTCATGACAGCTTGCCTTGAAAGGATCCAGCTACAGTGGCCTTCTGGAAAGACACAACATACACACCAATAATGTTGAACAGATTGTGGACAATCTGCAGTAAGTCATACAAGTATTTGGTATGATTTATAAGAATACTGTTAGATGAAACTTAATTTGTGTGATTCAGTAGATATTTAATTATCACCCTTTTAGGAAAGAAGGCATTGAAGTTCGTGTTGTCAAAAGAGGAGAGTATGGCGAAGATGTGGTTAGATGGGCGGACGCCATTGTGTCTGCTGGAGGTTAGTTTGATTGAGTAATTTGCTTGACTTGAGGATCTACAAGAAATTCAAGGTGCTTCTGAAACTAGTAAATTCACATAAATGCCACTCCTATGTTGCTTATTGACATGATGCTAACCACAGGCATCTAGCCAGTCTGACGTTTTTGTGTTCTCTGTGCTGTTTTTTTAGGTGATGGGACAATGCTCCTAGTTGCAAGTAAAGTGTTTGACAAGAACAAACCTGTAATAGGGGTCAACACAGACCCAGAAAGGTAAAGAAAAAATGGCATCCCACACAGAATTAGAAAATGCTTGTGTGATGTGTGATTGTATTTTTCTCTTTTTTATAAATAAAGGTCTGAGGGGCATTTGTGCTTGCCTGTGCGTTATACACATGAATTCTCCAAAGCATTACAAAAACTGAGGAAGGGGTCATTCAGGTGGGTTAGTTTTTTCCTACATTTTTAAGTAGTGTCCCCTCACAAGGCTCTCTGTATAAGGCTCTCTGATTTGTGGTTCCTCTGAGTATTAATGTTATTAATAACCTGTAATGATCTCTTCTTATGTCTCGCATCTCCCCATGTCCTGCACTAGGTGGCAGTGGCGGCAGCGGATCCGTATGCACCTGGAAGGCACCGGCATCAATCCCACTCCAGTAGACCTGCACGAGCAGCAGCTGAGTCTGGAGCAACACACCAAAGCACATCGCACTACTACTGAGGCCCAGCGCAGTATGGATACATTCTCTTTTTGTTTAACATTGAGCTCATAGATGAATGAGACCCTTTCTGGCTAGATATTTTTGAACCCGTACCCATGCACATTTGGGTGGAAATAACACATTTTTTCCCAATTGACTTAAATGAACATTAACAAAAATAACAATTGATTAAAAAAATCTTTACATTTCAGAAACCCTTAAATCTGTGAAAATGATCAGAATTCTCTTAGTGATTAGTGAAAGATGAGAAGTAGGTGAGTTTTCATTTTGTATCAAGCAGCAAATCATTGATTT
The DNA here is from genome assembly GCA_032718565.1 of Distichodus sexfasciatus. Taxonomy (NCBI): domain Eukaryota; kingdom Metazoa; phylum Chordata; class Actinopteri; order Characiformes; family Distichodontidae; genus Distichodus; species Distichodus sexfasciatus. The sequence goes on from JAVGVS010000016.1 coordinate 854,689, forward strand.
GATTTACTTAATGATGCAACAAGATCAGCATCATAAAAGCTGAACATTACTCATTCAGGGTGCCATTTCAGGGAAGGTGCATTTTTAGACTTCACACCCATTGTCTGTAGAGGTAACGCTGTAAAGGTAAAACAGTAAATCTGTGAAGGTAATGTGTTGTTTTTGGGAAAACAGGTTCCACACATATCCACGACACCCCGCACCTGCTCCCGGTCAGAGGGCTCAATGAAATCTTCATTGGCGAGTCTCTCTCCTCCAGGTATTTTTCTGCCATTTGTGCCTTGCCATCGTCGACTCCATAACAGTTTTTCGTTCACTTGTCTTCATTTCTTTCCATTAAGCATGTTGTGTCTAATCATCCCCCCCTTCCTCCTCGTCAATCCATCCACTTATGCGTCCGTCCATCTGTCCATCCGTCCTTGCCCATCTCTCCTTACTTGTGGATCTCTGTCTGCCACAGGGTGAAGTATAAATCCTTCAAACCCCATCTTACCCTCTCGCTCCATAGGGCTTCTTACTACGAGATCTCCATTGATGACGGCCCCTGGGAGAAGCAAAAGAGCTCAGGACTCAGCATCTGCACTGGAACAGGATCCAAAGCCTGGTAATGCTGAGCAGCTACTTTGTTTGCTTCAGCTGTGTGCTGATCATGAATATTCTGGCAGCTAAAGTCTTTATTCTGGTCATATCTTACAGGTCTTATAATATAAATAAACTAGTGGAGCAGGCGGTGGAGGATGTTCTTAAAATAGGTAAGAGCAAATTTTTAAGCTGTTTAATCATGTCAGAAGGGATGGAATGTTCTCTGTTGTGTTTTCATAGCAGTAAAAGCAGATTGTATTAAATCAGTATGAATGCTCTTTAATGGAAAAATAAATGAACAAAATAAAATAATCCAGGTCATACTTGGGAGGCAATTCTGATTTTAATGAATGTTTTATAGGTAAAGCTAAATCTGGTTTGGATATTCCACTACATAAGGAGTTAATTGAAAGCGGTGAGTAAATCATTGGACTTTTTTATTTTACCCCTTTTCTGAGTTCCTCTTTTTATCAGTGAACAGGTAATTGTTTCGGAACTCCAGATTTAGAATATTACAAAAGGCAGCCTGAATAAACACCACTTACAGTTGAACTTGTGATTTATTAAAGAACAAACACTTCCAAAACTTCTATCCCCATAATTGCTCTCTAAACTTATTACTTGTTACTAACTTATTACAACAACTTCCAATAACCCTTCTGTTAACAGATCAGTCTTTCACATAGCTGTGTAGAGATTTTAGTGGAACTCCAGAAGGGGCAAACACTTGTTTTCACAGCACTGTAAATGTATAGATTGTATTTTGGGTAAGTGCCTTATGTTCAGAGTTTTTACAGCAAATCTGTGACTGTCCTTTTTGTAGTTACTGAGGCCTACAACAACTCTCTCATCTTCAGTCCGGAAGAGAACAGACTTTTCTTCAGTATCAGAGAGCCAATCATCAACAGAGTATTCTCTAATAGCCGCCAAAGAGGTTTTGCAAGCAAGTAAGTAATACTCTCTACTCCAGCAACACTCAACCCTGGTCCTCATGGATTTAGGTATGCCTTCAGCCCCTGAGGCCCCCTTTAGAGCCTGAGGAAATGGATTTCAACATGAACATATTTTTTAAGAACACATATTAGACTAATCTGCACTCCCTTTTTAATATGCAACACTTCTGAGTAACATGGTAAGGGAGAGAAAACAGTCCCTTAGACCCAGTGCATGATGCACAAATATTTTGAGATTGGAAAAACCTTATTGAGGTTTAGTTATTACTAATTACTGATGGTATTGTTGGAGTAGACTACTGAAGAAATATATTCATGCTGCTCATTATATTGATTGCTCAGTCTGTTCTGCTCTGACAGTTCTTAGTTAATGTTAAATCTCCCCATTTTGTTTCAAGAGTTTGTGTCCGCTCAAGGTGCTGGGACGCCTGCATGGTCGTAGATGGAGGAACATCCTTCGAGTTCAATGATGGTGCTATTGCCACTATAGGCTTACATGAAGAGGACCTGCTCAGGACTGTTATCCTGGACGATTAAATGCTGGTTAATAAACCCATGTGAACCTTTTTTTTATTGTATCGGACCTGTATGCAAGGCCAATGAACACTGATACAAGGTCAAAACGTATTGTATTTACAACAGGTTCTTCAGACCTAAAGGTTTGTGTTTTGTAATAGATTAAATGCAGAAATTAAGTTTTACAACTAGAGTTTAAGAGTATTTCATAAAATGAAATTGTAATTTAATGATTCTCCTTGCAATGATCACCCGGGAGTGAAAAGATGTCTATGTGGCTTTAAAAAACTGTACCATAGACAGATAATCATGTTTTGTAGTTTCAGCTTTTTTGGAATTGCTTAAGTAGCCATACACACACAGGATAAGCACAAAAAAGAAATATCTGTTGCTTACAAATGGATTACAAATACTGTTTCTATGCTTGAATATTTAGTTGTTTATTTGGAACATTGCAGTGCCAATGTTATTAAAGCTACTTAGTATGCATTTGGTATTTATTTGCAATACTTAAAGAGTGGGAAATGATCAGAAACAGATCAGATATTTGAATGTATAATTGTGATCAGTGTAATTAACGAGCCAAGTTTAAGAAATGTGAATATTAAGATGTCTTAGAAAGACAATAGGTTGGGTTAAATGACAAAAAATTGGCAGCCCCGATCGTGAGCAGCTGTTGTGTTGGACAAAAAGTCCAAAAACCAGATTAAAAATATAAGTTTCACAGGAGGAGATTGCAGTGGGCAGAGTTTATTGCAAATTACCATTGATTAAGACTAATCAAACAATACCTGCCAGTCTCCAGGGAATTCCCTCTTGAGCTGGCTTTGGGCCGTATTCTTATACACGTTCTTATCCAGAGTCTAGACCACATCCCACATTCTTGTTCTTATCTTTAAACACATTCTGTGTGCAAATCACGCTCCTTAGGCTGCGCCATCGTTATTTACTACTCTTGAAATGGCGCAGGGCTCCTGCTGCCAATATTTCTTAGGTGCACAGGTTAAACAAAAAAAAGTTTATTGAAGTAAAATATAGTTTGAGTGTATCACAGTACCTGAGGTCCAAAGTTTTGAAAGTCGCTGGAGCATTTGCAACGAGTTTTACTGTTTCAAAGTTTGATGCAATTGCATACTTTCAGATCTTAGATGATTCGATATGTGCAGAAGTAGGAAGCAATGATGTTTCAGTGCTTAAGCACACTCTTAGAACGAATGTGTAGAAAAATTACACAAATCATGTGTAGCACTTAGTTCACACGTTTTGTGTTAATGTTTAATAAAATTGTGTTGGAAAAAGTCAGATTTTTTATACATAGTTATGTGTAGTTTTTAAATGTTCACGTGCATTTGTTCGTATTGTGGGATTCACTGTCAGACCGCTATCCCACGCTATATACTTTTAAAACTCTTATCCCACGCTATGTATGGTGGGATTCCCCATTTAATTACTCTTCACCACTTATGCATGGGTTTGACATCGTTTAACTGTTATATGATTATATGTATTGTATACTCGTGTTTAGTCTGTGCTCACAGTGATCAGCATGTGCGCGGATTGAACAAAAAAAAGACAAGTTTAATATAACAACAGGAAATATAGTCCACATTAAATGTCTAGTAAGATACGATACAGTTTGTGAAAGTATTAAGGTCAAAACCATTAATACACAAAGGTTCAACCACAGGTTTTAAATGTAGTGTAAGCAGGGTTACAAGGACTATAGTGTGAGAACTTGAACTATAAAATGATTTGTCATATGCCTGTCAGCACAGACTAACAGAGTATACAGCGCGTATAATCATGTGACAGTTACATGATGTCAAACACCTGAAAGTCAAACATCTGAAGAATATTCAAATAGGGATTCCCATACATAGCGTGAGATAAGGGTTTAAAAACAATACATAGCGTGGGACAATAGTCTAACAGTGAATCCCACAATAATGTAGACAACGAAAACTTAAGACAGGCTCCGTAAAATGCGCAAGGAGAACACGAAGAACAGACGACTTACTGAATGTGATGTCCATAACCAGAGACAACTAGGACAACAAACATGTATAAACGTGGGTTAGACACTATTTACAGAATTGGAATTGCAGTACATTGCTCATCTATGGTCTTAATTATCAGAAATATTTGTATTAAGGGTTCTAAGAAGAATTCTTGGCGAAAGCGCTGTCAAGATCTGTCTCATGCAGTGTATCCATTATAAACATACTGTATATGTAGGACCAATGTGTCAGAGCCTGTACTTCTTTACTTATACTTAAACAAGTTGAATCGCTATTTTTACACGATTATCTGTTCTACTACGTGTGTGTATTTTTTGCCACTTGTGAGTATTCGACATTTTGGCTTGTGTACTAATTAAAAAAAAAAAAAAAAAGGTAATTCATGCTACGAACCACCAGATGTCGTTATTGAACCAGGAAAGGGGGGTCAAACTCGTTAGGATTTTTCTTACCATAACATTAACAATTTCTTCATTAAAACGCTAAAAGGTGAAAGCTAGTTGCCATTGCCAGTTATTACGTTAAGATAATACAGAATTACTAGAATACAGAATAATACAGATCAGTAAAGACAAAACCATCAAAAACCTAGCTGATGTTGAATTTCAGAAAATAAGGGACAGTAAATTAAAAAAAAAACACATTTATTCAAAATAAAATGTAAATATCCATAAAATTGTATTCTTAACAAAAGTTCAAGTTTCTCCTGTTCATAATGCATCAAAAACTGTAGCAACACATTTTAGGATTTCTGCCATTTCTGTCACATGAAAACCCTGCTGCCAATAATTTTCTCATTTTGAAAACTGCAGGACACTTTAAAACCAGTAAACAATTTCAGCAGCAATATGGACTCAACACACTTCTTATGGATACATCATAATCAGATGAGAACAATGTCACCCTTGGCTTTAAATTACATTCAAATTGTAACTGACAACTGAGTGTTTACAACAGCAAACACATTACATTGTTCCCAAAACAGTAAAAGAGTCATTTTGGAACTGTGTAACAGATGAGTTTACGAAATCATGTGTTAGGTTCAGGGCTAGAATTGTGATTGTCCAGGAGCTAAAGAAATAACTCTGACCTAATTAACCCAATTGCTTCAACAATGCCAGTTTGTTTACTCATTTAGGAGTTTACGAATTAACATAACATAAAAATACCAATCATCACCCAATAATGGGTGTTGTGGCCTTGCAGACATTAACCAAAACAATAAATGACTTTATAAACACCTTAAAAAATTGAGGTTCTGATTCAAACAAAAGCACAATGAACAATCTTGTGGAAAACTACTGAATCAATCTGTTCTTAAATGAACCATGTATAAAAAATACTTTATACCATTCTAAGTTATTTACATAACAGGAAGGTGGATGCTTTAAAGAATGTTTGAAACATTTAAAATTTCCGCTAGGACAAAGCTTTTCAAAATTTCATCTATTTGGTGTAGAAAATCTACAGGTAACATTTTCCAGAGGAGTCCCTTTAAGACATTATCACTTAAAACCTATTGTGTTAAACATTCTAGAAATTTAACTTGCGTCATTTTACTGTCCAAAACCTAGGGATGGGGTTTGTATAGCAGTCGGCAGGACATTCCCCATAGACTCCGGTCTTTCCTTGAGGCTGGTGAAGGCCGGGCCACAGTGGAAAATGGTTGAGTGTTGATCTGGATGTGAGGCAGCCCTTTACTCAAGATAGGCAGATAACTGTCCTGTATCAGGCCAAACACCTCCAAGGTTTGCAGATGTGGAAACTTCTCGAAATCTCTGCAAATACAAATATACAATTTAAACAATTGTTCTCAACAAGATCACATCTTGACAATTTGTCAAAAGACAATTTCTCACATGAGAGCAGCCGGATGGATCTGGTAACAGCGACTCAGGGCCAAATGCCTCAGTGAAGACAACTGCTGCAGACATGTGAAACTGTCTGTGGTCACAAGCACACTGTCACTAGGAGAAAGAAAGCAGAATTAAGAATCTAGAGTATGAACACTCGCATGGCTTAAAGTCACTAGTTTAAAAAAAAAGAATCCTTACCTCAAATCTAAATGTGTGAGATTTGGACATCTTTTCAACAGGTTCTTTACATCTAAATAATAACCAAAAAGTGTCAGATTTATAAAAACTTAAGTGCTACATAAATATAGGACGGTATTTAAGAAAGTATAATCAGCGAGCCTTAATTGATAGTCATGATATATTGTGTCTAATAAATGATTAATGAGAGCTGGTGTCTGGTAATTGCTATAGATCAATAAAGAATCACAGACCAATGACTAAGGTGACCACCTTTTCAAACTGCTGCCGTGGGTAATATTCCATCAAGATAGTGTAATGTTATTACTTCTTCCCATCTATTAAAATTATTCTTCCGCCCCTCTTTCTTGCTAAATTAAATTTGACACTCTGATCATCTCAGTTATCTGAATGTAATATATAAGTGAATAAGTGCCTTTCAGATATTGCTGAAAGTATTTTTTGCCTCAGTAGACTTGTAATACCTGCTACTTATTCAAAGCATCCAAAATACTTGTAAAAAAGATTGTCATTCTAGCATTCCATCATACAGAAAAGCCAATCCATACAACAAACAAACTGCTCAGGTCTTGCTCAGATCATACTGGACTTGGACTTGCTTTATAAATTTGCCGTTTAAGTGAAATAAATTAATTGCCTGGGTCAACAGCTGCATTAAAAAAGCAATATCCATTATTCAGAAATAAGCAAAACATTTTACCGTCCATCGCCAGGTTTTGCCGGTAGCCACTGATATTGAGCTGGGTGACGCTGGACGGAATGTTACTAGCGACTGCTTGGACATGATGACTGCTGAAGTCACACCATGACAAGTTCAGCTCCTGGAGCCTGGATTAGTCCGAAAAGAGCATTAAATAAGCACTTTAATGTGTCAAGGAACTCAAACATTTTTTTGCAAGGAAAAACAAGAAAAATCTTACTGGTTACACAATAGAAGCATCTCAGCCAGAGATTCAGAGGAGAAGCCTGAAGAGCCACACAAGTTCAGCCGGACTAACTCCGAGTTCTGAGCCAAAGAACTGCAAAAGGATAAAGGCTTTTATATATAGATAATGTCATCAAAACAAAGTTTTCTGCTGAGAACATTGGGCCTCATTCACCAATATCTTCTAAAGTTTTTGTTAAATTTGTTCTTGAGAAGGGTGCAACACTCACATAGCATAATATTATACAGTCAATGTTTTTCACAAAAGATGTGAAAAAGTTTGTGGAAGATTGCACTTCACCGTTTGTAGATTCTAGTCTTATCTGAGAGTTAATCTCAAATAAGAAAACATTGTTGAATGTCAGATTTTTTGTCAAAACTGTGAGTTTGAAGAACAAATTTCTTAAGAACTACTGGTGAATGAGACACATTCATCTGAAGTTAACATACTGGAGAATGACATCTGAGAGAACCAGCCCCTCTAAACTGAGATTCTGTAGCCGTGTGCAGCGGGACAAGACATCTTCCAGGACTGAAGTCTGTACAATGCAGCTCGACAAATCCATATGCTGGACACGCAGAGGTCTGCCAAGACACATTTTTATATTAGAACCACGTAAAATGACATCAGTATAAATACATAAAACACATAGGACTCTTTGCTTACTCTGAATTCTTAAAACAAGGTTGACCAATGCATGCATGTGGACAGCGTAGCCTCAAGACACCTGCTCCAAGGACTTGCCCAAGTTCTGCCTCTAACTGAACTTTTCCCACCAGGTCCACACTGTGCCACAAGGACTCGTCAAACCTGCAAATAAACAGAAAGAAAAGATTAGAGAAGCATGTTAGGGAGTTCAATGCAGAGGTCAAAGTCAAAGTAAACTTTGTTATCTCTTCTATATATTGTACAGATATACAGAGAGACGAGAAGACGTGGCTCCAGTTTACACAGTGCAACAAGAAACAGACAACAAAGAACAGATAGGGCACATGGAATACACAATACATAAATAGGACACAAAATATACATTTTAAGCTAGAAGGTCACTTTCATGTATTAATATTGTTCTCTTTCCTTGCTCTTAATGTAAAAGTAAACAGCATGATTGAAACAGAAGTTGCAAATAAGATTTTTCAATGTATAACTCACGCCAAACGAAGCCAGCGTTTACACACGCGGGAGGTCCGGAGGAGGTCTTGTAGAGAGAGACGGGACATTATTCCCAGCAACAGCTCATCAGGGAGACTGTCCCAGCACAGGCTGGCTGTATGAGGAGCAAAATCAATTATTGATTTTTACTTGATTTTAAGAAATACAGAAGAATTCCAGGCATTACTACAGGTATAGCACAAAAGAAATGAATCTCTAAACATGAGAAACCGACACATTGTGTATTACATGGAAACAGTGGTCTGAGTGAATGAAGTATGTTGATGACAACCCAAAAGACTAGGAGATTGAATATAGAGTGAGTCTAAAGTGGCTACATCACTTTTTTGTAATTAGGAAAAGTAGTCCTGGATAATCTGACAAATGATGCAGTTTAGTGTCTCAGTATCCCCATCATAAAGACAGAGCAATTGTTAGAATATACTGAAATGTTGCTTTCTGATATCACACAGTCGATTTTCTCCAAATGTTGAAAACATTGTCTTTAAATTATACCGATTTTTTTCCCTGCAAAACACGAATACAGATTTTGTAAAAGCCAAATGTGAAAAGCTTGAAATGGAATCAACTGATTATTCTACAATTATTAAAGTGATTTTCCATGGAAGTTTCTCTCAGTAAAAAATGAAAATAAACACCTGATGATTCTCTGCTCCTCCTTGGGCGTCTGGCGAGGACAAAAGCATTCTCCTTGCCTTCTCCGCACACTCGGGGCTGTTTGTGGGGAGGAGACCAGTGTTGGATCAGCTCGTTCGGGGTGTTTTCGGCCTCCAACCCCCCTCCATACGAGCGTCTCTTCTTCCGCTTCGTGTCGGAGAAACACAACAAGGAGCCCTCCAAATTCTCATTCAGACACGGGAGCTCCTGAAGGGGCCTGCAAATTGTAGAAAACAAGAACGAAAACCCCAAGTAAGCAACGGAGCAACCGCCACAAATCAGCCACCTAGCCACGTCCGCTAAGCTCAGATCAGTATTGTGTTACAGAAAACTAAATTTATACAGCAATCTAGAGTAATATGCAACTTGGATGTTTGACATAAGGGTTCATTTAGTACATGGAAAGGGTACTATATCTTTATCAAATGTGATACGGGTAAGAAAATTGGGATTTTCTTAATGCCCGCCATAACTCGTTGGAGAGGAACTCAGATCGCGCCAAGTCAACAATCGAACACATTCTGCGTTAACTCTTATACGCTCACAAATATTGCTTAGGGCATTACATTTTGTTTTTAACACATAAGAAAATATGCATTTATTGGGGTTAGAGTAATGAGGTAAAAGTTTGTAGCTCTGAAAATCCTACGCGCGCCAGAAGTGCTTAACGGCGCCAACGAGCTAAAAGTTTACACATGAGCATTTCCGTATAATTTAAGATGATCACATCAGTATGTAGCATTTATTCATCTTTTTCGATTTTTAACATGCCAGCATTAACTTTCATTTATGTGCGTAAAGGTACACGTAATAAATAGTAATAAGTTACTGTACTGACACCATCGCCTAAGTTAGTTCTTAGGAAGTTTAGTATTAGTCGAGCTGCTTCGAAACGATCAAAATAGCTTTAATAGTACGGTAATAAGGTGATTAGTCAATAAATCAATTATTTGCATGCAAATAGACACATATTTACCTTTCGACCGACATGATAATACAATATTAGTGGTGATAAGCTGCGCCTCGCGCTCTCATTCCCCCGCCGCGCACGTAAGCGCGAGCATTTAAACCTGCCGCTCCGCCGCGCGCCTCCGCGCAACGCCATTGGTCAAAATCTGGGTCGGCGGAAGTGACGGAACTACAAAATCTGCTCGCTATCGTGACTATGTCCACCTGGTGACGAGGAGGAGAAAAGCCCTGTTTTAGGGAACGAATCTCACGAAACTGCGAAATCAGGGAAACTATTCGGAAATATTAATGCTAGTGGTGAACACAGTACTGAATATTTGTACTTAAGTACAAATACCGTTACATTGATTAAATAATTCTTTATTAAAAGTACTGATGTTAAAAGTATTTAAATAAAACCATGTTGATATGTAGTGAATAAATATTCCGCGTTTTTCTAGTCCTAGTTCTAGTATTTATATATTTGTTTGATTTTTATGGTCTGACTAAAATGCTGTGGAGAATAACAATTACATATATACACCAGCCACCGAAATGCCGTACAAACTTTTGAATAGTAAATCAAATTGTAGTAATACTCAGTAACGAGATGTCTTTTTTTTATTAGTAACAGTGCCAACAACAAAGAACAAGGAACAAAGGCACATAGAATAAACAATATATAAATAGAATATAAAATATACACTTTAAACCTGAAAGTAAGTATTAAATATAAACTTTAAACTAGAAGTAGTTATGCAAGTATTATGCAACTATTTCACGGAACATTATTCTCTATTTCACACTCTATTATAATAACAAAATAATCATAAAAAGTCACCTAGGTAACAAATTCGGTCTATTCCCCGAATTATAATGCGGAATTCTCGGATTCACTGATCTCCAATTACTGGGTGACGGACACACCCGTATGTCAATGGTATACACGTCGATGATTCAGACAGGGAGTCAATTCAAGAAAGAATAGATTCCTCAATGTAACTCGGAATCGACAATTAACTCCACTCCTTGAAATCGATTCTAAACAGTCATGTGGCAGCTATTTCAGCTAAGTCTCTAAATATAGTGATAGTTTCCCATTAATGTTGAAAGTAGCTTTGAACAAAATTAAGACTGTGATTTACCTAAAATAATGTGGAGTAATTTTTAGCGTCTTTTCCATAAACCATGCCTTTGACACTTGTTTCTGAATCACTGCCTAGACTGAAGATTAAAACATTATTCTTTGGAAACGTGCCATTACAAAACATATATTTTCTTGTATTCGACTTGACTTGAGAAAATCAACGTCAGGAATCGACTCTGGGAATTGAGTCAGGAGTCGATTCCCAAGAAATCGAAAGACGCATGCGCAGCCGCTTTCGCAGCCACAGCAGCCACTCGGGTTTTAGCGTTTCGGCTCCGCTGTGTGACGTGAGTGATTTTGAGAAACAAACATGACGACTCTAATCCAGACAGCCTCGGTTTGTAGGAAGGGTTTCTTGATTGTATCATTTAGTCGGTATTAAGATTTGGCATCTTAAGGAGTGACGTTGTTTTGTTCCCTGGACGCATCCCTAGGTGAGAACAATCTGAATCTCAATCCGTTATTCGGGAGGAGTAATGGACGCGCTAATGGAGATGGAGCTGCAGATTGACAGTTAGCGTGTTGATAGTGACTCTTACTGGATTATATACCCATATATGTGTCATGTAAACAAAGCAGGAGGTCTGTGTTTACACTGCATGTTTTTTTACAGGTGCTGTTTACACAGTGGGTCACCTAGATTACAAAGAAAACAAGTTTAAAGTAGAGTCTGCACGATATTGTGTGGAAATGACATTGCAATATTTTTGTGTGCGAAATATATTGAAATGTAAAAAGAAATGCAGACAGATTTCTCACGGTATATCACTTCAATATATGACTTCAGCATCGTAAATTGTAAATTTCCCTGAGAGTGCATTGGAAAGCCATGGCTTATGAACTAGGACAAGATGAATGATTTCACTCGTTCAGTTCTTGCTCTAGTAATGAAAAACAAAGGAGTCTTTGAGAGCAGCAAACTCAGCACTGGCCTTTTGGAAAATCTTGTAATTAGTTTGTGGAAGGCACAGTGGATTTAACCCCTCTGTCCCAATTTTGTATGTGTTAGAGGATTTGTGTTGTCTTACCATTTATGTTTTTTCTTTCCAGCTGCCTGTTTTCAGAGATTTTATACATCCAGAAGAAGAAGCAGCAGACTGGAATATGAGCGGGGCAGCACTGGGAATTGAGGTGGTGGTGGTCTTTTTTCTGGCTCTGTTCCTCCTTTACCGTTATGGAGACTTTAAAAAGCAGCAGCGCATGGTCCTCTTTTCCACCCTGCTGGCCTGGTATTTGTGCTTCCTCATCGTCTTCATTCTTCCACTCGACGTCAGCACGGTTCGTTCAAGTCTGCTGTTTTAAAACCAGTGTGCTAATAAATGTAAAAAAAAAAGATTTGCTGCTGTCTGAATCATGAGACTTTGATTATGTCTTTCAGACAATTTACAAACAGTGCCTAATCGATCATGAAGATCACAGTCACATTCCTTCTGTGGGTCCAGCGGTGTCGAATCAGACCACAGCGAATACATCCATCTCACCCACTGTTAGGTGTGTGTGTGTTTTGTAAATAAACTGCATGCTGTAAGAAATAGTATTGGGACAGAAATTGGAGAAGTAGAAAAATGCAATTTAGAGGCTGATACTGATATCAGATTATTTAATCTGGTATGATGTTTATGAGAACAGAAATACTTGTTTACACTTTTTATCTTTTTCTAAAGACAATAAAAAATGCACCATTCACGTTTTCCTCCACAGCATTCCAAAGCTGTGTCGGAAACCATGGAGCTACATTCCAAATGGGATCATGCCTGTTTTCTGGAGAGTTGTGTATTGGACCTCCCAGTGTCTTACATGGTAAGATGGCAACCCCATTTGTGGTACTGTATATTTGCTAATAGCCGATGTTGCATTAGGGCTGGAGATTCTGCTAATACGTTAGCCGGTGTGTGTTCATATACTTTTCCTATACTACAGCATGTGTTGTCACATGACTCCACCACATTCATTCTGCAGTGGAATCTGTGTTTATTTTAAAATCAATAAATGATTCATTAGGAATAAATCACGGCTGTAATTATTGATTATATTTACAGTATAATCCTTGTCATTGAGCTTTGAGGGCAAAAAATGAAATATTTATTAATGACAATAGGAGTAAAATGTTCAGTTAATCAATATTTATTTGAGGTTGTATTGCACATCTGTAGATGGTGATTTGTCACCCAAATTATTTACATTTACATTTACAGCATTTAGCAGACGCTCTTACCCAGAGCGACTTACAACATATTCAGCACTTACCATAACAATTCCAAAGTAACTATTTTAAAGTGTACAAAGTAAAGTAGAGCTGCAGTTGAAAGTGATTTATTAATTGAATATTCTGTTAATGAATTAATAGAGTATTCAGATAAGATGTACATTTGCTGTTGAGAGGAAGTATAAATATATCAATACAGCTATATTAGAGAGCAAGTAAATATATGACAGACAGTAAAACACCTCTGACCAAGTGTCTGCCACAAAATAAATATGCTTTAAAAAGAGCTTGATGCATAGAATTTGCATTGATAAATTTTCATAATCGATTAAATCAAGTTGCTCAATGAATCATTTCAGCCGTAGCGCAGCTGTGCTTGTTACCTTTTGTGGTGATTTTTCACGGGTGTCTTTCCAGGCTTCTCCTTCCGTTCATGCAGTCTTACGCCCGATCGGGCGGTTTCTCCATCACCGGCAAAATAAAGACGGCCCTCATTGAGAATGCCATCTATTATGGCACCTACTTGTTCATTTTCGGTTCGCTCCTCATCTATGTGGCCGTGCATCCACAATGGCACCTTTCCTGGTGAGATGGAAAACTACTTTCAGTTTCCACAACCTACAGTACATCTTATGCTTTAACCCTTAACTGTGATTCTGTTGCATTTGTATTGCAGGTATGAACTGCAGACTATAGGCATCACGGCAGCCAACACATGGGGCCTGTTTCTGCTGGTGCTGCTGCTGGGCTACGGCCTGGTGGAAATCCCACGGTCCTACTGGGAAGCCTCTCACCAGGGACACCTGCTGATTAAGACCTACTTCAAGGCAGCCAAGCTGATGACTGAGAAGGCAGACGCAGAGGAGAATCTGGAGGATGTTATGGAGGTGGAGCAGTACAATCATTTCATGACTTGCTGTTGAACATGGGCTGGTATTCTGAAGTTCTGCAAAAATATCACAGATTAAGATTAACAGCTGTTTTGTAAATGTCCTTTTTGCTAGACTGGTCCATCAGGTGTGCAAAACAACATTCTGCCACAAAAAGTTACGCCAGAACAAATGTGGGAGGCCTCACATGAAATAGGTTTCAAAATGGACGACCAACAAAAACTATGATTTGTTTACACAAAGATTAGTTCTGAAAAATAATGAAATGATTATCATCTTTTTTTGTTCTCTCATTGGCTTTAGCTTGCAGGAGTTATCTGGTTGGAGTGGGCAACTAGTCAGTAAGCCTGTCTGATCGTGTCTTTATAGTATTCACACATACAGTAGCATTTGTTATTGTCTGATCAAACGTGGAGTTGCGACTGTTTTGCTAGCAACTCTAAAGCACCCTTAAAACCGTGTAGGATGATCAATACTAGATGAGTCATAAATACCATCAGGAATTTCCATCATACTGCAGGAACAGTGTAACAGAAAATTTTAATGGTTTTAAACTGTGGTTTACATTGAAACTGGAAACTGCCCCATGCCTACTTCCTGTATGATTGAGAAAATCGGCATGACTCTTTTTTTATTGTTATTACAGGAAGTGAGAAAGGTCAACGAGTCCATCAAGTACAACCATCCTTTCAGGAAATACATTGACACCATCCTCAGAAAGGTAGGGAATAGGAGGTGTATATGTTTGGCATTAGGAAAGAAACTTACCTTATTTATTATTTATTGTAATTTAAAACAGTAATAGCCAATTAACAACCATAATGCACTTCTCCTCCTTAGTGTCCTGTGGAATATCAAGAGAAAATGGGTAGGAACATGGATGACTATGAAGATTATGATGACAAACAAAACACCTATCCCAGTGAAAGGAGTCTAGTGAAACTTCACAAACAGGTGTGAAAGTAACTCTTCTCCCTTCTTATTTCTCATGTAAGGGGAGCTCTGCCCAAAACTCTAATGTTGCTAATGATGAATGGGAGCCATAATTGTGTTTTATTCGGACTAATTTGATTGGATGTAGTCTTGGTCTTTAGATGAAAATGCTTATTAGTGTTATTCATATTTTATTTCTTTCATAATTTTAGCCAAGGTTAAGTAGTTCACTTTTTGCACTATGCTCTTTAAATGTATTCAGTTTGATGAATATATGTTAAAGATTGAAATCAAGGGGACATCTTGTATCAAGTGAAAAAATTCGTAAAGCATTACATTCATTCATTTACCTTCATGGCATTTAGCAGACGCTCTTATCCAGAGCAACTTTCATTTCCTAATTTTGGGTACAGTTCTCACTGAGTGCAATTTGGGATTCAGGGCCTTGCTCAGGGACCAGTGGTGATAGTGTCTGCGGTAGGATTCGAACCCACCACCTCTTGGTTCAGAATGTCCTAACCACTAGACCACCACCACATCATTTCACTCAACCATTAACCGTTAACACAGTGCACTTTGTGTTGCGTTCTGCTGAATTTTTAATAAAGTGCACCCAAAAATCGAACCATCTTTATTGTCCTGCGACCCTGTTTGCATCAAAGCCATAATGCCATTGACTACTTATATTTTAAACTGGGTGGTTGGTTTAGAAATATTTTGTGTGCTTGCAAAATTATCCACTCAAGCAAATAAATGTTGTGAGCACATGAAAGTATTCCTTGTTTACACGAAACTTGCACATAGTTTTTTCATACGGTCATTTTTGTCTTTTTTGTCCATTAGGTGATTTACGCAGTCCAGAGGCATAACCGCACAAGGGTTCAGTGGCAGATTCTGCTTGACCAAGCATTCCACCTTGAGGATGTGGCTAAAAATGAAACCGGCTCATCTCGTCAGTTTGTTCACAGCTTTGCGCCCAAAGAGTCTCCGAGTTGGGTCGGGCGTTACATCTACACACCTGTTGTAGGTTAGTGCTTCAGGAAATGTGTGGACATATTGATATAAACACTGACATCTAGTCGATATAAGTACATAGTCAACACTGGTCAGCTACTGAGGGGTACCATACCATTTACACTCTAATCCAGAGTTAGAGAAAAGAGGCAGTGATCCATATTAGTCCTGTGTCAGAACAAAATGTTAATGCTGTTTCCAACAGAAAGGTGGTGAACACACAGTGCATCACATTATGTTGAAAATTAGGCAAAACTACTACTATTAGGCATGTATTAATATCATAATGTTATTATTTTTTGTTCTGTGTCCTTTGTTAGAGTGGTACTGGGAGTGCATGCTGAAGCAGTGGTTTTACCGTGGACTGGCTGTGGTTTTGTCCCTCTTCTCTGTGGCCGTGGTCTGGTCTGAGTGCACCTTTTTTAGCACTCGGCCTGTGCTTTCGCTCTTCGCCGTATTTATTCAGCTTGCAGAGCGAGATTATAACTACTTGTACATTGAGGTAAGGCTTCATTTTTGAATCCTCCAAATTGTCATACCTGTGAATTCCCACTAGCATAATATAATAATCACATTGAAATTGTAACAGTGCAGTGTTTCTTAACCAGAGTGTGCATAAATCTAACCAGCTCATTTGGTCCTATAGATGGCATGCTTCATCACCATCTTCTTCCTTTGCACTTGCGTGTACTCCACTGTGTTCCGCATCCGTGTTTTCAACTATTACTACCTGGCCTCTCACCACCAAACGGATGCCTACAGCCTACAGTTTAGTGGCATGTATGTTGGCTTAATAACTGTGGTTACTTATCTGGAAATGTGTGTTAAAAGTCAGCAGTGTTGAAAGTAGGGGATGGGTACAGAAACCCAGTATTAAACTGTATTAAAAAATGAGAGTATTGATAAGCTCCAGAATTACCGTTACTGCATTCAGCAGTGGGGAAATACAAAAATATATGTACATTATTGCTACATAATAATGTTATGTTTCATATTTGATCTGACCAGCTTTGTTACTGATTGAGATGTTAATCCACGACATGGAGATGTTAATTCGCTGTTTTCTTACCTTTAAAGTACTGCACCGATACACAGTAAATCTTAACAATACCCATCCCTAACTGAAAGTTGTTCTTGGCATTTTTTTCAGTGTTATTTAACATTCAGTATGAAAATGCTGTGTATTGTTGAAACCTGGATGAATTTGTAATGTCCAATGTCGTTCTTCAGGCTTTTCTGTCGCTTGACTCCACCTCTCTGTTTGAACTTTTTGGGACTGATTCACATGGATTCTGCCATTTCCCATGTGGCAAAGGAGCAGACTGCTTACACTTCAGTGAGTTTCAACACAGGCTCAGTGTTTACCGGATAACAGCATTTGGACTAGTGTTCTCCATTTCCATGGATGCTTGAAATATGTCTAATTAATTAGAATAGACAATTCTGAACAGGCCTCTCACGTTCCCTGATTCTTTTCTCTCTTTTTTTAGATAATGGGCTCCATGAGGGTTCTCTCCTTTATTGCCAATGGTTTCTACATCTACTACCCCATGCTGATAGTCATACTTTGCATTGCCACATACTTTAGGTTTGTCATAATAATTGCAAAAGTTAATGTTATGTCCTTAATGTCCTTGCTCTCATTTAAAATGACCTACATACATATAATGACCTACAGTATATAATATTACTGTGGCATAACTAAGACAATTATAAACAGTTCATCTTACACCCGGCAGCCTCGGCACTCGTTGTCTCAACCTTCTGGGCTTCCAGCAATTTATGGGAGAAAATGAAATGACCTCGGACCTTATCGATGAGGGCAGGGAGTTGCTTCGACGAGGTGAGGCTTTTTTGCAGTTCTGTATAAAGTATAGAAACATAGATTTCTATGTAGAGCCTTTCAATTATGAA
This sequence comes from Distichodus sexfasciatus, assembly GCA_032718565.1. NCBI lineage: Eukaryota > Metazoa > Chordata > Actinopteri > Characiformes > Distichodontidae > Distichodus > Distichodus sexfasciatus. The sequence continues at coordinate 872,620 of JAVGVS010000016.1, forward strand.
ACTTGTCCCATATTTGATAGGCTCTGATCTCTTCATATTTTCTTTTGCCTCATGAGCAGAGAGAAGAAAACGGCAGAGAATAGAGGAGGGGGAGAGCAGACGAAGAGTGAGTTTCTATTTTTCTGTTTAAGAAACAGTTTCACAGAGTACAAAGTAAAAAACTCACCCACTTGAGTCAAAGTTTTACTTGAGTTAAAGTGCTGGAGTGCTTGCTTTTAAAATGCCAAAACATTGTTTTGTTGTTACCAACAAAACATTTTTAGAACCCTGATGATGGTCGTCCGTGGTAAACATAGACAGCCTTTAAAACCACGTGAGTTGTTCTGCATTTAAAAATCTCAGACATGAAATCCAGACAAGGCCATGGGTGCCAGACAGACAATTCAAACTTGTAAATGTATATTATAGATAAAAATTAACTGTACAAAATGTGCAGGAGTGGTTATGATACAACCTTGCTTATGTTGCCAATGCTATTTATGGCAATGTAGAAAAAACATTTTTATAAGGATTATTCTGTCTGAGCCGCTTAATGTTGAGTGATTCGCATATGTATTATTTATGGCAGCGTGTCTAATGTGAGCACTGAAACCCCTGGTGTTTTGTGATAGGAGTGGAGAGAGCGCTACGGGCGTCAGCGAGAAGAAGCAGCGTCCAGAAACAGGGCCTCCATCTCCGAAATGCAGGAAACCAATTACGCTGAAACGCTCGGCTCCAATACCAACAGACGTGCGTTCTTATTTCCTAAGCATGTTTATGCCTCTTTGTGTGTGCTGATTGTGCTGCATTCTAATTATTGTTCCGGCCTCTTCTCTCACGCTCCTGCTTAGAAGCCAAATACTCTCGCAGTGGGAGTCAGTCGGAGAGGGATCACATTGAGCTCCTGCAGGATGCCGAGCCCTTGGACTTTAATGCTGAGACGCTCAGTGAAGATCCACTAGAATCCAGCACCAACAGGTTAGAATCACAACCAGTTTGGTCAGTTGGTTCATTAGTTTGATTTCATATTCATATCCTGTTTCCCTATGTTAAAATGTGTATATTTGAGTATTTTATCAGATACTGAATTATTAAATTGTTGGGTAGTAGAAGGACTGCGTAGGGTAGGTCCTGTAAGGTGATGTCTCTCTGGAGTGTCTGTAAGAACACTTCTGAAGCCAGAATGCAGTTTAGGAGTTTTACTAAAGTAGCACAGTACTGTAGCAGTACAGCAATGCACCCATATTACTCTCTGATGAATAATACAGGTGCAATGACTTGGATGTTTGTGCTGTAAAGAGGGGGAAGAGGAAATAAGGTTGTGTAAATAGCTCAAATACTAAGTATATAAAATACATTTAAACGGGTAGGAATAGTAATAAATAAAATTATTTTCATATTTACTTTGACAGTGCTGCCACCTACCGGTTATTTCCGGAATATTCTGGAACACAAAAACAGCATACTTAAATTCACCCATATCGTGTCTTTGGATAAACATTATGATGACCTGTAAACTATTATAAATGTAACTAATAAACTACTTAACATTTGAATTTGTGGCGTATATACACTAAAACCTGTTAACTTTACTGCCGTGGAATCTGGCAGCGATGCACTCACTTAAACGAATCTCCTTGTAACACGCTACATGCTAACTATTTAGCACGTACCAACACATAGCCACTGCAGCACGTAAATGCACCGTGAACAAGGTAATTCATTCACAGTTCGTCATCGATACACAATTTAGCTCCCACTACGTACTCCAAATTTTGTTCCCCGGGATCAGGTAATCAGGCACAGTTGTTGCTAATAAAGACTAATCTAAACTCTACCGTCTAAAGAGGAGCGCACAATTGATCTGAGTTCTGACGTTGGTCTTTCTAAAAGTAGTAGTTGACTGTAAAACTTGATCTCACGCTGTGCTGGACGACAGAACAGTCTCAATAATGTTTGGGGAAAACTTTTTTTCATGACAATGATACGCCTAAAGCTTAAAGTTTGGTAAAATAGTAAAATGATCGGAGCACGTGTCCTGTTATTTGACTAGGCGCAACGCTGGAGCAGGGCCAAGCAACGTTCCATGTTGCAATTAAGGCTCCAAAAGGCCCAGTTTAAACACCTATGAGGTTTGAGTTAGTGATTATTTGTCATTGTGAACGCACCACAATGAAATGTGACCTCTGCATTTGATTCATCCATGAAGGAGCAGTGGGCAGATTTTTGGCATCCCCGGGAAACGGTGCTTTGGGATGCTTTGGCAAACCAACGTAAAAGGTGCATTACCGCCACCTACTGATCAGGAGTGTGGAGTGTACATGGATCAGAAAGAGACGAAAGGATGTGGTACCTTACTCATGAGTACCTCAGTGGTACCTTTACTGGTCTGGAATTTGAACCGGTGATCTTCCCATAATAGGGCCAACTCCCTAATTGTTAAGCTACCAACTGCTTGCTGTGAATATTCCATTCAGAGTCAATGTATTGTAGCATGTGGTCAAACTAAAGTATGGCTGCAATGTCCTTCCATCTTTTAGAGAAGCCTCCATCTTGGCGTCAGTATTCCATCAGTGTTAACTGCTGAGGTCAAGATAATATCAAAAAGACAACACACATTAACAAAAAAGTATCAAAAATGCTGATAGCATCATCTAATAAGATACTATCCAAGTGAATATGTTGATTATTGTTCTTTTTCTTAAAACTTTGGTAAGAAGTTTTACCAGAACCTACCCTACACAGTCCTTTTTTTACATATAGTCTAGAACTGATTGGCAATTTAAAAAGGCATAAAAGAGCATTTGTATTTACTCCATGTGAATTAGTAGCTGCTGGTCATAATAAACTTCCACAAGAATGTGGAATTCTATATTGTAATAAATATTGAGATCAGTATAGAAAAAAATATGCTGGTAATGTTTTTCTCTGTACTACAGGCATGCAGGAGGAAGGTATCTTTCCATGTCTTCCTCCCAGAGCAGAATTTTTGATGATGTGTGAAAGATTAATCAGGCAGAGAGAATAAGGAAAGGATCCAGAGATGCATTTGTCTTGTGCTTGGTTTGACCATTACATGAGGAGCGACTACGGATGGACATCTTGCCATTCATAAACCGGACCTTCTGAAAGCACGCCAGGCTTGGGGTTTTAATATGGAACATGTATCTACTTGTACATCTAGAATAAAAACTGCATCCCCTTACAGTACATACACATCAGCATGCAGTTTGTAGCATGTGAAAATGTGGTATTCTTTTGTCATTTGCCTTCATTGTTCAGGTACTGGAAGACAAAAGAAAGTCATTTGGTCAGTGTTTACTAGCTTTGCAGGGCATAATTCCATCATAGACCTCAAATCTAAAGAAAAAGATGTTATCTGTCCACAAAACTTGTTTTGTTGTGTCGGACAGTTTTGGAATATGTGCATCAATAACTTTGCAGCAGGATTACAATGGAAGTGAATATTGATATGGTTATTGAATATTCCAAATTTCTAAAATTCATATTGTTCGTGTATTTGAGGAATGTTTGCCAGTGTCATTTTTGAAAATTCTTACCAGATTGTTTTCAGGTAATAAAAACAGTAAATCACATATATTTCTGTGTGAAATATAAAGAACTGGGGAGAGTTAAAAACAAGGACAACTTGTAATATTGACTTGTTTCTGTAGTTACCCCCATTCACTTCCATTGTACAGTGTTGTCAGAATAAGTTTTTGATTTAACAATCTTAAAACTGGTCCAACCACAATTCATGGGTTGTCTGACAGTATTGTGCTGATAAGAAAAGAAATGGAAAAATAAGATCAGACAGCCATTTAGGAACAGGACTAAACTGTAATCTGTCTCAAACTATATTTTATAAATTTATATGCGTAGTTACATTGAGAAAACATATTGAGAGAACTTGCTTGGCCCAGATCTGTACTTTCTGTCCTGGTGTCAGATTAGGATTAGATTCATGTGAGAACATTTTTTTAAGTGCTGCACAATTTCTATAATTATTACATGCATAAGGTTGTGCTCCAGATGTATTTGCACATGTACATATGTGTGCTCATTGATCAAATCTAGTATTTATTCTCAATAGATACCGTGTGCTATAGTAAATGTGTGCTATTTATGTGTTATTTATACTCTGTGGGATTGTGCAGCTTGTCAGGTTGGTGAAAAAGTGGTTGTGGGTTGTGTCCTATCCACAATGAACTTTGCCAGGTGCAGAGTTTAAAAAGAAGAACTAATCACACAGTTGTATTTTTCAGTTCCATTATGATCGGCTACGATGAAATGTTATTTAACATATCACTTAAAGTCAGATTTATTTAATGTGATTAATAATAGGTATTTGGAGTTGGTTTAAGAAACAAAATTCACCATTATTGTTTATTGTTTAACTTATGGGAGTTTTAAGGTCTGTGTGTTATTTGTATTGTATGAATTTAGGAATAATGTTACATGCCATTTTTTCTTTTGCACTGCCATTGTTAATGCAAACAGAAAGACTACTGGATTCCAGGATTGTAAACAAGGTAATTTTAGAAGATTCCTGAAGATACGGTGCTTGAGCAGGGAGATGTAATGTTTGTGCCAAGTTCCTTTTTTCCTTTATTTCTTTTTACCAACTTTAACTGTAACTTGTGATACAAACTCGATTCCTGACTACAGTATATCGGTTGCAATGTAAGAGTGGAATTTAGTCAATAGTAGCATTTCTATCGGCAGGCCATTAACTGTAGATACATTCAGAAAGTGGACGTGTATGGACTTATATACCTCAGTTTCAACAATCACATTTGATGTAAATGATTTGATTTGATGTTCTCTGCTATTTAACACAACAAGCTTGTCAAAATATGAGCAAACGCACGGTTTTCATTCCATTTTTTTTTTCATTAGAAAGTTATCTCCATGTCCAAGTTGTGATAATTAATCACCTTCACATGGACATGACATTAACCCAATGTCATTCCCTACTCACCCAATATTTATATTTATATTTGTATAAATATTGTAGGTACTTGCATCATCATTATAGTGACCTTTAAAAATACCGTGGTCTTTAAAATACCACGCCCTGATTCTGGACGCTTCCATTTGTTATCTGCTGTTGGCTCTCAATGTTCTTCCACTCTGCGGAAGTGTATGTAATCATGAAATTGTTAATAAAATGAGGAACAAATCGTTAATTTTTATGTTTCTCCGTCGTTTAAATGATTATTTAAGATATAATGTGTATAAATAACATTAAGACTTACAAATATTGCTCCTAATTTTTTCAACTATTGTATTTCGTGAGTGGGTTTGTGGCGCACCCCTCTACAAAACTAATGGTACAGTCCAAACAGTGCCGTCTCTATGGCGACCGCGCGACGCTTGGCAGGTGAAGTCCGACAATATCTCCGGTAAGTAAACAGTCGCTTTTATATTTTATGTTATTTTTATTAATATTATCGACGATTGCTGCTACTGTTACCTCGATGTAAGTTCATTTGCTTTGCCCCTGTGATAATGTGTACATTACCACATCACAGACAAAAGTAACACCAGACATCAAGGAACGAACGGATCGGTTTTTGCAAATTTCATATTCAGGAAAACTCGTTTTTTCAAGACTACATTCTGTTGTACAGATTACAAAGTGCCGCCGGCACATACGCATCTAGCCATACACATTTAGTTAACTTTTGAACAGTGATGTCCAGACTGTTATTTTGTTATTATGGTGATAGTTTTATTTTTAAAAAGGCCTGCTATTCGTAGGATATATTAGAGCGCAGTTCCGAATGTGAACACGAAGTGTCGCCGTCATAATAATTAAGCAAAAACGCCTCTTCAACTCTACAGTAACTGAGAAATGGCAGCATCTGACGAAACGAAAGTTACATTCCCAGAATGTTCAACAGAAGTGGCTTTGGGGTTATATATATATACAGTACCGTGCAAAAGTTTTAGACAGGTGTGAAAAAATGCTGTTAACAAAGAATGCTTTCAGAAATATAAATAATGATTGTTTATTTTTATCAATTTACAAAATGCAAAGTGAGCGAACAAAAGAAAATCTAAATCAAATCAATATTTGGTGTTACTACCTTTTGCCTTCAAACCAGTATCAATTCTTATAGGTACAGGGATTTTGTCTGGGATTTTGTAGGATTATAGTCATTATATTATTTTGTAGGATTATATGATTATAGATCTGTGGTTAGTTCTCCAAGATGTTTGGAACAACCTACCAGCCGAGTTCCTTCAAAAACTGTGTGCAAGTGTACCTAGAAGAACTGATGCTGTTTTGAAGGCAAAGGGCGGTCACACCAAATACTGATTTGATTTAGATTTCTCTTTTGTTCATTCACTGCATTTTGTTGACTGATGAAAATAAATGATTAACACTTCCATTTTTGAAAGCATTCTTTGTTTACAGCACTTTATACATATATATCATATATATATATATATATATAATACAAGGATTGTATATATAATACAAGGATTTACATGCAGATTAACACAGTATTAAATTGAAGAAATAACAATTGTTTGATAATATCAGAGTGTTATTAAATTTACCTACAAAGTTATTGTCTTCAGAGATTCACATTATGTTGAGCTTTGACACCCAGTCAATGTTATTATTAAACTTACGCTTATCAATTACTATTGGACAGATACATCAGTAGATGGCTATTTAAAAGAGAAGCAAACAATATTATTTGCATATTTGTTTGTTTGTGACTTATTTTAAAATATATATACACTTATTATATTTTGTTGAACAAGTACTATTTATAATACAATAGTACTGCTTACTATTAATACAGTGCATCCGGAAAGTATTCACAGCTCTCCACCTTTTCCACAATATCCTATGTTACAGCCTTATTCCCAAATACCTCAAAATTCTACCCACAATACCCCATAGTGACAAAGTGAAAAAGGTTTATTTGAAACGTCTGCAAATTTATTAAAAAAAAAAAAAATCAAACATTTACATAAGTATTCACGTTTGCCATGACCCTCAAAAGTGAGCTCAGGTGCATCCTGTTTCCACTGATCATCCTTCAAAAGTTTCTACAACTTGATTGCAGTTCAGCTGTGGTAAATTGAGTTGATTGATCATGATTTGGAAAGGCAAACACCTTTCTATAAAAGGTCCTACAGTTGACAGTGCATGTCAGAACACGAACCAAGCCATGAAGTCCAAGGAATTGCCTGTAGACCTCTGAGACAGGATTGTGTCGAGGCACAGATCTGTGGAAGGCTACAGAAAAATTGCTGCAGCGTTGAAGATCCCAATGAGTACAATGGCCTCCATCATCCGTAAATGGAAGAAGTTTGGAACCACCAGGACTCTTCCTAGAGCTGGCCAGCCGTCCACTCTGAGCAATTGGGGTAGAAGGGCCTTAGTCAGGGAGGTGACCAAGAACCCGCTGGTCACTCTGACAGAGCTCCAGCATTGCTCTGTGGAGAGAGGAGAACCTTCCAGAAGGACAACCATTTCTGCAGCGCTCCACCAATCAGGCCTGTATGGTAGAGTGGCCAGACGGAAGCCACTCCTCAGTAAAAGGCACATGACAGCCCACCTGAAGTTTGCCAAAAGGCACCTGAAAGACACTCAGACCATGAGAAATAAAATTCTCTGGTCTGATGAAACAAAGATTGAACTCAACGGTTCATCTTCCAACAGGACAACGACCCTAAGCACACAGCCAAGATAACAAAGCAGTGGCTTCAGGACAACTCTGTAAATGTCCTTGAGTGGCCCAGCCAGAGCCCAGATTTGAACCCGATTGAACATGGAGAGATCTGAAAATGACTGTGCACCAATGCTCCCCATCCAACCTGATGGAGCTTGAGAGGTTCTGCAAAGAAGAATGGGGGAAACTGCCCAAAAATAGGTGTGCCAAGCTTGTGGCATCATACTCAAAAAGACTTGAGGCTGTAGGTGCTTCGACAAAGTATTGAGCAAACGCTGTGAATACTTATGTACATTTTTAATACATTTGCAAAAATTTCAAATAAACTTTTTTTCACTTTGTCATTATGGGGTATTGTGTGTAGAATTTTGAGGAAAAAGATTAATTAAATCTATTTGGGAATAAGACTGTAACATTGGATATTGTGGGGGAAAAGTGGAGCGCTGTGAATACTTTCCGGATGCTCTGTAATACTACTGCTTTAACAATAAAACATTTTTAAATATCATGCTATCTTGTTTGAGGTCAGTATACACATAACAAATGAGGAAACATGTTTTATGTTTACTGAAAAAAATATCACATGATAATCATATTATATCAACATTTAAAATTAGTTGAATGAAATTACTTTCAGTCTTAAATATCTTATATTGGTCGGTCTCAAGTCCTTATTTTTATACTCCTTATGCTCTAGGGAGTAATCGTAATGGCAGGGACGGCGCGGCATGACCGGCAAATGGCCACTGAGGCAAAAAAACAACTGTCCTCGTGCACAGACCCAGTGGAGCGTCTGAGACTTCAGTGTTTGGCCCGAGGGTCATCCGGTATTAAAGGGCTGGGCAGGTACAGTACATAGTTTTTGATTATAGCTTCAGAACACCATTGGGCCTCATTGACCAGCTGTTCTTAAGAAGGAATTTGTACTTAAAACCCAAATATGATTCTTACATTCAGCTGTTTTCTTAGTTGACATCTGTTCTTAGGTTCTACAGTTCAATAATGTTATACTGTGTAAATGTCTTAACTTTCTTAAGACCAAATGTAATAAAACTTAAAAACATTTAGAAAGTATTGGTGAATAAGGTCAATTATTTATATTTATATTATATTTATATTTTATAATGAAAAGTAGAGGCCTATGAGAGTTATTCTGCCAGATTTTTTTAGACCTTCTCTTGTAAACTGCATCCGTGTTAAAAGTATGTCTGTCTAAAGCATTGCTGTTTGCATCAGAGCATTCCGGATAATGGATGATGACAACAGCCGCACACTGGACCTAAAAGAGTTCATGAAGGGTCTTAATGACTATGGGGTACTAATGGAGAAAGAGGAGGCCCTGGCTCTGTTCCAGCAGTTTGATAGAGACGGCAGCGGACAGATTGACTTTGATGAGTTTCTGCTCACGCTCAGGGTAAATATTTGAGCAACAGGGATTTAGTATGTTGTGTGTGTGTCGCTTCTTCCTGGAGCAGTGATGTAAGGGATCGACCAATAGGTATGATAATGATATTGGAGCAGTTGGGAGCGTAACAGTTAGGGAGTTGGCCCCATGATCGGAAGGTCACCGGTTCAAGTCCCGGATCAGTAAAGGTACCACTGAGATACTCATTTGCAAGGTGTAAGCACTGCTCCCGAGACGCTGCCTAGAAAAGCTGCCCACTGCTCCTTCACAGATGGGCGAAATAAAGAGGTCACATTTGGTTGTGGTGCACTGTGTGCTGTGCTGTGACAATCACACAATGACAATCACTTACTTAAATGAAGTTAATTAACTCACTTAATGATTATCACTAATCAAGGAGACTTCTAACCAACATTTAGAATCTTAATGTTCATAAATATTGATGCTGATAATTGGCCGCTCAACCCCTAGTGTATAGTACTTGAACTGTTACACTTCACTTGAGTAATCAAGTAATATTTTGAGTACTTTGCATTTGAATAGTTATCAGCATTAGCAATTTTCACTCTCTACTTGGCTCTCAACTTGAAAAGTAATGTACTTTTTACTCCCGTACATTTCTACTAACAGGAGTAAATTTTGTCTGTGGTAGATAACACTTTTTTATTTTGAAACTGATACTGAGAGGATGTTATTTTTACAGGGGGCGGGGGGGCTTTTATGTATCTGGGCAACATCCTATAACTTGTAATTTGTGCAACAAGCCCTAACAAGAGCTGGTTACTTTGTGCCAGTATGATGGAGTGGCTGTCACAAGAATACTTTGCTGTTTTTGCATTGATCACAGCCCCCCATGTCCAATGCGAGGAAGGAGGTGATATTACAAGCGTTTAAAAAGCTGGATAAAACAGGTGACGGTGTTATTACAGTGGAAGATCTGAGAGGTGTGTACAATGTAAAAAATCACCCCAAATATCAGAATGGGGAATGGACAGAGGAGCAGATCTTCCGCAAATTCTTGGACAGCTTTGACTCACCTGATGACAAAGATGGAAAGGTATGCAAATGGGCTGAGAAAGCTGTAGCTTGTGTGTATCGTGTTAAATCAGTGTAGGCTGGTAGGAAAATGTGTTTATTTCTCACAATTGATTCAGCATGGATGGAAATGCCTTTTACTATCTTTTTTACTACATGGAATATTACATGAGTCTATTTTAAAATAAAAGCTGTTGATTACACCCTGTTCTATGCATCAGGTCACAAAAGAAGAGTTTCTCAATTACTACGCTGGAGTGAGTGCCTCCATTGACACAGACGTCTACTTTATAGTCATGATGAAAAATGCCTGGAAACTTTAACTCATTTCTTCACATGTTTGTTCTAGGGTAAAGAGCTAAGAAGGATCTACCTCATTCTACTTAAAGTAGTTAATTCTGCAAATGGGTTTCAAATGAATCACCATAAGAAACAATTTTTGCTCCTGTCCTGATTCCATCAAAAGCATATTATTTGCCACTTCAAATAACATTATATCCACAGTTGCTGTAGACATTTGCTGACTGAAATGAGAAATGATTTGAATTAAAAAGCAGAAACCGCTTTTGGTGCTTCATACCACAAAAACACTAAAATACTGAATTTGTGGCTTCCCTCCGTTTAAAGGAGATTTCATTTTGATTGAAACAGGAGTCAGGTCTTGGTTAGTGTCACTGATAATATCATTTAGATTAGTGGGGCCATCTTAAAATTTGAGTAATATGAAAACTAAAATAGTAGGTAAGGTGGTATTATGCATTCTGAAACCACATGGCTTTCCTTATTGGCTTTGGATATCCTATGCTGGGTTTTGGGTGTTTCTCACATAAAAAATAACAACAATTTACCAAAACTAGCATTTTCACCAGAGTATTTCTCACTGCAGGCAAGCAGAGGCAAGAATGGTGTTATTCTTCTTCAGAATCATCATTTATTATCTCCCAAATGCAGGTGATGTGGTGAGCTGAATAGTGTTAGACCATATCTCTATTTAGGCTTGAGATCATCTTTTGCACCTGCTTACATCCTGAAATGAGAAATACAAATTTAGTATGTTGTTGCCAGAAATGCACAATTCAATGCTCTCTTCTTTCTCAAAGTCTTGGGAAGTTTCGGGATGGTTCTTTTGATTTTCCACTTTGATTATTCTTTAATTAACATATTTAATACTGATTCAACCTTCTTTCAGAGACAGATAGGTTATTGCATTCTGATTATGGTAATAATACAATCTGCCCTTACTCTTCTAGATCACAAAAGAAGAGTTTATCAACTACTACAGCGGAGTCAGTGCATCCATCGACAGTGATGTGTATTTTATTCTAATGATGAAGACAGCATGGAAACTATGATTATTATTCTATTAGCTTTCTTTTTTTACTCAGTGTATATTGTGAAGTTGTCTTTAATGCCAATATTAATAAATCTAATCAGTTTGATCTACATGTCTTTTCTTTCTTTACTGCACATTTCTTGTAGGTGACTTTGTTTGCCTGCAATATTCCTTAGTCATTTAAACGTTTGAATTAAAAAAAAATTTAAATGTCATGTGTATTCAGCATCTATGTACTATAGATTCTCCATCAGGTTTGTTTCGAATAAGTTTTAATATTTTTTGTACAGATGTGCAAAATTCCAATAAAATATCATTCATTAAATGCACTCAGCAGGAGTTATCCTGTTATAGGTTATATTAGTCAGAGTGAAGCACTGACTGTGAATGAAACTGGGTACATGCATAAAAATCATAATCATCACAACTTGTTCAGATAAGTGTCTAGAATAGAAAAACAGTATACAATTCATTAATACTTGTGTACGGTAAACAATAGAAGAAAACTTGATTATAATAAATACAAATGCACATATACAGATGTGAGAAAGTGATTGTTTGGCATTTCAGCTCACTGTGCCTGAGAGTTTTGTAACTGGAGCTGGAAATATGGAGGCTAGCAGCAAAGGAATTTCTGTAAGTCAACAACAGTGATTGTCTAATGAAGTGCGCGCCCACACACACACACACACACACACACACACACACACACACAAACACACACACACACACACACAAACACACACAAACACACACACACACCCCCCATTTGGGGGAAAAACACAAAAGCTGGGTCAGTGCAGTGCTGTTCACGCAGAATCGTTTGCTGTAAGTTGATGACGTGCTTTTTGTAATGAGAAAAGTTTGATTGTGGTGAGGAATAGGAAGTGACACATATGTTTTTTTGAACAGCAAAAGAACATACTCTTAACAATCATTTGTAAGTTCAAGCCTAAGTTCTTAACATTCAGAAATGACTTCTAGCAGCGAGTGACAGTGGATTGTTTGAGACCTGTCACAGAGTTGCCTTAACACTGTTTTTTTAGGACCTTAAGGATGAATCCGAACCTGTCAAAAAAGCGTAAAGTTCCAAATAAAGCATATTTGTGTTGGAACAGCAACTTATTAGATCAAATTTGACAGATTGAACCTTTTTAGTTTTTTTTTATTTTTATTTTTATGAGTGTGTTATTAAGCACACATAAAATGTAGGCTAACGAAGAACTCTGTGGAATCCGCCGGGTCTTTCCTCCGTTTAGACACTTAACCAGAACCTGAATAATTATGCTCGGACACAATAATAAGCAGCCCTCCATGGTGAAATAAATGCCCCCTTCCTTAATGTGAAACTCTTAATTGCAACTTCACCCGTTCTCCTAACCAGACTGTGTTTTATAGAGGCTGGACATGGAGACGTAGGTCTCGTCCCTAAAATTTCTTTGGAGGACTGCTACGTTCTGGCTGCCGTTATTATTCTGTTCTGGCTCAGGAGGCAACCTAATTTTCAAGTGACACATTTCCTCCCCCAGTCTTTGGTCGTCGTCCTGCTCATCACAAAGCAACGCAGATCCGTTCAGGCTTCTTGTGACTTCATCCTGATCCCCGTCACCGTCAGAAGGGAGTTGCTTCTCCTCCGCGTAATCCACGGTGTTGATTTTCACGTCGTTGAATATTTCTGGGCTAAAACTGACAGGGGCATGCTGCAATGACCACAGTTTTTGTATATTAGTCTATAAAAGTATTAGTGCAAAGTCATTTTCAAGCTTCACGATCCAGACATGGCTAGTCAAAAATACACAGACTGATACTTATGCTAGCATTAACACTAAATTTAATGTTCATATGTTACAAGAATCATAGGTGATTTCCTATATTTTACGTTAGTGAAGCTGTCAGCAAGAGAAGCCCAAAATGTACCTCCTTTTCCTGGTGTATTAGTGCCAGAGTTGTTTTGGGATGTGGGATGTTGGGTGAAAGGTATTTTTTAATCCTAGAGAAGACAAAATGTGTGCATTGCAAATGGTTACATAAGTTGTTGTTATGGCATTGCTGTTTTTTATTCACAGAGGCCAGAACAGACTTACTCTTTCTTCCAGTGAATGATCAATAGCCCGATAACGACAACCAGAAAGGGAACCAACCAGAGAAAGATATACACAGAGAAAGGCCATTCTGAAATTACAACATATGACAGTCAGATTTCTCCCCACCCACTCTGGTTTAGATGAATGAACTCAAACTGAACTCTCACCTTTGCTCACAGTTAATGTTTTTGCTGGACTCCAGTTGCTCCAGCTGCCACCGAAGTAATCCACAGGCAAGGCCCTCACACGGACATAATATGTTTCTCTGTCCTTCAGCATCTCTCCGGCTATGCTCAGTTGTTTATAGGTTATGTTTTGAGTCACCTAAAATGCATGCGGAAATGTAATATTCCAGTACAAATCTTTTTTTTTTTCTAAAAGGCATTCCAAGAATTACCTTTTTATCCCTGTCACTCTCTCCCCACATTTCCACCTGGAACAGAGGCTTTACGTAGTCATGATGGAATCGAATGTGCACAAGCGCCTCATCGTCCTTAAATGTCACATTCTCCACCTCAGGGGCCGGGAGATGAACTACAGGGTTTTATGGTAATAATAAAACAGCATTTTCACAATTGAGAAAATGTTACTCGATACTGAAAGCTAAAACCTCAAATCAGACTTGGTGCTTTGATTTCAGAATCTGTCACCTCCACGTACCTATTTTCCTCAAGTCCAACAGTCTTTCCTCTTTAACGACACCCTTAAAGAAGACTTTAAGTTTATAAGGTTCCAGAACTGTGAGACCGTGAAAACTAAAGCCCTTCTGCTCAAATGTTTCACTGTAACATTTTGGTCTGCAAAAAAAAGAGCATTTTTATTTTTGGATTACTTCAAACATGAGTAATGAAGACAAAACTCAGACTGAAAGTTAAAAAAATGCCTACTCAAAATCAGAGCAGAGCGTTACATTTTCAATGTCATCCATATCTTCCTCATCCATGTAACATGTGAGATTGCTCATATTTAAGCTTAGTGAAGACGAGCAGGAAATTCCAATAGGCTCTGTAACAAATGAAGATCAGGTGGAAGAAACTGTGTAGTGGTTTGGTTAGGAACTGTAATACAGATTATATCAATATTCAGGAGTTTACACAGACATATACACAACCATTGACACCTTGGCATATTTTGTTCTAACATCTACAGTATGGACACAGACACATCCACACATACAGTGTACTGCAAACACCATATGTATATAATAAGATAACATAATGTTTATTTGTCCCACAATTGGGAAATTTACATTGCTACAGAAGCAAAGTGGACAGTATAAAATAAGTAAATTTAGCTTCTCCCTATTGCCTATGTACATATACAACTATAATTATAAAACTATACAATAAACAACTATACACATCTATATAGACATATATCTATATTACACATTACCTCCCCTGGGCCCGGGGGCATCCTAGAACAGAACTAGCCCTCTGGATCAGCCTGTATTTACATTATGCAGTATACAGTATAGAGTACATACCTACAGTACCTACGCCGACACTTTAATATATATTTACACTCGGATGTACTATATGAAGTTTACACTCACAGACACAAACACTGCGAACTGCAAACACTTTAATGTATATTTATACTCATGCCTATTATTAGAGTTCACACATACCCTCAAGCAGACACACACATAAACACACATCATACCAGACAGGCATTATAGAAGCCCTTAAACATCTCAGTGTCCTGAGAATTGTCTCTTACCATCGTCTCCACTTTGAGCATGTACCAGTAAGGAGCTTGGTATCAAGAGCATCCATAAAATATATTCCATTTGTCAGCTTTCAGATTTTATTGACCCAACTGGCAAAAGGAGTCACTGCAGCATCGCAGCGAGTCAACAACTTGACCAGGAGTGAGAGAGTGAGTCTCTATGCTTCACATTTAAGCCCAGCAGCCTCAGAGCAGAGAGGAGGAGCAGGAGGAAAGGAGGAGGAGGCTAAGCAGAGAGTTTAATTTCTGGAGAAACAGGCCAGACAAGAGATATGTCTTTAAAATGAAACATAGCAAAAGAAAACCACTAGCAAAAGAACTAAAGGAAATGAAACTTCATTTGAAATAGACATATGTTCAGGGCATAAAAATACAGAAGAGAGGCTGAGCATCTGTTCAAAGCAAATAATATCATTTACATGAATATAAGATATATATACTGTATATATCAGATGTTTTGCATCAGATAGTTGACGTTAGGAAAAAAAATATATCAAGTGGAGGAAAAAAATAATTCAATTACTTATGACACTTTTTGAAAATATGCTTTCTGACAAGCTTTTCGTTTGGCACAAAGCAAAAGTAAAATAAAAAAAAGAATCTCCCTTTAACGCACAGCTCCAATCAGAAAAACAAAAACAAGCGGTAACCAACTGCAGCCCACTTCCTCTCTCTGGTAATTGGAGTTACATCAGAATGAGGCCATGTAGCGTAGTTTTGTGTAGTGTAGTCTTCCACAGACCTTTTCTGAGCACACATGTAATATTGGTAAATGAAGCAACAACATTCCACAAATTACTGGCAAAAAAACTGGAAACTGTTCTTAATGCAGTAAAAAGGATAGTTTTGTTTGAAAAGTGCCTTGATGTAAAACTCGATCCCAAAACCTTAATTCAATAGAGTTTTTTTCCAGATTTGTTCGACACTGCTAGTATGTTTATCCCCATTCCTGCCATGTACAGTATGTATCATATTTTACCAGGGATGGAAGATGCTGCTTGCAGGGGAATTAAGAAATAAATGCACCCACCGTATCACTGGAGTCATCGTGCAAAATAAAGAGTTTTCGTTCTGAGTCATACACTTTTGGCAGTAATACACTGAGTCATGAGCCATGTAAAGCAAAATGGAGCTTGAAACACAAAGCATCTGGACTTTATAGATCAGTAAAAGGAGTGATTGTGGTTACCTGGTTGTATACCTGCACACTTCCTGTATCAACATAAACCAATTATACTTCCCTTCCTCCAAATAACAGAGTAGCAGATATCCTCCAAAATTACATAATTGATCATAAAAGCTTTAAAATATGAAATTGAGTTCTGTAAAGTAAATGTGTTACAGTGCCGTGCAAGATTTGCAGGCCATGTGTCTGAACTGTCAACAGTGAGAGCCAGCATCAGAATCAGTCAGTCTAGTTTGTGATCTGGTTTTGTGTATGTCCATCAACCGTAGTAGCTACTGTGGCATGCAGTTACCCATTGGCTGGTTTTAGTTTAAGACTTGTAGACAAAGCTCACTCAAAGGAAAAGAGTGGAATAAAATTCAACTTCAACTTTAGGCAGAGAATTGCATGTTCAATATCGCCCATCCATGTCACTTGTGAGACTTTAAATAAGCAGAAAATTCAGACAGGTTCTGTAAGACAACAAGCAGCAAAGTGATGAACAGTAGAATCCATTGCATTCAGCGATCTAGATTAGGCCCGTCCCTCCACCACAGCGAGCGACTATGGCACGCAGTAGTGTATCAGCTGGTTTTTAGCTCAGGTAGTGGAAATTCTAGCTGAGCCAATCGAGAAACGCTGTGACCTTTCACACAAAGCGTAGCAGGCCCCTGGTGATGTCTCTGTTGTATTTGTACAGGCTGGTGTGGGGTTTCTTGTTGTACATCACTCACCTTTTTGATATCAACATCTGGAAAGCATTTCTAGGAGTTTTAAAGTGCACCTGAAGAACTGCTTTGCATATTCGGTGACTAATTTAGCAAAAGTTGGCAGATTTGCACAATGTTGCATGCATTTGCAATGACAAGGATTTTTTTTTGCCTTCCCCCCGCCCTCCAACACTGTATTTTGTTCTTGATTTGACAGTAGTGCATTATACTGAGAAAAAGAAGTAGCAAGTCATGAGGCACGCAACTCATACTTGTCAGTGAGTAATAAGAGCTGGAAATGCAGGCTGGGTATGAGGAGGTTGGAGATGAGAGAGAGAGAGAGAAAGAGAGAGAGAGAGAAATTTTTTTTGAGCAGGGTGTGAGGCGGCTGTTTCAAGCTTTCGAGTGCGTCCGTGGGTGGTGTTGTGGTTTATCTGCTCAAAGGCAAGAATGTGAGAACGACTTGGGGGAAAGATGCTCCTCCTGATTTGTTCCAGCATTGCTTTGTCATCTTTTTTCCCCTTTAAAAAAAAAAACCACACACACACATTAACACACCTCTTCCCTCTGCCATCGCAGTTAGTTGCTGAAGTGGCCCCTCGAAGTGTCTGAATTCAACTGATTTGAGAGTGAAAGTCTTGCAGTAGGCCGCAGGGCAACGACAACGACAACGTGAGGCCACACGACGCAGGATGAGAGCGGGCTGAACGAACCCCCCGAAACCACACTCCCATCACTGCAGGCACCTATCTCTCAAAACATCTCTCAACAACAGCTTTGCTGCTTTATCTGCACACAGCACTCCTCTGTATCTGTCGTTCATGAACTCTGGGATTTTTTTTGTATTCTCAGCTCTGTTTGCGGTCAGCATCCTTTGAGCTCCTTGTTCTTCGGTGCTCAAGCTGCACAACTCTGTGGGAGCCAGTCTCTCCATGTGGGAGGGAAGCTACAGTAAAACCAAGCTGCACTGCGGCTTAAAATTATATGCCGCTGATGCTCAGTTCCAGATCGTAAAAGTTTTCTAGAGTTTCCTCCAAAGGGGGTAAAAATAGGTAAAGCGGCTAAGTATGAATATCCATGGTAATGAGCATTAGAAGGCTGGAATCTTTAGTTTTCAATCTAATCAAGTGAGCTCTAAGTTCTAGAAACTATTTCACTTTTACTGTCTAAACCTGAAATTTTCAATCCAGCGCTTTTAAAACTGCTTATTCAGGTATGCTATTAACTTGTCTAAACTTAAATAAGTATACTCTTAATTAAACATCTTATGTACTTACACTAAAGAAAGTTCATACAAAAATGTATGTGAATTGTTTTGATATACGTGAAGTAAAAGGCTGTTTAACAAAAGGAATGTTAACTAAAAGAAGTCATAACTGATAATGTGGGTGATAAATAATACATGCTAAAGAAGATGCGTATTAATCAGAGACCCCAAGTTAAACAGCTTAAAGCTCCATGCTCTTTTTCACTTTTACTGTCTAATCCTGAACATTTCACTCCAGCCTTCATACAAATGATCCTGCACACAGCTTTGTGAAGCATGTATTTCAGGCCAATGTAGAGATTATATATAGAGATGTGTTCATGTCCAGTTTTTAAACTATAAAAACTGGAGCCATGTCATTATGTCTCAACAGATAAGGAGATTGAGCTGAAACGGCAGTTTTTACTTTGACTTAGTTTAAGTAAGGAAGTAGATGAATCAACAACTGAACAGAGATTAGCAACCACTGAGGACAAGTCATTAACAAGTGAGACCAGACCTACAAAGGAAATAAAACAGACAGGAAAAGTCTGACATGCAAGTCTGTTCAGCATGCAGATGGACTCACGTTTTACACTCGAGCAGAAAATCTGAACCAGTCACCAGAAAAAAAACAAGAAGTACAAAAACAAAACCATTCTACAATGCTTTATGAATGTAAAACACAAATGAAGATTTCATTAGCAGTACAGCTTTTTTTTCATGAGGTTTCAATTTGAATTCCAGACTGATACAGTTAAGCAGAAGTTCATTCTTTTTTTTATTACTTGACACACAGGCCCTGTATGTTAGAAGCAAGTATCCTTGCATGCAACTTTGTAGTCTTTGTTTACTCAGTCAGTTTTGAAAGGGTTTGCACAGCGACTTGCCTGATGACTTCCTGTTAATTAGTTACCACAAAAACCACGAAAACACAAGAGGCCCATAATGTGCACCGTAGCTATCAGGTTTGCGACCGTTAGCAATGTGCTTTCTTGGATGGGAAGGAGCTCAGAAACATGTTCACAAGGCCAACAAGAGGCAAAAAACCACAAAAAGGAGGATAGAAAGTAAGAGAGAAAAGAATGGAGTGGGGGGAGGGAAATACAGGTCATGTTTGGTGCATTTATGCATGCAGAGTGAATGATGCATGACCATATTTGCTCCATGCAAATGTAATATTTTAAGTTCTATCCGTTAAACACTGACATTGAACCATCCACTTTTAGATGCTTTTGACATTGAGTATTTTCAGGTTGTAGAACACATACACAGAACTCAGCCCCAGATGGCCTAATTAGATGAGTATATACAGGTGTGGTAAATGAGCTGAAATAATAAAGGTTGCAGAGTCAGGATTCTCACTCATAGCACCCTGGTCTAAAGAAAAATGTTTTTCTATGCTTACTTGTACTTTAAGCATCAGTACAAATTAAGCTATCTTTGGCAATACAGTGTTATATTTTCACGAGGTTTCAATATGAACGCCAGACTGATTCAGATTCAGATTCAGCTGGGCGGAACCTTGGATTCTTTTTGTTTTTCTTGCAAACTGTATGACATATCAGAAACTTGGAAAAGTCCCCTTCCCCCAGATTATATTCCCTTAAGCATTTTTTCCCAGTCATAATCTGATGTGTTTACAGAACTTTTGGCTTAGTCATATTGTCTGCAAAAACAGTAATGTGCCTGCGTGAATGTCCTGGCAAAAAGATTGTTATTTTGCAGGCTTTGAGAGAGTCAGACAGCAGCCACTGCAGTTTAGGATTTCCCTAACTAAAAGAGAAGAGCTGCTACCTTTCTGAGACATAAAAAAATACATACATGTAAAGAGCAGTGAATCACTTGGTAACCTGGACTGAGGCATTGGTTGTTTCACTTAAGTATGAGAAGGCAGCATTGCACCAGTGAAGGCACAGAAGTACCTCTAGAATCAAATAAGACGAACTGCATGAGAGATCAGAAACATGAAAAAAAAGTAATCTCCCCCAGATAATATTCGCGTAAACAAGTCTATTGTTTCCAGAGTCAGTATCTGATGGGGTTTTATATTTTTGGTTTAGTCTGTCTACAACCTAGAGTTTCTTCGTAACAGCGGGCTGAAGGAAAGTTAGTTATTACTGCCCCCTAGCGGCTGAAATGAGTGACCCCTACCTTTTGGGGGGATTTTTGAAGACAGTATTTCGGGAACGTTAACGCATATGATTATTTTGGACATTTATTTTGCATTATTTTTGAGTGCTCGCTTTACCTTCAACGCAGATGTGACCAAAGCCTTTATAATTCATACTTACCACATGCCCGTAAACAATTATTACTGAGATAAAGCGGCTTTTTCACCGCGTCTGAAACCTCTGTCTGAACCAGGGGTTTTCAACCGGTGGTCTTCGGAGGCAACGCAGGTGGTCCGTGACATGCAATCCAGTTTCATTTCCAGAAAGTTTGGCCATCTAAAACCACCTCAACCAAACTCGAGTGACGGAAAATAAGACAGTGAATGATGTGAAATGTCGACTGCAGTTTCAACATGTGTAATAACCTCCGGTGGAACGAGAGAGTGTGAGAGAGAGTGAAGTGAGGAGAGAGGGGGGGTGTGTGAAGAAGAAGAGAAGAGAGAGAAGGGAACGAGAGAACAGTAAATAGTTAAAAGTTTATAAAAATGATACGTACAATCAGAAACTGGATCAGAAATTGGATCTTTTTGGATCAAATTGCGATGGGTATTTGTTTTCGTACTTTTGTATTTGTTTGTACTTTATTTTTTTGTAGCACTCTGTTCTATGTTATCATTTACATTTACAGCATTTAGCTGTAGCAAATTAATTTAAGCAACATAAAATCTGAAGAGCCACTTGGGAGCCAAGCCATAAGAACCAGCTCTCTTAAAAAAGCCGAAATTCCCACGACTAGTGTCAGAAAGGGGGCAGAGGTGCTCGAAAATATTCTTACTTAAAAAGTTTTGAAACCACTGATATACAGAAACTTAACGATATACAAAAAACATGACCGATTATCATGACACTCGATATACAAAGTGGTCTGAATTAAATATACATGAATGGTTGGCTATTATAAACACTTTGTTAGCGAGGCATTGAGCTTGTTTCTGATTGCTAAATTGTCGAGTGCTTTGTCAAGGTTTAGCCACAAGAGGGCAGACCAACCTTAACACACAATATATGGGAAACTGCGCAAGAAAATGGAACCAAGATGGGTGTGTATTTACGTTAAACAGTAGCTAAAAATCCACATTTTAAACTCTAATACATTTCCATTCAAATATGAGCACAGTACTGTAAGGAAATTCACAATGGTCTTTTTATTGGCACAGCAGATGGAACAAAGTTCACACAAGTCACAGAGCCATTGTTGGTAGAGATACACAAATAAGACTGAAGAGATTCTGCATTAAGTATTATGCATAGCAGTCCTTTCTGTTGGTATGGTACATATATTTGAAGGTATTATGATGAGAGAAAAAAAACAAACATTCTGCAAAAATGTACACTTTTATAAAACAGTGTTTGTAGTTATTGCTGTGGGATTGCACATATAAATTAGAAAAAATCGCATCCATACAGCCCTGTCCTCTGTGATCCTTCATTCATAACTGTACCTAACATAGTGTCTTTACATTTCCATCCTGCACTTGCAAGTTCCTTCCCTTTTTTACACATACAAGTTCCATTACCTCTCCCCACACAATAAATTACAGCTCCCTTAAAGGAGAACATCATATCTCGGTTCCAGTACCATCTAATGCCAGAACCCTTTCTCTACTCCACTATTTGACTTTGCTTTGCCACTCTCCACTGCTTCCATCCCTGACTCTCCCATCAGAGTGCATTAGGAGAGCTGAAAAGAACGAGACACCGTCTTTGGGACAGAATGGTTTCAAAGGGGTGAAGCGTTTCTCTTATGCCCCTGCTTGCATGTCCTGGTGAAAAGGATTTTTTTTTTGCAGACGTGGAGAGATTCACAGGCAGCAGCCACTGCAATGCAGGGTTTTCCCACCCAAGGGAAGAGAGCTGCTGGCTTTCTTGAGCCACTTATTTAAAAATATGCACGTAAAGAGCAGTGAATCAGTTGGTACTCTGGACCGAGGCAGTGTTTGTTTCAGTTAAAAAGTATGAGAACACATCCTTGCGCCAGTGCAGGCACTGTAATACCCCATTAATCATTGTTAACTTCAAAAAAACTGAATTAAAAGCGGAAAAATCTGTGTTGTCAGTATCTTAGAATCTCCCAAGCTTATGAAAGGGATGCAATTTTTTTCCTTACATTATAAGACAATAAACTCTGCCAGAATTAGTAGACCACCCTTCCCAGATGGAAAGTGTTCATGGGCAGAAAAAGAGAGAGGCAACATTAGTGGCTTTGCACCATCACTGATTATGAACAGAAAGAAAAGTGCTTATTTGACTGGGGTTGTGCTGAGAGGCTTGTCTCTCTGATTTCTCACAAATCAGTGGATCTTGGTGAAAGAGACACAAAAGAAAGGGATCAGACTCGTTGGAGAAAGTCGAGGTTGAGAGAGGCAGGGATGTGCAAGGTCTCCAGACTCAGGGCTGAAGGAGTGTAGGGGAACAACACAGGGAACGTGTGCTTTGTGTCCACCAGGAGCAGGTTATGTTCTGTTCTGTCTTGAAGACGGTTCTGGAGAAAAGAAAAATTAAAAATCAGACACAGCTATACTCAGGCAGACGAAGACAGGTCTGAATACCAGTCAAAAGATACTGTATTAGTTCAGACTTCTACCTGTATATCTCTGATGAAGGACACGGTGACCCTTTCCTCAAATTCGTTGAGTGGAGTGTAAAGGTTCAGGATCTTGACAATCTGATGAAGGAGAAAGAAAACAGTTGAACACAGGGTTACAGACTGTGAATTAAGTTAAGAATTAGATGAGGAGGAGGACCAACCTGCTGGGTTGTGAGCACAGTACACAGGGAGCAGATGGCCTCAGCATCTTGAGAAGTCTTCTTCTTGACCTGCAGCAGCTGGGCAGCCTGAATGACGGGCTCGATGGTGGTCACAGCTCCACTTTGGTGCAGGTTCCTACCTCTTAGCCACTCCTCCATCTGACTGGTGTTGTACCTGAATCGACACAAAGGAACTCTGAGTGTTACTGCTCATGTTTCTAAAAATCTGGTGAACTCAAGTCCAAAGGTCCAAAGACAGAATTAGCAAAGCTATTTGGCGAGATGGATGTTTAATGGTGAGATGAAAATTTGGTGAAACACTGGATTCAGGGACTTGGACTACACAAATAATTAATATTCTGTAACAGATTAAGAAGTCTGGCTCTACCCTTCCTCCATCTTTACCACCATTAAACCCCCGAGCAAGACCCTTAATTAGGAAATTTGTGTAGCTCTGGATAACAGTGTCTGATCATTGCCATAGGGTGTGCCATGTTACCGCCCGAGCCCCGTTCCTGAGACGCTACCTGAGTTGCATTCCGGTGCTCCAGGAGCAAACATCCTTTCGCAGCAGCAGGTTGTTGAGCGTGACGGCGTTGATGCTGTAGAAGAGCTGGCGGACGACCTGCTGGATGATCTCCGGATCCAAACCTTGCTCGGCCATGACGGTGTAGAACTGCCCTAGCTGTCTGATCAGAGCCTCCAGAGTGTATCCTCCAGGGCCGCCCTCTTCACAGTCCATACTGGAGGAGCGGTTTCTGTAGCCCATAGGTTTCACCCCTGTCAGGCTGCCACTCTCCAGCATGGCGGACACTGTAACAGAGCGAAACATGACAAATCCAGTTTGAAAAGAACCTAGTGACAAGGTAATTGAGGAGGAAAAAAGGTCTGGTTGCACCAACCGATCATAGGCTGCAGTAAGCTCTCTGCTATTCTAACGAGCTGCTGGTAGATTTGGATGGAAAGGTCACTCAGAACCTGCCGGTACTCGGCTAGGTCGAAGTTCTTCAGGCAGTGTTCATTCTGTTTGGTAGTGTTCTGGGCCATGAATGCCTGTGACAGTAAAACCAAATGTTAGATGGTATTTAAAAAAAAAGAAGCGACGCTGACGAGTCTGACTTCCTCACCTCGTCTCCGCTGTACTGCTTCAGACAATGGAGGAGCCGACTAGTGTTTGCCAGCCAAAAGGAGGTCATTTCAAAGTCATCGTTATTTTTCTGTGGAAACAGCAGCATAGATTACGCATGTTGATGCGTCTACAATCTGAGATCTAAAGGTCAGAACGAATCTATAGGAACACAAACGTTCCTTTAAACACACCTTGAGAACCTTTTTGATGGCGTTAATGGTCGTGGTGAGCAGAGAATGGACTTTCTGGTCATCGCTGATGTAGTCTGCATGACGAATGCACATGAAGAGGATGTAGGCGGGCAGACAGGGCACGGTGGCTGACACCACATGCGGCTTCATGTCTAAAAACAGCACAGACACAAGCTCAGCCACGACCAAGCAGCTCATTTCCGATCTTTTATTTTTCACTTATTATATATGGACCAAAAGACATCAAGGCTGGAGATGTGGATTAGGCTGGAGATAAAGTTTCCTCATATTTACCAGTGATAAGTGTCCTGATTAGTAAGGCCTCATCCTCTTTGTCGTACTCCAGCATGCCCTCAAAGTCCTTCTCTTTTCTCTGCACTGTGACCTGCCTGGTCAGTTCTGGTCTGGCCCTACTGGCCTGCATGGCTGCCTGGGATACTGCACAAAATAAACCCAAAAGCACAGTGTTATATAGCAATTCGATTATAATATTTATTTTAAGAAGTTAATATGAGTGTGGAATGGGGCTCTTAACAAACCTTCCAGCTCCTGAACCTTCTTGATATAGATCCGTAGTTGCTTTTTAAGTTTCCGTTCATTCTTTTCCAGCTTCTCCATCACCTCCTTGAGATCCTTAATCACAAAATGATCATCAATGGTAAACGAGAAGCAGTAGATTTTGTACAAGCTTCATGGTCAACACATTTCAAAATCAAGAATATTAATACGAAGTCATTATAAAATCCTTAACAAGAATCTTCACAGCTGATTTAAACTATGAAAAATGGAAAATCAGCCAAAAGAGCATGTATCATGTTGGTAATGGAGCTGCACTAGAAAAAGTGGCTCAAATTTGGTGTTCCACCACTTTGGGCTCTGTGTAGGCATTCCTCTATCATCTCTTTCAGATTTGTATGGACCAGGCATTGTACACAGTCATGCGAATAGTAAATCGCATCTTCCCCAAACTGTTAACACAAAGGTAATTGATTTCACAGCATTCATTGCTTCAATAGAGTATTTTCTCAGAATTGCTTCTTAAAATGGCTTTAAAACTTTACCAGCTTCCTGAGAGAAAAAATCTAAAACCTGAAGATTTAGCTTTTTGTCTTGATGAGTTGAGAATGTGAGTGAAATGCCTCACCAGGTTTTCGTTGGTGAGACGTGTGATCTCCTGCTGCACACTAAACTCCACCAGCGCCTCGGGTGAGAGGGTGCTAAAGTGGTTGAGCATCTCCTGCTTTTTCTCCAGGTCCTCCTTGAGCAGCTCGATCTGGGTATGCAGAGCCTCCAGCTCGTCCTGATGCTTCCGGGACTGGGACTGCAGCTGAGCTTCCAGCAGCCTGACACACACACACACTCACACGTCAACGTCAGTGTCAAAATGTGCTACATGCACTTTAGTCACACAGCTTTAAATGAAAAAAAAAAGTCACCATATTGGGATAAACTCTTTCAAGACGCATTCATGCCATTAATATATAAAAGCTCCTAGCTAAACTGGAGACATAAATATTATAGCAAGGGCTTCTAAAGCAGCAAAATTGGGTTAGCAGAGATTAAGGGAAAATGTAGAAGAGGAGCAGCAGATTAAAGCACACAGGGACAACCTGGCTACTTGCTTTAGGCCCTGATAGGCCAGACCAAGCTCTCCATCTTCATTCAAATAACCCCAGTCCTGTGATTTACTGGAGTCCCAGCAGAAGAAGAGAAGCAGAGAAGCGACAGCAGAGGTGGAATCGGAACGCGGAGGAGAGGAAACAAAAGAAAGCTGGTTAGGCAGATCCAAAGAGGTTTAGTCTGGTTAGTCTGGAGTCAAGAAGTTTAACTTGGAGTTCATGCAAGTCATTATCTGGAAGATATTTTCACTTTTCTCAGCATGTCCATTCTGTGTATTGTAGAATCCTTTTGAGATATTTTCCTGAGACAAACTGATAGAGGGCTAAGGTGTCACTTGTTTGTCTTTGGTGAGAATATGACGTTGATGGAGACCATTTAAGAATCAGAGATGTGGTATTGAGTGATTTGGAACAAGAATAAAATAGACTGGGGGCCCCACAGCAATGTCTGCAAAATGCCATGAATATTAACGTAGACTGACGTGACTTAAGAAGTTGAACAAAAGGTAGGTATTTAACAGATCATCAATAAATGGCAGACGAATATTTAGTACAGAAATAACACAGAATGAACAGCATGAAAATGTGAACAAGTTTATCACCCCACATCACTGTCAAAGCAGGGTGACGGCTGCAGTCACGACTAAAATGTAACATGGGAGTCAGGGGTGTCTAAGAAAAGACACAAGACACTATGTCAACAAGTCTGAAAGACGTAATGTGACACCTCAGTGATTTTTCAGAATCCTTGACCTTTATAGTGCTGTCGCTGTGGAAAAGTATTTAAAAAAGAGCAGCAGTAAAGCAGAAGGAAAGATATACTCTCTTTCTCACCTCTTGGACTCGGTGAGTCCTTGGTACGCCTGCAGAGCTCCCTCCTTATCTACAGGCTTCTTGTTGTTGGCCCAGTCCAACACGTCTTCCGAGTTCTATCACAAGACATGAGTATGTAACAATGAAAATGACAATAATGGGCCTCATTCACCAACATACAATAGATGCTTATTAGATTTAATGGCAGTGTACCATGTACAACTTAAGTCCTTAAAACATTTTAGTGAGCAGAAATGCAGGTCATCCAGAAAGTGGTAAAAGGTAAAATTAGTGTGTGAGCAAAAAGGCAAGCAATCCTAAACCTTGCCAGATTGATGCTTCCTCATACACTTTCTCCTGCCTTTTTTATACTCTCAGTCCGAATTTATCAGCTTCACTCAACAAGATAACACACTACTTCACAAGCAGGAGAGCGGAACCCTGCAGGACACCCTTAACTGAACCCATCAACGTCAGTGGACCTGGGTTATTGTGTATTGGAGAGAGAGAAATGGGTGATGGAGGTGAGCTAGAGGTTTACAACCATAAAGGTTGAGTTGAAGTCTAGTTTTTTTGATGCTGAGAAATTGGCTGATAATCAATATATTGGACAAGAATCTTGGACAAATGATTAAGGTATATACATTTTTTGCAATTCCATTGTACACTGCTAAAACAAGCAAAATCATACACTTCAAAAGAGGACGAAAAGGAGGTGATAAAGGAAAGAAAGAATAAAGCTCTTCAGATGATTGCCGCAGTGACATACAAACGCATATCAGATTTCTCTCTCAGTCAAATATGCATTTACATAAAACCCTGACTCACAATGTGATTGGTGTTATCTGTGGGCTTTGCTGAGTTGACGATCTGGGTTTTCAGCATTATAACCTCCTCCTTGCGTATGTCCAGTTCCTCATTGGCTACTTTGAGTTGATTGAGCAGGAGGTTGTAGCTCTCTTGCAACTCATTGGAGGTGCTGCTTCCAGACGCTCGATCAGCCAATGCTTTCCTGAGCTCGTTTAGGTCGTTCTTCAGTTTCTTGTTCTCAGACTCCAGCTCCTGCCTCTGCAGAGTCGGTGGAGAGAAAGGAGGGGGGAAGGGAAAAGGAAAGGAAGAAAGGTGTTAATTTCTTAAATAAACATGTTTGCAAATTGGCATTTAAAGGGTTCCAAAAAATGTCAAAGGATGTACAGTATGGGTTTGAATGCAAGTGTATGAGAGAGAGAGAGACAGGGAGAGTGGTGGTGATGCTGAAAGAAAACAGGCAATAGCAGTGAGCAGAATGAGTCTCTACGGCGATGTGAAACTAGGTCCATAAACAATAAAATGCTTTTCAAACAGATCTGCGTTTCCTGGGAAAGCATGGTTTTATGCAAGATTTTGCTGAACTCCCCCATTTGCATGTTTCCAATTTTGAAAATAGAGCATTGACAAAGAGAAAATGAGAAAAAGAAGTGTGACAGAAACGGCACCAAGCTGTAGGAATAAACGACATAATATAAATGTCGCCAAACTTTTGAATATGAACTCATTGTCTGAGGCACAGCAAGCTGGAAAATCTGCTCTTTTCAGCACTGTAATAACAGCGAAACCTTACACTACAGACACTGGAATAAAGACTGTGAAGTATAATTAACATTGCGAAAGGCGTGAATGTAATCACCTTTGCCCTTTGAGCTCTCAGTAGATCCTAATCTACCTGGCAGAAGATGAGTGCCCGAGTGGAAGGCATATGATAATCAAATTTGTAACCATATTAAAAAATATTTAGAGCTAATGTTTGTAACTTAAAGCTTAATTTATCATTTTTGTCACTATAAGACCAATTTAAAAGAAACATTAAGCCAAATCACAATCAGTAAAATATGTATAGTTAAGTCTATGCATATACTAATTATCTATAATGATCTATATCCATATCTTATGTCCGCTGTCGTTCCACTCACCCACAGTTTTAGAGGCAACAGAGCCAGCAGCACCAGAGCAGCCAAAGTGCAGCACAAATCGATAAACATGAGGAGAGACATTCTGCAGGTCTATCCCCCTGCAAGGTGTGTACGCTGTGTGTGTGTAGTGCAAGTACCTTAAGACTGTTGTAGGCCAAGTCTTCATTAAGGTCTTCCTCTGACGTGGGGCTCTTCAGAAAGAAAAAAAAAAGTGTATACACAATTATTTGGTGATAAGGCTCATGACATGCACTGTTACAAGATGATATGATAACAATATCAATGTAAGTAGGGACAGAGGTTAGTCTAAAGGTGAGGAAGAAATTACACAACAGCACAAAATAATGTAATAGGTCAGCTTTCTAGTAGTAATCTAA
The DNA here is from genome assembly GCA_032718565.1 of Distichodus sexfasciatus. Taxonomy (NCBI): domain Eukaryota; kingdom Metazoa; phylum Chordata; class Actinopteri; order Characiformes; family Distichodontidae; genus Distichodus; species Distichodus sexfasciatus. The sequence continues at coordinate 902,005 of JAVGVS010000016.1, forward strand.
AAGATTATACTGTGTACCAGTGGTCCCCAAATAGTGGCCCGTGGGCCAGAACCGGCCAGAGCAAGCGATATATCTGACCCCTCACGTCACACTGGCAACAAACGTAAACAGACGTGTGTTCCCTATGGCCAGCTGTGATTAGCGATCTCGACGTCAGTGGGTTGACCTCTTCGCTAGTCATTAAAAGTGGGTGAAATCTTAACGATAACAGTTGCGATAACAGACTTTGAACTTACCGGACATTATATTCATTACTCTGTTTGTGAAATTATTTCTGAGTAATTCCGTGCACAAAAACCAAAGTAATTGTGTAAAAACGCATTAATTACATTATTCGCAATGTAAACACTCGTTAGCGTGCGCGAATCTCATATGGATCGTCACCGTGCGCAAAAACAATAGTTCCCTTCCAGAAAGGCCAAAAGCAGCTCATTTTATATAATAAAATAAAAACTCCTCAAGCCAATAAAACACACTGCTCCTATTATTTCTAATAGTTATGTCAACAGTTTCAGCACTTTTATACTACATAAAGCTAAAACAAATAATAAATAAATAAATAAATAAATAAATAAATAATATTACATTTACCCTTACAAGTATTGAACTGGATTTTAAATTAGTGCATAAAAGTTTGTTGTACAGATGCAAAAAACACATTTCCCAATATTGAGTGATAACATTACACAGCACTTGTACATTTTCCATCACCATTTTTACAACAACTATGGGAAACTGCAACAATTCACATGAAACAACTGTGTAATGGAATTTCAACTTGATCAGTGGACTCAAACTCTTTAAAGTGCACCATGATTTTGGAATTAATCTATCAGGTATTACAAAATACAATGCTACTATTTATGTTTTTTAATCATAATTAATCATAATTGTTTACTAGAAGAATACATAAAAATGTATTCTGCAAGTGATTTGCTCAGAGTTTCTCCAGCCTC